>JAKKIB010000253.1:3620000-4110000 GCA_023089585.1 Melophagus ovinus
TCAATGGAAAGTTGAATAGATCGGAATGTTAAATACTCATCAGCAAAACTATTTGATCTGTTGCTTTATAATTTAGAGTGGTCATCTTCTACAAGTAACTTTTGTAAACATCTTGCGTGGTCGGTTGCGAAACACCTCGACGAAGTGAAAGCAACTCAGCTAGTAAAGTATGAATTCCAGATATTTCACTGGAGTTAAATCTATAAAATTCATTATACAAATGCTACGCTACCTATTGGAGGCAGGATCTATTTGTTAGCAACATTTTAGAGTCATACATATAAAATAAAAATTAATTAAAAACTTTGAAAAAAGGTACAGACATACGAGAATTGCATGTTATGTCATTTAAAGTAAATTTGGTCTGCACTTTTCACTTCTGAATTACATAAGACAAAATTCTGATATACACTTAATAAGTAAAAAAAAAAAAAACAATCTCAAAATTGCAGAAATGCTCTATTTTAGGCGTACACTTATTTTATGCGATTTGGCCCATGCCTAATTTTTGAATAAAATATATGACAAAATATATACCAGGAATGGACAGAATTTATACAATTTATACAAATTCAAGATGTTTATATACAATTTTTTAAATTATGTTCAATTATATTTACTAGTCTCTTTAGGTGTTGCATAAATTTTTGATAAATATTTCGGTGACACTTCAATACCTGAATGTTGGATTTGATACACACAAATTATATTTTTAATCGTGTTCAAATTCAAGCATTTATATATAAAAATTTAACATTTATCTTAATCTCCAAAAAGTAGTCTGTACTCGCCCTTTTATATTAACGATTTAGTTTAGTAAAAAATTTTTATAATTTTAATAAATTTTATTTTTTTGAAGGTAAATTAATAGAAATATTTTTTCTAATGTGTACCAATTTAAAAGGTAATCAACATTACATTTAAATAATATTTTAAGTAGTTTTACTAGTTTTTAATTAAAATAAGTAATTAAATTGTCCAAATCTTATAACCAATTAACATAATTAATTTGTATACATAAGCACACAAATATATAAGGTAAACTTAAACAAAAAAAAGTATAAACTATATTATTGATTTGAAGTCGTACAAAAATTCTTTTATCATTTTAATTTAATTTTAATTTAATTTAATATTTATTAAAAAGAAAGTATAAAAAGTTTAGAATTGATATGTAGAAAATGTTAAGCAATATCAAATTTATATTAAGATTGTTGTACATTAAAAAAATGTTTCAAAATTGAATACACTTCTTTTAAATTTTGTAATAAATTCTGTTAAGAAATATTGAAAATTGTAAGTATAATTTTTTTTTAAATAAAACTTAATATCGGGAGTGACGGTAAAAATCATTTGGTTTTATCCAAATTTAGGCAATCGTTTCATAGAACGCTTTTAAGGCAATTGCTCTTAAAAAAAGTCGGTCTTACGCAAAAATCTTTCACTTCGTCTATATTTTATGCTTTTCTTACAAAGAGCACTAAATTTTTCTATTAATTTTTGCTATTAGTGGAAATTTCTATTTGGTCTCAATTTACTAGAAAATACCACCCACATTACTGCCTTATACCAATCGCACAGTTTATAGGTATAATAAATTATAAAATAATTTACATTGGGACAGTACGTTTCGTGTTTTGCACGATTGACTTGTGATGTGCAAAAATGTTTTATGGCAATTTTCATATACAAAATAAATCGAATAAGCAAAGACTTTCTTATTTCTTTAGGTCAACGTTTAAAAGTCGAATCATATTTTTCAAATGGTAGCATACAAATGTATGGAACGGAGATGGTTTTTAGCATTTTATATATTTAACACAAAATATATAAAATATAGAGAACAAAAATTGTTCAATTATCTACTCAAAGTTATAATTATTGTTTTAAACTTTAGTTTCGTACAATTTTCTTATAATTTTCTTACTTGTTTATACTTGATATTGATGACGCCATTGGCGTTTCACCGATTACCAATTTAATGTTATAATGATACTTATTGCTGTTTACTCTTGGTAATCTCTATGGCTTTATATATATAATGCATCCTTTGATATTTTCAGGGTTTATACTTTTTCAAACAATTTACAAGAGTTCTCATTTTCATATGTAATTTGTATAATGGTTTGATGCCGCTGCTTTTCTTGGAATTGCAATTATAGCTACTAGTTATCTACCATCATTAATTAATTTATCATATAATATTTCATATTTCCATGAATGTTTGCCCTCTTTTTCATAATATTTTTACAAAACTTTATTCCTTTTACTTTTTGTGTATATTATTTTCACTTTCATTTTATTAAATTCTCAGAAAAAATTCATTATAATAAATGCTAAATACAAAAATGTAATTTATTATTTCAATATATTTATTATATAGCAACCCTTAATTATTTATTTTATAAAAATTATAATTATTTCTCATTTAGTTTATATTTTATAAGAGCTCAATAGAAAAAGTTACATTTTCATTCATTCATCATTCATCATTGCATTTTTAAAATGGTAAAAACTATTGATTTGAAATTCTCAATTTATTCACCAAAAACAATGTTTTATAAAAGTTTTTTAAAAAGAAATTTATTTTGCGCTTACAAAATATTCCAAGAAAGCGGAAGAGTATTATTGCATATAAAGGACAACATCATGTCACTCATCATCAGTTCTTCTCGTCCATAAGAATTTATAAGGGTGTAAGTACTTATACGGGTATAAGTATTTTTAAATGAGTATAAGTACTTAAATGGATGCAAGTTTTCATGTGATTATAAATACCCTTATACTTCTAGAATAAGTATTTATAAAAAATGTTGAGTTTATCTAGATACCAGTGTTATATTGAATGTTGATATAATGAACGTTCGCGTATTAGTCCTTGTAATGGCAACATTAAAGTGTCATAGTATTATTTTAAACATTCCACTCTCTCAAAGCTCACCCAGTTGTTATATGATATGTCTACTTTGCTAAAAAGCGATGTGAATGAAATTTTAAATACGTGTAGGTCACAAATTTTCGTTTATGAGTTCTTGTAATGACACAGTATTTGCTTTGGGTAAGCCACTCATTTAGAGTTCACTTTGATGTTACACTTTATAGGCCTTTTTAGCCATATACTTTACACAAAAAATATGTTGATATAGTAAAAATTTAGGCGAATCAATGATAAATGAAAATTTCTTACCATTTTTCAGTGAAATTTTTATACAAAATTATCTATTCTATTAAAATATTTTCTTCAACATCCTTAAAATTAGATTTAACCAAATTTTGTTAAGTGGCTAACAGAGCTCTACTACATATTTTGATTAATACTTTTGCTGGTTAGACCTTTTACGTAATATTTTTACTATAATTTTTTTGTTAATGGGAAAAAAGTTTCCACGAAATTTGATGGCCGTTATCTCAGTTTGTTTTCAACGGAAGCAACATTTTTTCTTCACGCAAAGAAAACAGAATTGTTAATATTTCTAGGCCAAAAGTCATATTGTACATGTGTGGCATATCGTAAGTTATATCGTTAACAATTCGTAAATTTCCAATGAATTGCTTTTTAAAGTTAACGAGGGTATTTTCACATTGCACTTAATACAACTATAATATTGAACTGTCAGAATTGTTGACATATATCAAATGTGATAAGAAAGTTAAAAGAAAATCGTATTATTTCATGTAAAAAATTTTTTTTTAAAAAAATGCAAGAAAATATTTATTCTTACTTATTTAAGAAGAAGTAGGAAGTAATAAGTGAAAATTCTTTCTAAAGGTCAGTTTGTATGTATAAATATAATCGCTAACAAATCCATAATTGAAGTTAAAAATAAATTAAGCTGAGAAACTAATAGCACTATTTCCCGTCATAAAAAAAGATCGATAAGCCAAGCTAAACATAGAATTGAAGTATTAAAGCAGCTGCAAACAAAGAACTATGCACAAATAATGTCTTCTCATTTGCTTTAAGTTGTGGCCAATGCTAGAATAATGAATAAAATGACTGTAATTGTAAAAGTGTGCATTTGAATCCTTATTGTGTCACTGCTTCTAAAATGACTAACAACTTATGACAGTGAAAGAGTAAAGTGTGTAAAAAAAGGTCTAAGATATAAAAAAAATTCAGAGGAGTCCATGTCGATTGTTATTTCAAGTTTTTTTGAAAATAAAAGCGAAAGTGATATTATTTGATTACAGCAGCCTTAGCTGTCTTATGAAGCGATATTATTTCCCATTTTCTTTACACGCTTTCAAATGTGAAGAAATTTTTAAATAAAACAAAAAGTTCAAAAGTCAATTTATGGTTATAGTGAAGACAGTACACCATACAACTTATACAACTTATTAATACGATGACCCTTGACTTGGGTTAAATCTACTCAGATTTTTGAATATTTGATTGCCACAGGAAACAATTTTTCGACTTTTCCACTTTTCGACTTTTCGATAGACTTTTTGTCATTATATTTGAAAGATATTGATCAATCTTCAATGCATGTGACAATGACATGATTTGGAGGCATGTATTTTAAAGAATTTGCTTTATATTCAGTGCTTTCTGGTTCTTTGAATTTTTATTAATAATGTTGATAATGCGCAAATATGCAGTCAGAAGAAGGAAGCAAACTGAAATATGAAACTCAATTGTAGTAGAAATATTGCAAAATTAAAGAATTCTCTATTTGTAACATGTGAATTAACGAAAGTTGCAATATTCATTGGTCGCTATTTTTTTTAAACTTTCTTAAAAGTGATTTTAAAAATATGACTTGTGAGATGCTTGACAATGTCAAACATTTGCTCCAAAGAGTTTTGCTAACATAACATAAATTAACATAATTTGAAAATATAATAAAAATACAGAGAAATAAATAAATCAAATTTCCTAAATGCTTTATATAAGGAAGAAGACATTCATGAAATATATAACATGGAATATTTTTGAGTGTACATTTAATTCCCAAAAAAAAAAAAAAAAAAATTAATTAAATTGTTATTATGCAAAAGAAAGTAGTAAGGATTGAATACCCAGCATTTAAAAATTACAACATTCTAAACAAACAAAGCAGAATTCTTTCTACTTTCGATTTTTAACAATTTGGAACAGATAATGTAGTTGTTAAATTTAAAAAATTTTGGTGTTAAAAAAGTGAGCAGTAAAACTGCGAAATTAAAAAAAAATTTAATGAAATTTAGATGTAAGACAATTTCGCTTGGAACGTAATTGATTTGTTTCACCTTTTGATTAAAATTATGAAACTTTAGCCAACAAGAAGTGTCATGGACAATTGTAGCTTCATTTTTGCTTAAATTAAACTTAGAAGCGTGTTGATTTTACAAATTTTCAATAGCTATTTTTCTGCATAGCAATTTATTATCAAAGTTTACGTCTGACATACAACCAAAACAAACGGATACATTGTCCAAAACTGATCATACAAAACTCTGTATGTGGCCATTTGATAATCTTACTTTGAGTGCGGCACAAACTCTTTAATAAACTCATTATTATCTAATCTATGAATGGTGAGTGCAAAAAATAAATATGTTGCTATAAATTACTTTCATATACGTTTCTTTTAACGTAACCACTACTGACGCTGCTATAGTTTAACTGAACATCATGACCTACTTAAAATGAACTATATATCATGAAAAATATTAAAAAGAGATGTGTCAAGTTTGAATAAAGTTATATGAATTGTGGTTGAGGAAACATATGAAACAAATATGAAATTTTCATTTATCTGATTATATCATTGTAATTCAAGTTAAGTTATAGAAGCAGAGAAACTTTTATATATATTTATTTTATTTAATATTAATTTCATTCCTATTTGAATTGATAAAATGAATGATTTTGTATATGTGCTTTCTAGTTTTCATTCTCTTTTTCATTGTATTACAGTGGTAATATATTAAAATATTATGTACAGTACACAATTATTATACACCTACAATTTTAATGTTTTTTCATTGCATTCTAGGTGGTTCCGACAGTAATAAGGGAAAAAGCAAAAAATGGCGCAAAATTTTACAATTTCCTCACATATCACAATGTTTACACTTAAAAGATAAATTAGGTGAGTCTATCTGGGATATTTAATATTTATAAAACATAAGTATTATAAATTGCGTCATATTCAGAAACTTTCAGAAAGATTTGAAATCTGAAGTGGTCCAAAAAGTGAATATTTTTACGACCATGCCTGTCTTCTTAAAAAAATTATAATTTTACATGTATTTTAATGTAAATTGGCACATAGAAAATATGTGTACCAAAATTAGTCCAAATGGGTCTATTTTTACAAACACTTTCTATATAACGTTTTTTTAAAAAAGAAGTTTCAATTTTGAATATTTTTTAGCACAAATTGGCATTGACCATATTTTGAACGTCTTTTCATATAAATAACTTTTTAAATAATTCTCTTACCTGACTTTAATCACATTAAGCAAAGTGGTGTAGGATTTGTAGATATGAATCGACCCAAATCGACTATAAAGTGCGAATATTGATCTTAAGCCCCAAAATGGTATGCAACAAACATGTTTAGTATTTCATTAGAAATTGAGTGAAATGGGATCATTGTTAGGAGCAATCTCCACATTTATTGTTATACTTATAATTTAAAGATTGTGTTTACAATATCCAAAAGGCTCTTCACAATATTTATAATCCCAATCAACTTTTAATTCTGGCATAGCCGGTTTTATTGTTTATTAATTGTAGTCGTTAGATTAATGTAAAAGTGGAACCAGCATGCTTTGAAATTATAAATGGCCAAGACCGATCCTATTTCCCATTTTGATTTGAATACCTAAATTTCTTGACTCCAAATATTTCAGTAATTTGTAAGTCATCATAACAAAGAGGCATTCTATTATGTTTCAAATAACATGAACATTGATTTTTATGAAAATAAGTTGTATGGTAAACTGAAATGAACTTCGATACCGGAACATTCTTTCGCAACCACAAGAATTATTCGGTAAAACAGAAAGGTCACAAGGAGAATAATTATGAAAAATTATTGAGTCCTTACAAATTCTTGCTAGATCCATTCAGAGTATAAATTTGCACTCTTTATAGATTAGTAACTGCTACAGAAAGCGTATTTTAACAAATTACATGAAAACAGTAAAAGTTCGCGAAACACTTGCCGTTGTTCGTGAAGAAGTTGCCATGTTTATTTTTAATTCATTATTAATATATATAAAAATCTATTTTTTAATGAACAAATGTAAGAATTCAATGCTCATTAATGTTATGCTTTTCCACGGCTAGATATCAGTTATGGTTACGTGATAGATCAACAACCAATTGGACGGGAATTATTTCGACAATTTTGTGAAAAAAAGCGGCCCATTTATTTTCGTTACATCTCCTTTTTAGATCAGGTTCAAAGGTACGTTAAAAAAAAAGCCCCCCAAATATTAAA
Organism: Melophagus ovinus; assembly: GCA_023089585.1. NCBI lineage: Eukaryota > Metazoa > Arthropoda > Insecta > Diptera > Hippoboscidae > Melophagus > Melophagus ovinus. The sequence goes on from JAKKIB010000253.1 coordinate 3,627,437, forward strand.
TGAGAGTTAAGAAATATTGTATTTCTCTTTCCACTTTTTCGTTTTTTCGAAGGTATGAAGTAGAGTACGATGAAAATCGTATTTCCATAGCACAAGATATAGGTAATAGATTTCTAGGATTGAATAGCCCTATTTCGACTGGAACAACAAAAAATAGTCAACATTCGTTTGTAACGGCGCTTACCCGTAATAATGGTAAGAGTCTCTTGATTTTTTTTTCGGTTGAAATAGTTCGAATTTTATAGAATAAAGTCAATGTACCAATTTTTCATTACACTTATATGTACACACAGAGACTGAAATTTATAATAATATCCCCGCCAATTATGTAACAACAATAACATCACCTGTAACAGCAACAGCAACAATAACTGCAGCAACAACAAATAGTAGTAGTAGTTTTAGCAGGCAATTGCAAATTATATCTGATCGACAACTAACCAGTAATTCTCAGTTTCAATTGAACCGATTTTATCAGCATCAAAATGGAGGTGATGATCAGCAGAAGGAATTGCAGTACAGTAGTCCTGAAGAAGGTGAATGTACTATTAATGTTGGTGACAATATTAACCATGGTATTATTAATACCAATAAGATAACATACAATGATAATGCCATTGCTAATACGATTTATGGCGGTGAAGATGAGGGTGGTGGCGAAGACAATGGAGGTGGTGGTGGTAATGGTAATGACAATCGTAACTATGATGATGCTAGTGCGAATGGTACGAATGATATAGTTTCCTGCGAATGTATTCTACAATCAATAGATAGTCTTCATTGTTCCATATCTGAGGGTAAAATAAATGGCAATTCTAAATTTGCAACAATGGCCAATGAAAGTTATGAATTAGTCTTAGATGTATTAAATGATGATCTAATTATGCGTGTACGTGATAAAATTAGGAGTAGCAGTAAAGATATATTTGAATTATGTGTAAATGCAGTGAAAGCTTTTTTAGCTGGGGTTCCATTTCGTGAATTCGAGAATTCCATGTATTTTCTACGTTACTTACAGTGGAAATGGTTGGAAGCACAACCTGTCACTTACAAAACCTTTCGAATGTATAGAGTTTTAGGTAAAGGTGGCTTTGGAGAAGTATGCGCTTGTCAGGTAAGTGTGAATACCTACATTATACACTGAGAAAAACTTTAAAGGAATCATCCTTTACTAGACCATTTGTGTAACAATTTATTATTGGAGAAATTTGAAAGTCTTTTATTAATTGACAAGCGCTCTATTTAAATTTTATATACTACAAAATGTATTAAACGTTTTGTTATTATTAGATCTTTCCGGAGACTGGGAAATAGATAATGTAAGAGTATGTATGACGAAGAATAATTAATCAAGTACTGATCTTTTAATCATTGACATAATATCACTGTTAACATTATTTTTAGAAATTTCTTGTCATAAATAAAAAGAAAAATTGAATTCTGCAATACGTATCAAATTATACATTAAATATATTTGTTTGTACATAGTTTATATATAACATGTATGGTTATTGTTCTTATATCATAATTATTAAGGTACGTGCTACTGGTAAAATGTATGCTTGTAAAAAGTTAGAAAAGAAACGTATTAAGAAGCGTAAAGGAGAATCAATGGTGTTAACTGAGAAGCAAATTTTACAGAAAATCAATTCAAGATTTGTTGTAAATTTAGCATACGCTTATCAAACGAAAGACGCCCTTTGTTTGGTATTAACTATAATGAATGGTAAGTTTTTATAATTAAATTTCATTTTGTTTCGCTTGGAGCTTAACTATTTTAACTCAATTGATGAGTTATCAGCAATAAATTTTATAATTACAATAAAATATGATAAGTACATAAGAAATTTTAAGAAATATTTAGTAAATGTATGTTTGTTTAATCGTTGTAAATTAGTATTGTATTCATTTATGAAATTTTCGCGTAAAAAAGCGTCAAAAATGAAATTACATCATTTATTTGAGAAAAATGAAAAAAAAATTTATGCATTCTATAGATTCGGGCGTTGATGGCTTATGACATTTATTGTTCATTTTACATGTACATTCTTCATGTTTGTGATTAACATTTTTTTATATTGATATATATTAAATTAGGTGGTGATTTAAAATTTCACATATATAACATGGGTGGTGAACCGGGTTTTGAATTGCCGCGTGCGCGGTTTTATGCAGCTGAAGTCGTTTGTGGTCTACAGCATTTACATCAACAAGGGATTGTGTATAGAGACTGTAAGCCCGAAAATATATTACTTGATGATCATGGTCATGTTCGTATTTCTGATTTGGGTCTGGCAGTTGAAATTGAGGGTGAAATGGTAAGAGGGCGAGTGGGTACTGTAGGTGAGTTCTTTACAGATATTAAATCGATTATACTTAGACTTAAAAGAATCTGGCAAAGCTCCAAGAACTGAAAAATATATTTAGTTTTAGAAAAAGAAAAATAAAAGAGCGATATATAAGGATGCGTCTTAGTTTTCACAAAATAAAAAAGAAAAACGTTTAAGTAGCAGTTGAATAAGAAAAATTAGTTCATTTACTCTTAAATATTTATACTTAATAAAATCTATTCAAAATGGTAAAAGTTTTTCATGTAACAATTTTTTTTTTGCAAAACAAATTGTCGAAAAATAGAATGTCGCCGTAATAAGTTGCGATTCTCTAAATTTAAGTGATTTAGAAAGTACAAAATACAAAAAAAATAGAGCCCGTATTAATTCTTTTTTATATGTTAAATATTTATATATTCGCCCTTCATAAAATATATATATGTACCAGAAGTGAAATAAAATATTAAAAAAAAAATTTTATAATTATAGGTTACATGGCTCCCGAAGTAATTGATAATGAAAAGTATGCCTATTCGCCAGATTGGTTTAGTTTCGGTTGTTTACTCTTTGAAATGATTGAAGGACAAGCACCGTTTCGAATGCGTAAAGAGAAAGTGAAACGCGAAGAAGTCGATAGAAGAGTTAAGGTAATCAAATATTATTTAAAGTCCAAGTAATTCCTTAAGCTGTCCTGCCTATTATTGCACTTTTTATATAATAAATAGCTTAATTTTTATTATATGTGTGTAATTTTTTGAAAATATTCCTTTCATTTAATTTCCCATTTAGGAAGATTCCGAAAAATATTCTAATAAATTTAGCGATGAAGCTCGCTCTTTATGTCAACAACTATTAGCCAAATCGGTAAAAGTACGTTTAGGTTGCCGACATGGACGCTTTGGAGCACGTGATGTAAAACAACATTTATTTTTTAATTGCATCAATTGGAAACGTTTAGAGGCTGGCATGGTGGAGCCACCATTTGTACCCGATGTAAGTATTAAAGTATTTGCCGCAAATCTTTGTATTAGTACGATTATTGTTTAGGATTCTTAAAGCGAAATAAATTGTAATAAGTAATTTTATGAAACTTATTTTTAGCCGCATGCTGTTTATGCAAAAGATGTTCTTGATATAGAACAATTTTCTACTGTAAAGGGCGTTAATATTGATGAATGGGATTCAAATTTTTACTCAAAATTTAATACAGGCTCCGTTTCAATATCGTGGCAAAATGAAATGATGGAAACTGGTTGTTTCAAAGAATTAAATACATTTGGTCCGGACGACAATCCCAGCCCAGATTTACTGTTTAATTCAATGCCAGTTATTGATAACGGTGGATGCTTCCCTTTTAGAAGAAGGGTAAACATAAGATCTAGTGTTGTATTACTTTAAGAAGAAGAACATGAAATTTCCATTTACACTTATCATTGTTTTATTATTAAATACATTCAGAGAAAGCAACCGGCCCGTACTCAACCTGTACCCATTCCTGAACATTTATTAACCACTAGTCATAGTGTCTCTTCCACTACCGTTGAAAGCTGAAATAATCTAACGGTAACTTTATAAAATGAGAAAAATATAATTGGAATCATCAAAGAGATATCTTATCATTGATATTGATTTTGGCTAATTTAATGTTCACAATGAGAGTATAAATTTCATGCTAATCCAACAACAAGTACTTTAATTATTTATTAAGAACGTATAGCAATTAGCTATGAAAGCCTAATACCCTACACATCCTACACTATACATACACACAGCTTACAGCATTAAAATTAGAATTACATAAAAACTGACAATATCAAACAGAATGTTAAAATATATAGTGCATATATATATTTTTAGCAAATGGTTGCATACATTTTAAGACAACGTCAGTTCGGCTTTTTTTTTATTTCATTAATTATAAGTTCTTTTAACTGAACTCCTCAATTCAATCTATATTAAATTACATTGTTTTATTATATGAAAAGTTACCAAATAATCTCTTAAAACATTGGACCATGCACGAAATAATGAAATGATAAATATGTTGTAAATTCTTTTATGTTTTTTTTTGGCTTTTTTGCAAACAAAAATTTCCTTAAATTTTACATCTATTACTCGATTGAAGGATGTGTTATTCTATTCTATTGAATTCAACATTAATTTATTGCATTTATTCAATTGAAGGAGGCATATTCAAGCAAAGGATTAGTACAAATGCTCAATGCATTTTATTGTAAAATTTATATATCTTTAGTGCTATAAATTAGTACATCAGTATTATGTAATAAATACAGGTATTTTAAATTTGTACAATCCCTAAACGATTAACAATATTAATGTATATATATATATATATATATATGCATTAATATAAAACCATTACCGGTACATGTCAATTTTTTTGTATCATTTAGTACTAAAATCCGAAAATATTCGTAGTAATTTGATGAGTGTTGGTTTAGTTTAGCCATTGTACGTAATGGCTTGACTGTTTTGTGAATTTCCATTCATGTGGAACTAAATTTTAATTCAGTTTTGCCGTAAAGTATTCATAAAGCAAAACGCCTAAATTATAGACTTCTAAATACAAATATTATTAAAACAATTGACATCATTTGAAAGAAAAAACAGTTGTACAAATTAATAAAAATGAATGAAATGGCACACAAATTTACACTTGTACAATAAAATATTTCTTATTGTATATATACAAATATATATGTATACAAATGTAAAATGAATGGAAACCAAACAAGTTGAATACTATTTTATATATTTTAGTTGTGTTTGGTGTTTCATTCTTGATTTAATCTTAATCCATGTGATATGTCACACTTAAGAAATATAAAAGTTAAACTACTTTATTATTTAATTTAATAAAAAAAATAGTTTTTGGTTATTGCGTCGTGGCAGATATAGCTTTTTAACTTATGGCACTTGCAATATACTTGAAGTAATACGAAGTAAACTAAAATTAAGACGAAGACTAAACTAAGAGCTAATTTTGTTCTTGTATTTATATGATTTTTCTATGTGAATGATGACTGTTTAAGCTAAAACTCGTGTGAACCTATTTCATTGTTTTGGTCAGTTATGAAGGTGTCAAATAGTGTCTACATAAAATAATATCTAGACATTGCCTAAGCAAAAACTAATTGTAAAATGGTGTTGAATAGCGACGAAAATGTTAAACAGTTCGGGCGCTACCTTATGTGAAACACAAAGATTAACTTTTAACCAAATATTTCGTTAACTTATATTTTGTAAATATTTTGCTAATACACATATATACACATTACTATATATATTTTTTACATTATTTTGTACTTTGGTTAATATTTTGATGGTTGTTTTGGGCCGTAGAGAACTGCTAAATATTCTATACCATTTTGCCTAATATAAATATAAGGTCAAGAAAACAAAGTCAAAATCGAAAAAAAGTAGAATAAAAGAAAAATTGCAAAATTTAAAAAGTCCATCAGCGAAAAGTTGTAAAAAACTAAGATGTCAAAATACTACTAGTTATTTATCGATTTTCGTTTGACATATAGTAACTATTGAGAAAATAATGCGGAAATTGTCCAATCTCAAATAAATACAATACCGTTCGCTTTTAAGCTAAAAATAATCTACTTACCAAATTTTATTAATATGACTGTTAAACGTGCGATCAGCAAAGCACGTAGAGAGTTATTAGATATCCAATCGATCGGAATAACCTTAAATTTAATTTATAAATTTATAGTTTGATGATAATGGTCCTTTGATATTAGAAGCCTTACACAAATAGTCTAGAGTAAAATAATTTTATTTCATACAAATAATATACAAAACATTAAAGGATAATTAACAGAATCAAATACTTAAAAATCCTGAACATATTGATAAATATTTTAATGGCTTAGTAAAAATAGTATTACCTACAAAAAATATTTAACAAGTGCCTCCTTCGCCTACTCTTTGTTTTTTTGGGATGCCTCTTAAACATTTAAAACAAAACGATGTAATCATTGTTTCTGTTTTGCTTTTTAAAATTTTATGACTTTATAGTCTGTGTAAGATGTGCATATAAATCAAACATTCACACATATGATACGTATATATGTAAATACATATATATATTTGTACGCTTAGAGAATTAATGAGCACAATTATCTATAACACAGTACACATATATTTGTATTGTAATTAAATAGAAAAAAGAATTTATTTAAATTATTATACGACGTATGAGGCAACTGTGAATACTTATTATATCAAATTACTTATTTATATCAAATTACTCCGTCTTTTAAGCACAATCAAGAGGAAAAGATTTTATAGAGAAAATTTTTGAATTTTACTATTTTCATGTAATAATTTTTAATTAAATAATCATTCTTGAAATTTTTCAAGTATTTAAAATGCAAAAAAAATTTAGAAAAAATTAACCATTATCGTTTTTAAAATTTGAATACAAATATTTGCTAATTAATTCAAATAATCTATATATTCCGTTCAAAATATCAACTTAAGACTTTAGTACAGGCTAATGTAAATACTTTAGTACGGTAAACAATAAAAAAGAAATGAGCAGAAACAAAAAAAAAAACGAAAAAGAAGAAACTAAACTAATCTACCACTACGCCTTTAAGAGGTTTTGAATTGTTATTTTCAATTGGTCAGGTTGAAATACACCATGCTCGGTAATAATGCCACTGATTAATGAAGCAGGTGTAACATCGAAGGCAGGATTCCAACATTTTATACCAGGTGCAGCAATCTGTTGTAGACCCACATGGGTCATTTCTCGATCGGGTCTTTCTTCAATAATTATATGCTCACCACTACAAACCTTCAAATCTATTGATGCTAAAGGAGCAGCTACATAAAATGGTACACCATGATGTTTAGCCACCACTGCTATTTGATAAGTACCTATTTTGTTTGCTGTATCACCATTAGCCGCAATCCTATCAGCTCCCACTATGACGGCAGTTATACTTTTCATACCTAACAATGCTGCCACCATACTATCTAATATTAATGTTGCAGGTAGTCCATCATGAACCAATTCATATGCAGTCAAACGTGCACCCTGATTATAAGGACGCGTCTCAGTACAATACACATGTTCTAATTTTTTCAACTCGTGCAATTTTCTAATAACGCCCAATGCTGTACCATAACCGGCTGTAGCCAATGAACCCGTATTACAATGTGTTAATACTCGTACAGGGCAATCTTTATTAGAATTTTTTAATATTGCATTTGCTCCATATGAACCGATAGCCATATTATCATCAATATCTTTCTGCAACATTGATTCCGTAGCATTTAAGAATAAGTGCTTCATTTGTTCAATAGTAATCGATTCATCTTTTGTTAAATTATTAGCCAATGTTATTAATTCGTCAGCAGCAAGTTTCATATTTACAGCTGTTGGACGTGCTGATACCAAATAATTCAGTTTACCTTCAATCTCTTGACGCAAAGTTTTCTTGCAATCATACATCTCTGAAAAAATTTCTACAGCCAATGACAAACAACCAACAATTGCTATAGCCGGAGCACCACGAACCTTTAACATTCACCCAAATTAAAAAAAGAAAGAGTAACAAAACGAAATGGAAAAAACCGAATAGAAAAGTTAAGCAAAATGTTGGCATGAAGAAATTCCTTCAGAGTAGTTATTACTAAAATACGATTGTGTATTACTTTTGCGTTGTTTCTTAATTGATCTTATTTATTTGAATAAAATAATACTAAACTAAAAATAATAATGAAAACTACCATTATAAAAATCAACAATCAACTTTATTAAATATTTCAATGACGAAATTATATTAGAATAGTACAACATTCAGCAAAAAAATAATCATGAAGAAATTTGATGGTACAGAGCTTTCTGGTTTAACTAATAAAAAATCTCATTTATCCACCATTTAATTTGCAATGTGTTGTTAAATAGTCTTGGCCAACTATGGATAATTGGCGGGCAATATACTTTTTGTCTTTCATAAATAAATTTACAGTGCTCTATTCAAAAGAAATTATGTCCATTATCATTTTCAATTAGCTATTATTATTTTGTTAAATAAATTTTTAATATCGAGGGGAAATAAAACAGACCAACAAACAAAAGGCAGCCTATAACTAATGTAAAATTCAAACAACCAAAATGTAAAGATAAATACAATTCCATTTTGCTTTTAAAATATGTGCAGTCATAAAAAAAGCCTTGACATATTAAATTTTTGTTTAACATATCGACAATACACAAATTAAAAGATCATTATGTAATAGTTTATTTGGGCGTTCATGTATTCATCAAAAACAAATTAAAGAAATCATTAATGGCTAATGGTTTATCGAAGCCGACCATTATTGCTCTACCATCATGCTGTTATGCTGCCTAATTTTATTACAAAACAAAAAAAATTTAATTAGCCTATATGAAGCAATGTTTTATATTAATATTTGCAAAAAGTTTCCTAAAAAATTTTAATTTGTTTTTGCATATCTCAAATTTCTATTTTTACTCTTAATTTTTATTTTTATTTTTTTGAATAAATTAACATAACAATGTAAAGAACTACTGATGAATCATAACGCATATCATTAGATTGGGAGATCATTTAAATGTCTCAAAATATTTCGATATATTTTTTTTGAGTGTGAAAACTTTTTTTCAATAAATTTGACACTTGTATTATTTATTCCCACAAAATTAATGTTCTTGCACGTGTCTCAATTGATGTAGACAAAGAAGAAAAACAACACCAAACACACACACGCAAACACATAAAAGCAAAATTTTGTTTTTTTCCAACTCACACAAATAATATTTGCATATAATTTGCGTTCGTATAATAAAAATTGATTATAAAATACTTGCCTGCATTTTATGAATAACCTTCCAGCCATCTTCTACGCCTTTAACAGTTATATATTTTAACTGATTAGGGAGTAACAGTTGATCGAGTATATTTAATTGACCATTTGAATATTTAATCGATTGTAAAGTCATTTTGATATTGACTATTTATTATGAATTCTTGAAATTCTCGAATATCCTGGGATTATATTAATAGATTTATTTTGATATTATATGAAAGAATCATTGAAAAATTTGCACAAACTATATTATCTTTCAAAATAAAAATATCGGAGAGTATTTTCAATGAGTCAACAAACGAAAAATAGTCTCCCAATTCTGCCTTTTCCCTGATACAATTATTAAAACATTCTATCACTTCTCATCCTCAAACTGTTTGAACTCCTTTATTTAGAATGCCTCTAACGTTCAAGTTTTGTCCAATTAAAAAACAAATTGAATATTAAAAAAGCTGATTTAAATTGTCAATTTTTGAATGTTGTCTTTTGTCTAATTCATGCCGAATAATTGACCGGATACTTTAATATGATCCATTTTCGATAAAAAAAAAAACTCGCTTACTTGAAATTTCAGTATTATTAACAAACTTGGATGCCATTAAATCAATGTTAACAATATTTCAAAATGCATATGGATAAACATCATCATTTTATCGATTCAAAAAAAGAAAGAACGCACATTACAGTTTCAGTCTCTTTCTTTTAAGCTTTGCGCTTAATTTGAGAAATGCAATAAATCAGAACATTATTCTGCCGTAATATAAAAAAAATATATTGATTGATTAAAAGTTGAAAACGTAAAAAATTTTTTTAAAAAATTATCATGAATAAAAATACAGGGAGAACGAGATGTCAGCATGTTAAATTTACACGAAAATCGTGCTAAACCTGCTAAACTGTTTACACCCTACGTCATTTATATTATTGGGTATATTTGTAATATTCACAAGAGCTTCAGAAGGCTATGCACTTTAGTGTATCCCGATCAAATCAAAATCACTTTTAGATTCGTTTAAGCCATTTTACTTCATATGTCCAATCGATGTTTATCTATGTAGGTCTATTATAAACGTATAAGGCCAAATTTTTGGGCTTATTTTTAAAATATCGAATCCTTATGACGCCCTATTTTGAAATCTTCAATAAAATAGAAGGAACTCTGAAAACTACTCCTCTACTTTTCTAATTTGTGTTGTGTCTTGTTAAGCTTTTATTCGCATGAGGTAAATTGGTGTACGATAAGTGAGATTCGCTTCGGACCGACTATACAACTTTAATCTACTTTTAGGTAATTTCATCAATAATAACCCAAAAGTATTCATTCATTATTATTTACCCACACTACAATGAAATAGACGTGTACATTTGTGTTGAAACTAATAATTGTTGCATAAATAAAGAACAGATGGTCCCCTCAATTTGAAGTTGATCTTTTCATTTTTATGTATATGTGTACGTATTTTAGGTGTTCAATGCTCACTTGAAATTAATATTTTTTTTTTGTTTCTGTTTATTCAAAGTTTCAAAAATCACTAATTTCAAAGAGAACTAATTTTATTTCTTGTAAATAATTTTTTTTTTGATATAGTAGAAATGCAGCAGTCTGTAGTCAGCAGTCAGTAAGGTCGTTAGACTGATGAAAAACAACTAACGCCTTATCTTTGTACAAATATACATATTACTAGAAGAGTGTTCAACATTTCAATCCAAGAAAATTTCTCTCAATGAGAAGATACTTAGTAAACCACTCATCTTTTTTCATAAATGAATTATTTCTATGTAATATTTTTCCTTTATTAAATCTTTTGCTTGTCGCTGCATTCATATCTACATCTGAATATATCAATTGATAAATATTTGTTTGTCTCACAAAAACAAAAATGTCTATTTTAGAGTATTTTTTCTAGAACATTAACAAATAACTATATCCATGAATTATTCATAAGTGCAACATCTTTTAAGTACTTTCAAAGATGGTACGATATGTATCGTGGCTGATCATTAAAGTCTGTCGTGGCCCATGCTGCAATGTCTTCCCATGAGTATGAAAATTTACCATTTTCAATAATTCGAAAAACTTCAACTTTGAAAGGGTGCTGATCTGGACCAAATTTGTCATACAGTTTTAGTATTTTGAAAGATTTCCTCGTATCGAATTTTTTATTGTAAAGAAATCTTGCACATTTCCCGATTTTAACCATATTTACTTTTGAATTTTGGTTAGAAAAAGGCCAACTCAACTAGTTTCCTTAAAACATATTGAAAATTGTTGTTCAGGCAGCATGCAAATAAGCAAATTTAGAGTGCACTCAAGTAATATTACAACATTATATAGCAGTTTAATGATTTTTCTAGTTTAACCCAACTGTACACAAATTAAATAGGTTTCTGAGCCAGGTCTTAAAAATCTTATATGCAACGACCTGTAACAATTGCTACACCCACAAAAATTCACATCATCCATTTGTCAATATGTTTCACTTTAATATTGATGCTTTTACGTAACGTTATTGCCATTTGCAATAATTTCTTTTTATGTCAACATCTAAAAGTTTCAATAGAGAAATTCTCGAAAGCATAACACAAAAAGGGCAATATTTAAAATAATCAACAAGTAAATGCATTTTTACTTAATAATTAAAATTAATTACACAACTGCAATACTTTTTTTCAAATACCATTCTGAAAAACTACACTCTAAAACTTTACGTAAATGATTTTAATTATTATTTACACAAAAATAACATTTTCTTTTAATTTGGCCTATATGTGAACTTATAACTATAAAACAAAGGATATTAAGACACAATGAATTACACATAAAAAATTCAAATATTTAGAATGTACAAACATGGATTTAAACAGATGATTTTAATTGTTTAAGAAACACAAAATGTACATCATCTCAAACTTTTGAAATAAGTGCGACTCTATTATATTATATTGAAATCTAAAATTAAGACGTTTATTACAGGCCATTATTAGAGAAGAAACATTGCAATTAGTACTAGTTGACACACAATGTAGTCTTTTTTTTATTTAGCTTTATTATTATGATATTATCAAAGTACTAAGTGATATGCTTGTTAAATTTTCCATTCCTATTTTCTCGAAAAAGTATACGTTGAGAACGGTTAAAAGCGTAGAGGATTCTTAAATATTTATTGCAGAAATTCCATTTGAATGTGTAAACGGTGAAATAATATATGTGAAACAAGAGATGAGTGCCATATATCCCAATTTGGAGACAATCTGCCGTTTATGTTTGAGTGAAAATGCTGGTGTTGTGGAAATATTTTCGAAGCATAGTGTTGATGGTTCTAATATTTCTATACCTATGAGGTTGATGGCTTGTGCCGCCTTGGAAGTACAAAATGTCGGAGAGATGCCTAGCAAAATATGCGTTTCTTGTCGTTTCGAACTAGAAAAAGCATATTATTTCCGAAGGCGTAGTCAGGCTTCCGATGTAAAATTACGTAAACATTTACGTTTACTTAGTATGGGTAAAAAAAGTAAAGTTTTCGTTAAGCCCAATAAAACTGACGTTGATGAGGATGATGACGATGATGATGATGAATTGGAATTTAAAGAGTCATTAGATTTTATAAAAGCCCGTGAGCTTGAAATTGCTCAGTCGGAGGAGAAAAGGTTTGAAATGTATAAGAAACAAATTAAAGCAGAAAGTGAGGAGTATTTGAAAACATTAAAGTCTACATTAGAAAATGAAATCAGTGAGCGATTGCAGAATAAATTAACTCCGTTAATACGTAAGAAATTAAAAGATGAATGTTTAGAAGAAGCTAAACAAATGGTGTATGACGAGGTACGTCGAGAATGCCGTGAAAAAGAAGTAAACAATTTATTAACAGAGTTGGAAGAATTTTTTAAGTACAAAAAAAGTTCATTGCAAATATTAGCAACACCACCAAAAGATCAAACCAAAATAAATGAAAATTTAGAAGAAATAAAAACTTTGGAGCAAAATAAGAAAGAATTAAAATTAAATAAAACTAATCTCAAAATGTGCATGGTTAAATCATCAAAAGAGATTTCAAATATTACCAATAATATAGAAAATATGAAATCTTTAGAAACTAGAAATAAAAAATCTGCAACTGGAAAAGAATTTGAATCAAATGATGAATTGGATTATATGACGTACAATAATGCAGATGAAGACATTTTAAATATGGCACAAGATTCTGATTCCAATAGCAGTGGTTGTAAAAAGTTAATTACCATGAATTCGCATGCTTTAATGGAAATGCATTCCAAACATCCAATATCTGATGGTGAAGAAGATTTTCATAGTGATAGCACGGAAGATCCTCAAATAAGTACAATTTCTTATCAAAGTAAGTATATCCAAGTGCTTTAAAACTTTTTCTTTTTGTACATTTTAATCATTTTCAGGATCTAACTCGTAATTTAGATAATAATTAGATAATAATTATTACTTAACTTTTATGTTGTTTGATTTGTTAGATTTTATACAAAAATTTATAGAGAAGAAGCGAATAATTAACTGAGAAAGCTGAGAAAGCTTGAAAATCGACTTTTAATTCCATTAAGTAAGATTGAGTCAAATTATTTGTTCGGCTGATACGCAGAAGTTTAAACCTGTTCAATTTGTGTTTTTATGCTATCTTACGTAAGACTAAAAACGAATCAAACTGAACGTGGATATAATTGGAAATATATTTGAAAATAGTTTACAAGAAATCGGCAAGAGGCAATATTTTATAACTATATCCATCGTATATGTCATATCTTTTCTACTTTTCCCACAAAAATCTTGGATAAAAAATTTTTCTATAAATTTTTATTGAAGTCAAACGATTTAACTATATCTATTGGTAATTTATTTTTTGAAATGTAGTTAAAGGCGATGATAATGGTGAAATTACATTCCTCAAAAAAACATCACAATTAAGTAATGCCGTTGATAATAATAGTGAAGGAAGCATTATGGTTATAGATTTTACTGACAATGTGGTGGATAATTTAAACTTAATTGAAATTGATAATCGAAAGGATGAACATAATGATTGTACCAAAGAGGAAACGAAAACGACAACTGCTATAACAACGGTACATACAACAATGTTAAGTAAAACGTATAGCAATTCTATGCAACGCATTACAGATACAGCAAAAATATTTAAATGCTCTGATTGCCCAATGGAATTTTCCATGCAAAAAGCTTTAGAGCGTCATGTACGAGCCCACCGTAAAAGTCAAGAAACTGGTGTAACATACGAATGTTCAAAATGTCATTGTGTACTATCTTGCAATAGTGCCTTGCGCCGTCATATGAATGTACATTCAGAACAGAAACCGTACGTGTGCAGAGAATGTGGCAAAGGTTTTGTTCAAAAGGAAATACTTAAACGTCATTCTTTAACCCATACGGGCATTAAACCACATCGATGTTCACATTGTGATAAAGCATTTACTCAAAGAGTTTCCTTAACTCAACACATTAATCGTCATCATGCTGAGAAGCCTCTTATTGAACGGTACAGTTGTCCGTTATGCCCAAAAACATTTTTTCATGCATCCGGATTAAGTCGCCATTTAGCATCTCATAGTGGTGTAGCTTATCAATGCACTGAATGTGAACGAACTTTTGGGGATCGTTCTTCAGTTAAGCGACATATTGCCAATGTGCATGGCAAAGGCAACTTATCAAAAACTAATATTAATGCATAAATTCAGAAATTAATGAATACTTGTTCATTTCTCGTCTTTATTCTGAAATGCAAAATCGTATTATATTTAAGTAATATTCGTTTCAATTTTCTTTTGTTGCTATTGAAGACTGATAATATTACACTTCATATTATAATAATATTTATTTGCATTTTATTCTGTATTAAATCTTTTAAATTAAAATGTCACTAATGTTTGGTAAAATAGCAAGAGCAGTAATGTGTAAAATTGAAATTCAATTGTAAACTGAATTTAATTATCTTTATATTAGCTCGCCTGAGAAAAACAATGTAACACTATTTTTTGCAAATGCTCTGAATGATCTAGCCAACTGTTACATATTTGTTTACATTATTTAATTAATTTATATGAATGAAACATATGAATAAAACATTATGTAATAGTTTTCTGTGGACAATTTATTTGTGAAAAATTAATTTCTTCGTTTACTATTCATTTATTATAACAACCATAAAGCATTTTTTGAATTATTTTGATATCGAAATATTTCATTTATATTTTAATTAATATAATATTAATTTACCGTTTTATTTACTATTGATGTGAGTTGAAATAATTTCAACAAATTAAAAACAATGTTCACAATGTAGAGATTTTTAAATCAGGTTATGGCCGGTAAATTTTATTTAGAACTAAGTGATGGGAATAAATTACTTGAAAAATTTTTTCAATACACTGAAATTGTTACAAATCTTAATAATCATAAACGTAATGAAAAGTTAAATGATATCTTTTACTGTTTATATTGTTTTAAAATCAAATAATTTATTATACAAATAATTTGTGTGTCATTTGTAGAAATTTAATATTTATATTTGTATTAATGAATTTACAACATAACTCTAAACATAACACAAATCATTTTATAAAATCTTACTAATGACTCATGCAAACGTAAAAACATTTCTCTATATCCTTTTATAATAAAGCAGAAATAATAAAATAACAATAATTAATTTAATATATACCTTGGGATTAAGAAAGTAAATTGAAATTATTATTTTATATTTTTTGTTTTATTGCTTAATACTAACAAAAAGAAAAAAAAAGAATTAAAATCAGTCAAGTATTTACAAAAATTAGGAATGGCAAGCCAATGTATAAGTATAAGAGAATGGAAAATTTAATGAAAAGAAAACATAAATAATATAAATATTAATTTATAATGAGCAATAACTTTGAAATAGCGAACAAAAATTTGTGCAATATGATTAGACCTTTTTTTTCTTTTTTCTTACATAAAAATACTTTGCTAGATTTCGACTTTATATTTATAATGTAAATTTCAACCTTATAATTATAAATATACCTTCTCTTTTCTATTAGACAATTTGGTGTCAGTAAAAAAAGGGTTCCCAATTAAATATGTAAACTTTCAACTTATTACACACAAAATGTCAACAAGTTATATACAATTGTAAATGTAATGCAGCTTATCATATATGTATATTGAAAAATATTTGAAATATTCTACAGCCGATCTGAACCAACTTTTAAATTCCCGTACAATATATAACCTGATATAAGTATAAAGTAAAAGTGTAAAGATACAAGCCCCTTAAGAACCTAAAATATACTAAAGCAGAGTAGGAGTTAAAGAATTTTGGACACCCAACTTACATTGCAAATCAAAATTTTTATTGTTGACTTATTGCTTTCGTTATACAAAAGCTTCTACATAGGAAGAGATTCAAATTATGAGAATTGTAAAACTTTCTGAAAATAAGGCAATAGTGGTCAATCCAAATCCTTTTCAATCTTTCAAATCGATCTAGGATTAAAAACGCTTTACATACAATTCTTCAATAAAAGTATTTTAAAAAAGTGTGATATGTAGATTGCACATTTCGGACAGATATGTGGCGAGATAAGTTCAAGTTTGTCCAGAAGAAAAATCTAATGCGATGGATTAACTTTAAATGTCTTGGAAAGTTACTCAAGTACCAGCGCATAAAAATAATAATACAAACAATCAATCTTTGTATAACGAATAGAGAACGATGATATTACACATAATGATGCATCTAAACATTTGCAACAAATTTATCCAATAAACAAGAGATACCAAAGAAAAAAAGAAAAGACAAAGTTTGAAAATATCTACATTAATCTGAGTTTGTCATGGAAGAACGTTGAGATTCCAAAGTGGTGGTATCATTACGATTACGTAACATGCGCGGCTGACTGGATGTAAAATTTGAAAAGTCTTTCATTACATCTTTATATGTTTCGTCTTCACCATTGCCCTCATCATTAACACCGATTTCATCATTCAGCCGTGTCAATCGTAATAATGTAACAATATCAGCATTGCGCTGCTCTACAGCAATATCTAAAGGTTTCTTGCCATCATTCGCTTCAATATCATATTTAGCTTTATGTTTCAATAACAAGTATACTTGAGCTATGAAGCCTTTCAATGTGGATAAGTGTAGAGCACTATAACCGCTTACATCAACACTATCGATGGGTACACCATTCAATAGTAAATACTCACAAGCCATTACAGAACCCGAGAGAGCAGCTTGGTGTAGATAACTTCGATTATCATCTTCGGCATTCAGCCAATTTTTGTCAGCACCTAAAGCAAATGCCATACACATAACAGGTAAATTATGTACACCGGCTGCTTTATACAACATTAAATTTGCATTTAATTTACTACAAGGTATTTCATCAATAATTTCCGGTTCACCATTTTCACCATCTGTAGATTCTTGATCCGAACCTAGTATACTGGGGGTTACATATGAATCTAAATGCAAATCATCACCAATTATAAGTAAATCATCTCGCGAAATGCTTAATGACATTGAAGGTATATTTATGGATTCATCATCATCATCGTCATCATCTTCACCGTTATCTTCCTCTTCATCATTATCATTTTTATCATCACCATCATCAATTGGATCATCGGAAGACTTTGAACTAGAATGCTGTCGTTTACGTTCACGATGATGATTATGATGACGCCGACGTCGACATTTTTTTACTGCCCATTTATTTGGCGGTCCCAATGATAAAGTAGCTCTCTTGCTAATATCATTACTTATACTATCTATTGATAGAACTTCGGTCGTTTCACTATTACTAGTCAGTAACAATGGTTCAGATGGTTTGGGCATATAGCAAACGAATCGCTTCTCTACATATTTAGCTTTTATCCAAGCCTCTCTTACATTAATGTCACAATTTTCAGTGGCCGTTTTCAGCTCACAATTCTCTGAAATGCGCGCTTCATAAATGCGATTCACTATATCATTACCCAATTCCATCATAACTTTAACATTTTCAGTTTCCCAAGCATCTAAAGTGAGCGATCGTACTTTGCTGTAATGAACACCCAAACTACGATGTACCCCTGAACATTCAATGCATAATGTTATACCCAAATTAATGGAAGCCCAACGTGGATCTGAACCACGACAATCACAGCATACAGAATTTCCAGGTATTTTCAAAAATTGCTCCCAATATCTAAAATGATATTGCGCAAAAAAATCGAAATATTACAGGCGGTCAAGGTCGACTTTTTAGTGTATTAATCTAAACTATATTTGATAAATTGTGTGGATATTAATTGAAGAATATTTAAAATTGAACAATTTTTAAATTTATCTAGTTCACTTATAATAGAAAATGGGCGCAAAATATTTTTCAATCATCTTTGGACCAAAACTTGTCATTGCATCTAATTTCATTAAATTATCTTTGAATATTGTGGCCTATATTTTGATAACAAATTTCTATGGCCATATAAGAGTCCGGCACAAGGACAGATAGATTCAAATAGATCTAAAAAGTGCTTCCAAGCTGATCGAATCTATTCCAAATATGTTTGGATGGTGCATTTGCCTGCACAAACACATTTCATACATATGAGTTTGATGAGTTTGATATATTATACTGATATATTTACATTTTCTTTTTAACATTTAGTGGGCTTGTAGTGTTCAATGATGATTGTGGACGGGAATGTTGACTATCATGTTGAATGGCAGCTCCAATACTTTTCTGTAATGCTGTTATCCACATTGTCAACATATCACCTGAATCAGCTTGCAAAATATGTGATTTTGTTGGTGATATAACTTCAAAGCAGAAACGTCGATCACCATCATTAACAGGTCGTACCGTACAAATGCGTAAATCTTCTTCCATAACCGAAAACGAATCCTCGTTACAACGTTTTCTAGAATTCGAATCCAAATCACTTCTCACGTTACACATTTTTCACATTTTTCAAATACAACACAAGTGTCAAAGTCAAAGACAATCACAATTTCATTTTCAAATCAACAGTTAGATAGATTGTTTATCACAACACATACAAACATACAACGAATTTAAAACAAAAACAAACAGAAATAATGATAATAAAACGGATAATTTTTATTTAATTTTACTTGTGCTTTCAATACACATTCATATCCCATACCCATAGCCACATCCATATCCATACTATATGTACATCCATATCCTTATCCATATCCATACCCATAACCGCATTCACACCTAAACATACGAACATACACTACAGCAGCACAAAATAAATGGTACATAAAGCTATTTCAGTCAATATTTTCTCGGAATTCCGTTTTATAAAACTTTAGTTTTGTATCAAGAAAAAAAATAAAATTAATATTACACACATTCAGTATTATTTATGGAGGATCTGACATCATTAAAAAGATATGAAAATGTGAAATGTTAAATTTCGATTAAACTTGGTGTTCGATTGTCAAAATGTGGATCATTAAATTGAATTTATAAAAACACTTCTTCAGTGCTATACAACCTATTACCTCAATATTTTGAATCGTTTTTGATCATTTCCTTAAGCAAAGATTGATTTTTTGCATTCTAAATAGCTGCTATTGTAAAAAACTAAACGCTTTGCAATCAAACCAAACTGTAAATACAGATATACACAGACAGACATACAGATATATTTGAAATGACGTTAAATTAATTAATCTCAAAATTCATTCGAATATAAATGAAAGCAATAACTCTTAACATATGAGTTCCGAAAAATATTGACCAATACTTTATAAATATTATGCTAATAAAAGGCCATTAATATTTATTGTGCAATTTTAGAAACATTTTTTGCATTCTAGATTCAAATTTACTTTAAGGAGAAAGTGCAAACGAAAAAAAAAACAACACTGAAATAAATTTATTAGAATTAATACCTGTAAACCAATTGATTATCACTGAGGTAGAACCAGCGACGACACCATGTCTTGAAACCCTTCGATTTTCGTTTAAACAAATAACCTTCAACTTTGTTCGATGAACTATTTGTATTCGTATCATTAAATTGATTAACACTCATATGACGATTTTGCATGGCCTTCTCCAATTGCTGATATTCATCACGCAGCATACTCAAATCTTCCGTAATACTTTTAAAAAATACATCAAAATCGTTGCATAAATCAAAACCCTGATGATAATATGTCACACAAGCTTGATAATAATCCAACAGCTGCAAACAAAAGAAAAAAAATAAAATAAAATGAAATAAAATAATTAACCAAATGTTAAAAATGAAACAGCGGATGTTTCATGTAATTTGCTTCTTTTCTTTTTTTTTTTAATTGTAAGAAATTACTATTACTCTATTTTCGGGCTATTACTTTTTCCAATTCATTCAATTTTCATTTTTCATTTTGTTATTGCGTCTTATGTCCCTCAATGAGACGCAATTCTCAAGGTAACCCAAATTACTCAAAGGTAACCCAAATTAAAAAAATAATAATTGAATAATATTTTTCCCAAGCGGCATATTAATAGTGAATTTTATGAGAAACTTTACTGTCGCTCAGAAAATATTAAATAACTAACTAAATTACCTAACTAAATTTGTTAAAACTTATACCTGAAATTGTAATTGGTATGTGGAATGATTTTCGAAAAAGGGCTTTATAAATGGAATGGTCGTAATAATGGTCACATTCGAATCATTTTTAATTCGGCTCGAAAAATATCAGACAAACAAACAGCCAGACGATCAGATAATTAGGTTTAAATTGATTGGGTGTATGTATCTCAACTACGTCTCAACAAATATCTTTGAAGGGTAGAAATGTGACGAAGGGAATTCAGGGAAGTTATTACATAAGGATATAAAAAAATTTACTTACCGTAGATAAAATTGTAGGTACTTTACGTGATTGAACCAACGTTATATAGTTAACATAATCTAAGGCGGTATGTTGAAAACAAGATTTAGTTGCTGATAGAATATTGGTAGCTTCTTGAACTTCTTGTGTACGATTTTTACTAGCCTAAATATTTCATAACATAATGATGATACATGGCATTAAATAGTAAAATCATTTGGAATGGAAAATTGTAACACAAATACGCATCATCAGCATTATTATTATCAATGTTTAGGCATAATGAAAGAGTATCATGCAATTAACTCAATAGTAATGTAATAGCAATTATAACAATAGAGTTTTGCACTTATTTCGCGTTTCTATTAGACATTTAATTAACAAAGAAAAAAAACCAAAAAAAAAAAAAACCAAGAAAAGAGAAAAAATAAATGAAAGTCATGCGACATACTTGAGCATTTTTTATTAAAGCATTATCATAGCCTTCGGAAACTTTTAAAAAATGTCCTTTATAATCTTTCACTTGATTAATGTCATCTTTAACAAACACGGATAAATGCTTTAAAACCGTACGACTCGCTTGATCCAATAATATTGTATGAAATTTATTCATTTCCTATTGAACAAGAGAGAAAATTACAATAGAAAGAGCAAAAAATTAAAATAAATAACAGTTATAATATTACAAGAAGAGTAAACAAATGCATAACTAATTAAATTTATACAATATATGTCCAAGCATTTGGGTAAAGAGTAAATAATATTGACCGGCTATTGAGACAAATATTTTTATAACGATACGAATTGAATTTTACTTTTACTCAATTTATATTATACATATTTTATTCGTGTTATAATTCTAATAATTACATTATGTACATTGTAATTGTAAAATTTTTAGAGCTTTATATTACATATTTATTTATATTTATGGAAATTCTTAAAATTACTTTCTACTTGTTTGCTCATTTGTTTATTGCTATTAGATCTAATTATATTAGGCTGGGAACAAATCTTGGACACCCACCACCCATGCGCTACTTCGATATTTCGATTTAGTGCCTCTTACATGTTTTCAGTTAATCATTTGTACACAGAAAACGTAAACATGAAAAAGTGAAAATTTGATATAGTTTAATTTGGCGTAGGCGTGGCTCATTTACATAACTTTTTTAGACTTTGTTAGACCTTACTATGGCCTTATTACTTGTACAAAATTCTAGCCATCCATCTTATGTGCAGTTTGAAAATAATGAGCAAAAAACCACAACACTTTGCATAAATAAACTGAGGCGTTCTCAGTTTACTTTTGGGTGTTACAAACATAATGACAACAACATGAATATACGTTCAACCTCTGAGTAGTGGTGACACATGACTCATGTGCTCCTTTTTTATTTTTTCTTTTTTTTTTAGTTGTTGCTTTTACAGACGACAATATGTAGGTTGTACACTAAGCACAATTAAGAAAAAGTAAACTGTCACAGACGTCACATCCCTTTCCCATATTTTTTTCACATAATGTACTCTGTTTACGTTGCACTGTTCGACAGTATTATTTGATTACTCATAAACTTTGTTTACATGGAATTATAATTCCAGAATGCTTTTGTTTATAACCAATACATTTATTTAGATTTAATGAAACGTTTGCAACATCTAGAATAAGGCATCAAACATCCCATAAAATGCAAAATTCATTACTCAAAATAATATTTTGAATTCATATAAATAAATCTTGCTTGGCAAAAATTTTAATGTTTTTTACAAGAGATTGGCATGAAAATCTAGGCGTTGTATAATGTCAGTTAAAATATAGACTCATAATATAATTTCTACTAACTTTACCTCCGATTTTATATCCTATAAACGACTTGTAGTCTAAGATACAGTTAGAAGGAGTTTTAGGTATATTCAGCTCTTATAAACCTGTCTAAACCTGTCTTTGCGTGATATAAAATTTTGATATTGTTGCGAGATGGGGTTCAAGAGTTGGGCATAGTCAAATTAATTTTCTTGCTTTTATACCCACCACTCAAAGGTAGGGGGTATATTCATTTTGTGATTATATTTGCTACACCCAAGAAAATGCGCTAGAGACCCCAAAAAGTATATATATTCTTGAGGAACATGAAATTCTGAATTGACTTGCAGTAAGGCCATTAATCTAAAAAAGTTATCTAAAAATCATGAAAATCAGCCAGGCTTACGGGAAATTACAAAATACAAAATTTTCATTTTTATGTTTACGATTCCCTGTCGATTGTTCAAAAACTGAAGCACACTCTGAATGGTAATATGATGGTATATGGTTGGTGGGTATCCAAGATGTGGCCTTAGCCAAATCTAATTTTTTTACTTCTTCAATTTTGTTTTGTTTATATTAACCCATCCAAACAAGTGCTTATGCATATATAAATGAAAAACCTATATAACGTATATATCTCATAATACAACAAACCTGAAAACAATGTATCAGTTTTCCTAAAGCATTGCGAGCATTTTTATTATCAGCAAAATGTTGTTGTAAATCCCATAAAGCCATGGCAAATGCACTGCAATCATATTAATAAGAAATATCATAACAATAACAATAATAATAATAATAATAATAATAATAATAATAATAATAATAATAATAATAATAATGAAAATTAGTAATAATGAGACTTTTATAACACACACGTATACATTTATATTTTTACATATACAATTAATTAATTATACTGAATTTCAAATAACACGTAATAAAAAAATGTGCATATTAAATTATGCATACCTATGATTTTTTACATACTCTTTACCAGAATCAACTGCCACATTACACAATTTTATTATTTTCTCTAAACGTTGCTCCAAGTGCTCAATATCAGATTCTTCTTTAGATAAAAATTGTCTGTGAATAAGAATAAAAAAACAAAATATTTTAGATAAGTATTGGCTAAGTTGCTTATTACAATTTATAATTTATCTCAAAATGTAATTTTCATTATCATTACTGTTACCGTTATTACCGTTATTTTAATTGAAAATATTTAATTCCAAAAATTATTTTAATGTAGGGAAATCAAAAAATGAGAAAATTATATTTGGTTAGATTGACAAAATGAGCAACTACTACTCACTAATATATTTAAAATTTTGCACGTAGGCAATGTAGGCGTTATATCTTTTAGGAGTCAAAATCCAAAAAAAAAAATATAAAGAAAAATTGATATAATAGAAAATTTCAGTGGTCTTGTAATTTCTAACTCAAGAAATAGATTTTTACCATTTCCGAATTAATAATGAAATATAACAGTTGAATTTAATGATTGAATTTCAGTGTTCTTATATAACTCTGGATAAAAATTTGATGTAAAGGAAAATTGAATTGTTCCTTTCCTAAGCTCATATCGCAACTGTTATAAAATTATAAAACAAAAAATTGAAAAAATGATATTTTTAATGTAAAATAAGATTAGACAAAATTCGATGTATGATTTCGCATAAATGCAGCCAATTTGTCACCTTTTTATGTAAAATTACAGTTACTTAATAGTTTAAATATTAAAGTAAAACTTCAACTTTTTACTTGTGCAATTTTTAAGTAATGAGTAGAAAACTTAAAAAAAAATATCGCAGAAGTGTACATTTAAAATTTAATAATTTCGGGTAGATATGACCGTTTTGAGTCGTTTACTTAACCCACACCCAGAGGTTTGGGTGTATACTCATTTTGTCATTACATTTGTAACATCTCAACTCCTTCTTAAATACATCTGCACAAACTCATAATACTGCAAATAATGTAGAGTACAATTAGGGCACTACAAACGAGGGAATGCATTGTAAAATTTAATTAAAACAGGCCATTAAAAAATCATTTTAGAAAATCATAGTAAATCCATCAATAAAACAGTCTGCATTGTATGTGTACAAATATTTTCCTTTTCTTAACTGATCCTCCCCTAACTGAATTACTGAATGCCATTTCTTTCTTTGGTATTTTTATTCAAGTGAGTTTGAGGTGGAAAAAAATTATATATTCTCTGAAAACAAATGATTTTATTATACGCACAATTTAACGTAAACTTTCTCTTGTAATGTCATTTATTATACTTTGTAGCAATTGCACTTGGAATAGTTATTTACGTATGTAATTTTACATAGTTATATATACAAAGTGACTTCGCATGGATGGATCCAATGGATTATTGAAATAATCCATTTAGATGTTTTATCTTTTTTTTTTACTTTTGTAGATGATGTTTCAAAAAGTGTGTCCATTCTCAGCTCACGATTTTTATATAAATTTCATTGATAGCATATTGCTTTGTATCGATATTATCTAAAAATATTTTTCTCACAAAAAATTTTGCTTTGTAAAGAGTAAGGCGCAACAATTATTTTTTTCAAAAGTTGCCATTCTTGGACCAATATATGCATCCATAAAATATCTAAAAAACTGCTCTTTGTATTTAGCATGCAAAAAAATACATTTGTAAACTTAAACAATTAAAATTGATTCAGCAAACTATTCTGAATATATCAATGAATAATAAAACTTGAATATAATTCAAACATTGATTGCATATACGCATTATTATGCTTTGCAGTATTAGTATTAGTAAGGCATAAAAAAAAATTGTACAGTATTTACTTAAAAAAATCACTGTTTATTTGGTTAATATATTCATGATTTTCTGCATGACCCATTTGTCACATTCGGTAAATGAATGAAACAAACTTTGACAAAAAGCTATTAAAAATTGTTACATATATTTATGAATAACAGTGTTTGCTTTTTTTTATACTTATTATTTACTTTGAAGACTGCTGCATGAAACATTTTGACACTAAAATTTAAAGAAACTATGCAGAAGGAGTTAAGCTAATTTTGGTTTAGCAAGTAAACCATTTATAGATTATTTGAGTTTGTATATAACACACACACACACACACACAAGAGCACATGCACAATATGCATTTAGGTACATATATATTTATGGTCATTAAATAACAACAAAAATGCACGTGCTCAATATTTTAATGGCCACAAGGTATTTACGCTTATTTACTCTTACATGCCTTAAAAATATTTCATAAAATTTATAGAAATGATGACAACAATTATATTGTTGTTGCCTTGTCTAAAATATTGTAATAAAAATTTTCTTCTAAATATTTACACCCTACATCAATTTGTGCAAGGTAATGAGTTTGTACCGATACATGTAACACCTTCGATGGGTATCAGTAACTTTGATGTAGGATCGCCTTTTTTTATTATATTTATTTATATTTATACTAATAGATCTAAAATTATTTTAATCTGTTGATATGTTATCAAAGTGCAGGTACAAATTTTACAGATATTTTAATGATATTTAGGTTAGGTGCAAGAAATCTTACAACGGCTACTTCAAGATTCTTTTTAATCACTTTCCATAAAATACTCTATTTTAAAGCAGTCTATATAAGTGTAAAATTTGCTTTTTACCAAACAAACGATTGAAGCGTACTTATACTTGATGTATTACATAAGTGTGGTATATTTGATTCAGATCGATGCATTTTTTGAATTGGGAACATTTATAAAACATTTGAAAATGTAAATTTTATACTTTCTTGACTTGTACTTCCTCTTTTTGTTTTTCTAAAAGCATTAATTAAAGTGGCGTAGACTATTTAATGAACCAAACTAGCTATAAAATTTGTACTTGTTTTGTTATGCATATTTTGTTTTGTTATATATTTCTGTATGTGCCAAATAGAATTGTTTTAATTATTTTTACATTACTTTACACTATAACAATGCAAGTACTATTTATTCATGAAAAAATAAACCAAAATATTATTTATGC
Source organism: Melophagus ovinus (assembly GCA_023089585.1). Lineage (NCBI taxonomy): Eukaryota > Metazoa > Arthropoda > Insecta > Diptera > Hippoboscidae > Melophagus > Melophagus ovinus. Next base: position 3,654,356 of record JAKKIB010000253.1, read on the forward strand.
CATAATAAGTACAAAAATGGATGCCTAAAGCAACACATTACATTGCTTAATAAATTTTATCTGACTAATGCGAATTTTAGTTTTGTTCTACTTTAGTACAAAACTGTTGTTAAAATTACTTTATTATTAAATTATTCGGTAAACTCTGCATTACAAAAAAAGGAAAAAATGGTTAACAAAATGTAGAGCGTTATAAGTGACAATCGTTTTGTAACATCTTGTTAATGAAGGTACAATTTTAATTTAAAACATTCACCTAAATCTTGGGGAATCTTTGAGGCATTCCTCAAATTCTATAGAAGATCTCATATCTCTCGTTGCAAGCACCACTTATACCGTTCGAGTTGTTTAGAGTATTTTAACTTGTAAAATCACAAAGCTTTTCCTTTTGTTTTTATCTGTTTTTTTTTGTTTTTTCAATAAGTTCCGCACCAAATATTGTGCTAACTTCTCGCGAGTACGATATAAATTTGCATTAATTGGCGATATTTTTAAAAGAATAATTCTCAGCTCTTGCTTTGTTACTTTTGTTGGTAATCCTTAAAAATCCTCTCTAGAAATATTGCACGGAGATTTCCATAGATGTAAACTATAAATTCTCTCTTTACGTATTTTTTTCTTTACTTGTTCTTTTCTCATTCAGTACTCATTTGGCATTTACATAAAATTTTACACGTAACTAATAATTTTTAGATTTCTTTAAAATCATTTAAAAAAATTTATTTGAACACAAGCATATCTTAAAATGCAAAACAATAAAATTATTAAACTATTGCAAATATATTTTACTTATTCTAACAAAAGTCACGTAAATTATAATATTGTGTTCAATATAAGCAGCAAATGCAGCTAATTTTTTTATACTAAATATGCTGTTACTATTTCACTGTGAGTGAGTACATTCTGCAAATAAAGGTGCTGCCAAATACTTTTCATATGAAAGGAGATGCATAGATAGATTTATTTAGGCATTATTTTACGATAAAAAATTTAACATTTTAGAATTATATTTTTACTTGCACCGTATTAATATTTGGATAAAAATTTTAATTTATCTTATTCGAAATTTTCTATCCATATTGTTTTTGTTCATTATAAAATTGCCTTTGCTTAACATATTGTGACATATTGTCTAGCTAATATACGCAAGTTTGTGTATACCTTTAATTTTTATAGAAAATCAGTAAATAGATAATGTACAATTGAAATAGAAGTAACAAGTAACAATGAGAAGAAGAACTCTTTATAAATTGAAATTGTAAAGAAATGAAATGATGAAAATTAATAAACAAAGCACGCACGAATAACGTGTATAGCGTGTGGATAAGAAGCACCCATACAACGTTTCTATGAAATTTTTTGAAAATAATGTTAATTAGAATAATCTTGCGTGTATGTGCAATGAAAAGTAATAAAAAGTTGCAGTACATACGGTGGTGAAAAAATTATGTCTCGATTAAATGTGCTAATTCTCTTTGTTTCCTTATAATGATTATTAAATGTATGTGTATTCAAATGTACATGCATATATGTATATATAATAAATTTGTAAAGAACTTGGGTTTTTTGTGCTGTTCATTAACCTTTTGTTAAGGAATATTTGGGGCTAATTATATTATGTTATATAAAATTCTGTAGCATTTTTATAAAGATTTAAATATGTTCTACAAAAACTAATTAGTTAAAAAGCTAAATAATATAATACACTCATATAATGTGGAAGTGTCACAAATGCGGTAAACCAGTATATTTTGGTAAATTATGAATAATATTTTAGAGAAAAAAAAAGCAAATTATGTTAATTTCTGTGTGTTTTTTTTTGTGCTTTTTTTAGCGGAACGAAAACAATCATTAGGATACGATTGGCATCCAGAGTGTCTACGATGTGAAGAATGTGGCAAACGGTTAAATCCCGGTCAACATGCAGAAGTATGAACAATTTTATTTGCAATTCATTTTTGCGTAGAGTTCATTCCATAATCATTTGAATGCTTAACCAGAAATGCTAAAGCAATTAATTATAATAACACTTCAATAATTTTGTAAAGGCCTGTTTTTTTTGTTAAATGCATTAACTAGCGCCTACATTAAATGCCCGCCACTCAGTATTTTCTAAGTTTTTTATTTGTCATCCACTTTGCAAAAGTCATTCTCCATTTACTTATATTTTACTTGTCTGTTATTTCTATTATTGTTGCTTAGAGACATCCCAGTGCTGATTTAAAGTAAAGTAAAACCCTTAAAAGATATTGGACTAAACCACGCACATGATTGTTGATTGTATCCAAAATTGCGCACATTTTTGTACTATCTAATAATTGTATGCAACGTCAAAGAAATTATAGAAACTTTCCTTTAACTTGTTTTGAATTGTTCCTTTTTTCCTGCGGGTTTGTTTATTGTATGCCATTTTGTTGATTTTATAGCATAAAGGAGTGCCTTATTGTCATGTACCATGTTATGGTGCTCTGTTTGGTCCCCAATTATTTGGCCATGGTACTCGAGTGGAATCACATAAAAGTTATGGTGTTAGAGGGGCACAAAAACTAGGTTTTATGCAAACAGGGCCATCGTTGCCACGGGATCATCTGGAATCTAAACTTAAGGCTTATAATCAGTTCTATGATAACAAAAGTATGGAAATACGCAGCCGTGAAGTTAATAATCGTTTAATATTAGAGGGTGCTCTTAGAGTATATTGGGGAGTGCAAGGTGTTATACATTTGAAAGAAGATGACGATCAGCGTACGTTTGTTGTACGGAAACGTAACTCATGTCGTTTATCTAAAGCTGAAAATGATATTTGTTCAGATAGAGAAAATCATGAAGTGAGTGAATCTTATGAAGCTCCAACTACCACCAGTGATCAAGTGGAAGAAATATCTACTGATGTATCATTAAGCGAGAGCATGACATTTGATTCTTGTAGTTTAAATGAATACCAGGAATTGCCCACTACTCCAGAAGAACCTTCGGCCAATATTACGAATAACAATAATATTCATAATTTAATGAATGGAGCAAATTCTGAACAGGATATGGATGAATCATTACTAGCAACGAACACAACGTGCGAATCATCTACTACAACAATAACAAATAATTCTAATAGTGGCATTAGTTCTACTCTGCCGTCTAGATTGAAGAATTGTGAAAAATTAGAATGGGATGAAATTGATAATTTGTTACAAGTTGAGAGACGTGTTAATGAAAAGGATAAAATGTATGAAACAATGCCGGAGCGTATACCTTCAAGAATCACACCGCCATCACAAAATTCATCATTGTCGAATACATCACCGAATAATTCTCCTACTCAGCCCGATACGTCATCAAATCAAGTCAGCTCGAATTCTTACTCGAATTCAAACTCAAATTCAAATTCTTCATCATTCTCATCATCTCCATGCAAAAGTAGCAATCATAGTAGTGCCACAACATCTTCAGATAATTTCTTAACGGCATCAGCATCCTTGGCGAATACTACCACAACCACCGAAACTACTACTACTTTGGATAATTGTGTAACATCCGATGATGCCACATTGAAGCCAATGGATTTTGAAGATTTTAAACGAAGTGTTCATCAAGACTATGTAAATGGAGCGAATTCATTTCAGGAGCCAAATAATAACACACTAAAACGTAATCAACCAATCGACCCTTCACGCATACACGATTCTCTTAAATTATACAGTGCTGCTAGTATTGGTATTGGCGACAATCCAATGAGTAAAAGCTTCAATTGTGAACATGCTTTGCGTTCCATAGACGTTTCACTTATTAATGATACGCTAACTCTAAAAAGTATGGAAGATAACGGCGGGGGTGTATCGTCCCATAAACGTTCCATGTATGCTTTGCAGAAAAGTGGTTCAGCTCAAGTACAAGTCCCAGGACAGGCTTCACAACATTTATCAATTGTGAATGGCCGTTTTGAGAAAGGTATCAATCGTTCCAAATCTGGACCATCCTGCCTCAATTATTCGGACAGTGACGATGATGACGATTCAACATTAAAACCCGAAAAGTTAGCTACAATACGCAAAAGTAATGTGCCATCCCGTTTTATACAAATCGAAATGGATTGTTATCCAAAAGACAGTAGCAAAAATAATAGTAATAATAATACCAACAACTGCAACAATAATAACAATAATATTAACAACAATATTAATAGTAATCGCAGCAATAATAATAGTGATTGCGATGCTTCCAGTAGTCACCAAAGTAAATATCAATCAGCAACTGCTTCAACAAATGGTATAATGGCTGGTGATGAGTTAACACAAAGTGCAGAGATGTATACTACGGCAAGTAATGTTCAACATTCAGATGATATTGATGATATTGATATTAAACAATATCATATCTCGAAACCTGAAGACAATCCATTGCATATAACAGAGGACGGTGTCATTTTGAGGAGACCGCCGCGTACTGGAGCTTCAGCAATAAAGAGGCGAAGTGGAAATAGAAGGTAAATATGTTACTTAGTTAAATTTATTGTTAAAATTTTGCATCATACTCATTTGTTTATTAATTATGATTGAATAATTTAAAATTTTTATTTATTGTAAGATCTCGTACTAAACTTAAGCGACGTTGTTCTATTAATGGACATTTTTATAATCGTGAAACATCATTCTTTACACCACCATATGGCTCTCAAATGTCCGTCTGGGTGACATCTTTAGTTACCACTCAAGAAGTTATTAATCTTTTACTAGAAAAATATAAAGTTGATAGTCCAGCTGAAAATTTTTCATTATTTATAATACGTGACAATGGTGAACAGAAACGTGTTAAAGAGAATGATTATCCATTGCTGACACGCATCACATTGGGACCTCATGAGGATGTAGCTAAATTATTTTTAGTGGATGCCAGAAGAACTGATGAAATCAGGTAAATTCTTATTTGATTTCTTGAAACTACTTCATTGTACAAGCATTGTACAAGCATTGTACTTGTACTTGTACTTGTACTTGTACTTGAACTTGAACTTGAACTTGAACTTTCTCTTTACACTTGTTTTCTTTTTCCTCTTCTTTTTTTTTTGTTTATTTCCTGAATGCCTTCTAGTAATGAAGTTGCTCAATTTATAAATTTATCACTGCCAGAATGTCGTGCAATTTTAGAACGTTATGATCAAGAGTTGGATCGAGAAATTTTAAAAATTAAAGAAAAATATAGTGAACTACGCCGCCGCATTGTTACACGAATGGAATCACTTAAAGTTCATTTATAAATTATTATGCCATAAGAATCCAATTTTATATATATAAAAAACTTAGTGTATCTTTTTTTCCACAAAACAATTTTTTTAAACTTGATTCCAAGACAATTTAATCAAATTTTATCATCAAATTTTCACCATCTATAAATCGAAACAATAATAAAATCGAATACACTTTGTTCACTTTATCCTACTTTATTTACAATTATTCACAAAAAAAAAAAATTATGTAAACATAATTTCCTTTGAAATTTGAACAATATAATTTGTGTAGAATAAGTTTAAAAAGTAGTATAAGCTTATTGTACTTCTCCGAGTATAAAATTTTATAATGCTCTTTCCATAACTACATGATACGTACTTGATATAAACGTTTTTCCTTTTATTATTAAATATTGTAAAAATTGCCATCTTCAGCTCGACAATAGATGGACAGACACACTTCAATCATTCGATATAATAAAAGATGGGTTCATCTCAACTCATTCCGAGTGCTATAAACATTTGCGCAGATGTTTCGCTTCCTTTCGTCTGTGGTATTTATTTGGCATGTAAATTAATTAAAAATTTTCATCAGTTTGATGCAATTTTTTTTTGAATTTCCGGTCGCTTATAATATTTATTATATTTATTATAAATCTAATTACAAAAGTATGTATGTTTCCTTGTACTCTAAATAAATAAGTATTATACTTGTTGGATCTTAATCGAATATAACTTTCTTACTATTTTGTTTGCTTTCTTATTTTATACTTGGAGATATGCGATATATAGAAATGAGTAGAGAAAGCCAAATACAATGTATTACACAAAGTAAAATAAAATTGGAAATGTTATTGCTGATGCAAGAAGAAAAATTTATAAATTTATTTATTAGCAATTATTAATTGGAACATTAGAATTGAACAAAAATCTATTTTCATTGGGTAAGTAATTGTGAAAAGTGAAAGTCCAACGTAAAAGTTTTTAATAGAAAAAGAGAAGAAATTATAATTTTATAAAAAAATTTATCATTAAATGCTAAGGAAAAAAATCATTTAAATATTCGCTAATAATTATCTAAAATTTATATTAATTCAATAAGATAAATTTACTTTTAGTTTAATCGAATCTCTTTAAAGGCTGCTTTGATACGAGAAAATCTACTTTACACAAATTATGAAGGGCGTGAGGCGAGAATAACATTAAGACAATCAAGAAAATAATATCTATTAAAAATTCATATTTAGGATTATTTTTAATTTACCAATAATTTTAGATGATATTAAAAATTTCGCATAAAAATTAAAGTATTTGTTTCTTTTTTCTTTGTACATCTAACTACATTGAAAAGCAAAGAGGCTCCTGTAAAATTGAAAGGGAATTTTGAAAATAGCAAAAGTGTACAACTCTGGCATTAGTTGACTTTTCCCCAAAAAAGGCTCACAAGCTTAAAGCTTAATTTTGCATTATTAAATCCGAAAAAGTAAGTGAATGTACAAAAAAAGAGCTTTATCTCGCAATATTTTCCTATTCTGCATTTTTCTATATTCTTCATATTTTCTCTACTTTCCCTTTCTCGCTATTTCTCTCGGCAGTAAATAGTTAATAAAGAAAATCGAAATTGTGACGATGAAAAAAAGAATTTTGAAAGAAAATCGAGAAAGATGGTTAAGCTTCGTCACTTCAAATAGAAATTCTCAGGTTAGGAAAATCAGTAGCTTTTTGGATGCGGTCGTATGAATAAGTTTGAATACAAAATTAACAGATGATCAAATCCATCATCATCATTTCAACGGTAGAGTGAGATAGAAATAAATATAAAAAGATTAACATTAAATTTCTATTAGAAGGAATCTAAACCTGAATTTAAAATCTAATAGTGAATAAAATTATTTATGCAAAATAGAAGAAGAATAAGATGAAAATGTGAAAGAGAAAAAGGGGAAATAATTTTGTGATTAAAAAAAAGTAATTTTCGAGATATACCGTTGGTTGTGTTTTTGTTTTATTTTTCATTCCATTTTTTTTTCCGTTTATTTTAATGTTTTATTTTTGTGGCTATTGTTGTTGGTATATCTTGAATCTGAAAGATTTGCATAAGAGGAGAAAAGAAGAAAAAATATACCAGTATTTGTACATGCGTAGTATGTAAATTAATTTTTATTAAAGATGATTTTTATTTTCATTTTTATTTTCAGTTTCATTTTCCTTTTCCTTTTAGGTAACACCATTGCAAAAGCAACATTAACAGTAATACTAACAGTAAAGGCAAGACATCCACCGTCTACATGTAATGTAAATGTAAAGTAATAGAAATTTGTTTTACGTGTGACTTTTTCTTTTTCTTTGCTGTTTTTGTTTTTATGTTTCTTTTGGTTGATTTTGTTGTTACTGTGTTTGTTGTTTTTTTGCGAATATTTTTTCTTTTTTGACATGTTAATTTTGTATATCTCTCGTGTTAAGTAAAAGTGTTTATGTGTGATTATGTGTGTATGTGTGTATGTGTGTATGTGTGCACGTGTTGTATGTATTATTGTAAGAAAAATTAAATTTTAATTTAGATGAAAGATTTGTGTCCTTTCTGCAGTTACAATTTAAAGAAAAATGTGAACTCAACAAATTATTTATTTATATAAGAAAAATGCATAAAGCAGTGATGCTGATGATTTAATATGATAACTAATTTCAGTATTGCTTTTTAAAATGTTGCAATTTTATATAAAGTCTTAAACAATGTATAAGCATGGCTGTATCAACGTAATGGATTGATGACCATCTTTGTATATGATGTGCCAACGTCTCACCATAAACATTATTCTATACATATAAATGGGTATGCATGTGTATGTGTATGTGTATGTGTATGTATGTGTGTATATATGGACACTATGCAAAAACTTTCTATGCAATACCCGTTTTTTTTAAGGAAATTGTGTCTACGTATGCGACAGTAAAGTAAATAGATTTTTAAGTTATTAGCATAAAATCCGTTGTAAAGTATGAAATAACTTAAGAGAGTAAAATTCTTTATTATCTATGTATGCATTTCTTTTTCTTTGTCTTTCACATTAAATTTGTAAATTTTGTAAAATTCATGTAGAATGTATGAACATAAAAGTGAAAATCAATTTTAAAAAGATATAAAAAAACTTTAAGAAAAAAACATAAAATTTTGAAAAAAGGAAATTTCAACAAAACAAAGCGAAGCGGAAAGAAGAATATATAAAAAAAAGAACAAAAAGAAAAATAAATAAATAAATAAACAGAAAATGAGATATATAATGCGTAGAATGGTCATTGTTATTGGCCTAACAGTGATATTGATGTCATCGCTAGACAGTATTGAGGCTAAGAAACCTAAAAAGTATTTCGGTGAAAATGGCGGCGATTTTGAATTTATTGATGAGGTAAGCTATGTCATACTATTTAATAAAATATTTAAAAAATTTAATGTATAAAGTGATACTTACGATTTCAATTTCGTGTCGTTCATTTTTCTCATTTTTTTCATTTTACCATTTGAAAGAAGTGAGAAATTAAATGACTTTTAAAAATTGAAAAAATTTTTATAGTATACCAGAAAAAATAAATCGTTTACCTAAATTTTTCATTAAAATTTTTATTCTGAATAAATATTTTATTTATCACACAATCAAAATATCACAAAAGAGTCATAAATAATGATTAAGTGATAATGAAATTCACTCAAGAGAGTAAGAATTTTATGAAAATATCAGAACTAAATAATAATTAAAGATAATTGTTTAATTGTCCTTCAAATATTGTAAATATTATTTCTTAATATTTTGAATAAATTCTCATTATGAGTAAAATGATTTTGTGATTTGTGATATAATTTCAACACAAGTATCAAAGTAATAATCAATTCAAAAAATTCCACTTAAACATTAGACAACGAATTTCAACGAAATTTAGCATTTCCTGTATGAGAAATATGAATGCCCGACTAAAATGTATGTGCCAAATTGAATTAGTTATGTTTATGGTGGTTGGCTTTTTCTCATTTGGGAATTTTGTAAGTGGCTACACTGATCGAGAGTAATAGTAATATAAATTTAAAAATCAGTAACTTTCCAAGCAGTAAACTAAAATACGCAAGAGTCAAGGTGTTATCATCCATAGTCGTGGGATGATTTCGTTTTCATTTTTTGGACAAATAATGTAAGTGATTTCATTAGGGTTGGCATTTGGGCTCCAAAAATGTCTGTTTATCAAAATATTTCATACGTGTAGCCTGATAATAAATTTCCATGGATCAACATTAGACAGCTAGATGGATTAGATGGACGAATACAAAGGCCTAAATCGAATTAGTAAATGACTCTGGAGAAAGCGGTAGATTTATCTCAAGGCCTTTTGGTTGTTATAAATATCCGCACAACCGTTATATATTTTGTACCGTAAAAGGCGTAGAGTTAAATAATCATAAACATTTTGATAACTAAATAGCTAAGATTCAATGAAAAAGTGTTAAGACATTCAATTTCTTCATCATCAACTTTAGGAATATTTGTCGCATAAATTTTTAATTTTGATTTGTGTAATAGCAACAATAAAAATACGTATTTTGCGTAGATTGCTTTAGAAAGCTTTACAACTAAAGAGTTCAAATAACGGAAATGTTAAACGTTTATTTAAAAAAAGGGTGCAGCGTTAGACGTGATGGTAATGCTTTAATTATAGATAATTATAAAGAGGAAATGATAAAGGTTTTATTTTCTTTTAAATAATCTAAGAAAAAAAAATTTGAGGGGGAACATGTTTTTTATATCTATGTCCTACATCGTAGGATATTATATGTTTGTAGAAATAATTGTAACACTTAAAAGAAGTAAACCGAACCACTAAGAATTACTTCTTGATTCAATTTACGTTTGCCTGTTTGTATCTTCGTCTGACTTCTTTATCTATCTATGTAAATTTTTGAAATTTGACATACGGGTAAAATTTGATACATAGCTCAGAGAACGAGCTCTTGACGAAAGGACCACGCCTTTAGTAAATAAGTTGATATATTGGAAGAAAATTACAATTTTAAATATATTTTAACCAAAAATGACTCTGAATTGCATTTTAACATAGAACATACGTGTACCAAGTTTTATACTCATGGGTCTACTTTTTAAAGCTCTTCTTACATAATGAACTTTTTAAACAATTGAGAAATTCTTTTGTTTGATTTTAATCACATTAAGCAAAGAGGTAGTGTAGGGTATTTAAGAGTCGATTCCGCCAGACTATGAAGTTCTTACTTGCTTTTATGTAATTAGTTTCATTACTATTGCTAATTGCTCTAATGGCACTGTGTGTGTGTGTTCCTTAATTATTTTCATTTCTATTATTTTTCGCATTTATTTCATTACAAATTAAAGATTTTTGTCTTTGCTTTCCTCTTTCCTTGCGTTGGATTTCTATTGTGCCCATCATCCTTATTAGATAAATCGGCTTAACGGGTTCATTTTACAAAATGTTAAATTTTATTTAAATGTCAATGAATGTCTAATTCTTTCGTTCATATTCTGCCATGTGCTCTCTAGTAGAATCGAACTTATCTGAATTTTGTATACATTGTAGAATCATCTTTCAATTAATTTATGGCTATCTACGCATCTGTCTACTCATTTTAGTCTGTAAATTTTCTAGTTATTTCAATGACATTTGGTAAATCGGCGCTTAAACACGAACCTTATTGATAAACGTTAGAATCGGACTATTCTTTACAATCTACGCATGATGGCATTTTTAAAAATTATAATATTAAAAAAAACTTTTTTAAAGATTATCGTTTAAATATTTATATCGATATTTGACATACTAAAAATGTGTATTCAATTTAATCCAGAATCGAGAATTTTTTTGAAGTTCCTTAAAAATAACGTTACTTTCAAGTCACACGAAAATTGCAATTTATTTAAAATTCAGCTTCTCGATTTCCTTGATTTAAGCAAATTTGTATAAAAGATGACACAATTTAACACAGTTAAAGTTAAGTTTGTTATATCAAACTTTTTAGTCATAAAAAATGTGATTCAAATGTTTACATTTTTCCTACAATTGCACATTCAAATTTTTTTAATAAATTCTAATAAGGGATTTTCGTATGAGCTTTCTCTTTCATCTACCTTCATTACCTTCAAATACTTTAGCAGTTTGGTTATCTAAAAAGCGGTATGATTGTGCGTATGATTGTTTAATTTTGTAATTTTCAAAGGTAAAATATTGTCGGATATGAACGTATGTAAAAATATGGTTAAAAATATTTACATTTACATCAATTATATTTTATTAGTTAATTGACAAAGTAGAAAGGTAAATGCTTTAAAGTAAATGATTTAAATATAAAAAATAAGAAAAGATGCATAGACAAACAAAAAAAAAGACTTGATTTTTGCTAAATAATAAAATTATAAGTACAAACGAAGTAACGATAAAAAGAGAAATCCCGAGAATGGCTTAACTTTATTCAGACATGTTAAAAATCGATATCTATTCATTGAGGAGCAGCAGTAAAAAAAAAAACATGTAGCACTAAGACAAACTGCAGAAAGAGAAACAGATATAGAAATAGAAATAATAATAATACGCTTAACATGAAACACAAGAATCACAAAAAGTACAAGAATCCCTAGAAACTCTGTATCAATAAGTTTCATATAAATTTTATCAAAAAAATGGAAAAATGTTTATCAAATTCTGGTCGAAATGTTTTGTTATTTTGTTTTGATTAAACAATAAAATGCCAATACAGAACATTTTATTTTATTGAAATGAATTTACCATAAATTCCTGTTGTTATTTTACAACAATTGCTTTTTCTTGCATTTCTCAATTTGTAACAAATAATTGCTAAAAGTTAATATAATCAGTGCGTTATAAAGGGAATGTAATCATTTAGTGAAATGGTATGGAAACAACAACCTCATCCAATAAATTGACTTAACTTTGGTCTAAATAGTTAGTGAAACTTTTAGCAAAAGAAAAAATTTGAGGATTATTAGAATGACAGAAAAGAAAGGTTTTTGCAATTGTCATTCTACTTTTCATGAAAAGTGAAACAGTACAAATATTTACACAATACTGTCAAAGGCATGTCAAAATCATTTCTTTTGTACATCAACTCTGAGAATTGGATGGAACTTTAGTTAATGAAATTTTGCATGGAATTTTAAAAACATCTTCACTTTTAGAAAGAGTGAATGGTAATTGCAATTTTACTTTTAACAAACTAAATCTAACTTGGATTCTACATTTTCATACATTATTTTTTTTTTACATTTATGAAATGATCTCACCTCGGATCTATCCTAGGTTAACATTTTTTTCTATTTCTTTTCTTCCCTAGCTCGTTTTTCTTCGTTTTTTTTTTCCGCACTCAAGTTATAGCATTTACGCATCTTAATTTGGGAATGGTTTTTATTTTTACTTAAAGTATGTTTTTTCATTCAAAATAAATACTTGTAAAAAATAAACTAAGTCTCCTGGGTAAACTTGGTAAACTGGGTAAACTGTGTAAACTTTAGTTATGATCTTAGTTAGATCATAATTTTTGTTTTATTTTAATAACAAAATATATTACAAATTCTTTTTACAATTGAAATAGAAAAATTGTTTTGATTGAGTAACTTTTGGTTTCAAATTCATGCACGTAAAATGTTGGATAACACTGACATTCTTCATCATCAATACCTTCGAGTTTTGCTATTTAAACAAAGCAAAAATACAACGAAAAAATCATAAATTTTTCTAATGATGACCGTTCACATAATCCTTGTGGCTAATCATAATAACAGCACGATTTTTCTTGATATAGCTTTCAGGAATTTTTCGTTAAGCAATAAATTTATTGTCATAATAAAATTACTTGCACTAAGCTAACTAAACTAAATCAACATATTTTTCTGAGTGCTAAAGTTTTAGGTAATTTGAAATTAATCCGTTCAAAAGTTTTTTTTGTCGGACATTTATTCGTTTGTTTTTTTTGTAATGCCAAAAGGAAAATTGAAATGATTTAAATTTAAATGTGAGGATATTTAGAAACAAGTGCATTTTTGCGGCTTCATGATAACTTCGATTTGGGCTTTATATAGAACTTTCTGTCTACCAATACCTGTTTTTTAGCCAGGTTATTGGAGTAAAACATTAATTATATGTAAGCAAAATTGGATAAATGGGATGACTTTTAGTTTAGCACAGTTCCCCTCTGATGCATGGATTGAACTTTGGATTACTATATCAAAAATATTGTTTCATTATGCTCTAACCGTAACCAAATTTAGCGTGCCTATCTATTTTTTTTCTTATGCTTAATTGAAACTCCTTTTTGGAGTAACTTATATCCATTATTGTTATTCTCCATAAATAGACCAGAAAAACTTTGTATTGAAGTCTTTTAATGCATTACCATGACTTAATAATTGTTTCTTCCCATTTTCTATTTTAGGTACAATGGTGAATATAAAATATGCAGTTGTTTTAGTGCATTTTATATAAATTTTGAAATTATATGATATTCTGAGCATGATTGATAAGTAGAATATGCATAATATCCGTTCAAGAGATATATTTTTGAAAATAATTTAAGGAATAGCAAAACTGAATAAAACAATAATACAAAGTAAAAATTATTATTAGTATAACTGGAGAATATGCCAATGTACCATTCAATCGTCCAATTTCTTTGTTAGCTAAATGAAACCGTGTAATGAACTTTAATTCATATTTTCAATGAGCCTTAAGATATTTTTTGTGTGCCATGAAAGGTTCATCTAAAAAATCATTACATAGAACTTTAAGCCAGATTGATGATTTAAAGTTTTTACACTCCATGTATATGCCAAAATAATAAAAATTTATCTTGTACCAAAAAAATTAAACGAGAAAATTATGAATACGTTCCAAGTTTTTTTGCATAGATATATTGTCAATATATTTTGTTCGATTTGTTTTTGCCAAATAATATTCATAATTGTAAATAAGTTTTTTAGTGGAAATTTTGTTTTTTTTTTGTTGTTTTTGAAATATTAAATTGTTTGTTGGTTGTAAATATGATGCCGTACCGTCCAAAATGTATTTTATTTCAATGTTAATACACAAATGGCAAATATATATATATATCAAATAGATTTTGAATGATGGAGCTATTTGAAAATAGAATCATTTCAATTTTTATTTAATTCTTTCATTTTGTGTAAATAATTTTTATATTAATGCTTTAGAAGCTTTATCCAATTTTCTAAAATTTACCAATCTAAAATAAAAAAAAAACTAAAAGAAGAAAAATATTGATTCAGAATATTGTTCTCCAATATAAATTGTGCGACATAACATAAGAACAATCTTAAACATAAAATTAACTATAAAGTCCATTTTGATTATTTATTTGAAAATCTATTGTATTATTTCTACAGTTTATAGATTTCTGTAACATTCGTATTAAATGTGTTGGGAATTATTTTTAGCATTTACATTTAAATGTATATTTGAACGTTTTAATATGCTTTTGATGGCCACTTTAAACTCTAAATGTCTACATATATGCATAATGTACATAATCTCACATATACACATACACACATACACACATACACATATACACACATATAAATGTATAAATTCTTTAATAATTATGAGAATAAATATGCATGAAATGAATACAAATACAAATAAAAATGAAAATGAAAATGTTTGCCTACGGCGCCATAATTATTTATTGTCGCCATCATCATCACCATTCACCTACAATATCAGGTTGATGTGTGAACATGTGTGAACAACAGTTTGATATTGCACGTAGATGTATATAGCAGTAGAATGTTCCCATCTACTAGTTAGCAATATCATAAGAATATCGAAGAGCACCCTATAAGCTCTAGCATCATTGCCATTACTGCCATTCGTACTATCATCATCAGGATTATTATTATGAATCAGCTCAATGCATAATCGCAAATATAAATACGAGTTGTGGATGGCGCTATGCATTTTAATGTTCATATCTTTTACTTTGTACTTTTTATTTTTTCAGTTTTTTAATTTTTGCTTGTTTTTTTTTTTTTTTTTTTTTGGTTGCCCCATTTCAGTCTACTTCAGTGTCAGAGTGTTTCGTGTGTCTTTTCTTCATTTTTCTTAACCGTTTTCTTTTTTCTTTTCAATTCCCATCATCTCTTCCAAATAATATATAATCTTATCCAATATAAATCTCCATCTTTCATTGTCTCTAAAAGATTTATCTGTATTTATATGTGTGCTTATCACTTATAGACACATACACATGCACACTCTCATACATATATATATATGTATATGTATATATGTATATCTGTATATATGTATATGTATATATGCATGTGTGATAGTGGCGCATAATATTTAATGTGATATAAATTTTTAGATTTTCTTTTGCAGCGCTTTTTTACACTTTAGCCATGCTTTGTTTTTGTGGTTCAGTTTTTAGAACGGTTTGCTAGCAATAGACTCCGAGTTATTTTTTTTCTCCGATTGTCCGTTTTATAATTGACTTCGGTTCATGTACATAACTTTCTTCAAGTTCAAAGAATAATTTTACAGCTATTAAGCTATCAAAATTTAGCCCAAAAATGATCACCGCCATTTCTATTTCTCTCAATAACTTTCTATTCGAAAACATGTTGATGTTTATAAAAAACGAATTAAGAATTTCATCAATGTGTTATTTTTGAAATAGATTGATATATCGATATTTTGATATATTTTGATATATCGATATTTCTCAATTGCTATTTATTTTTTTGACTTTTTAATCTCATTAAGCAAATTGATTAAGAGTCGCTTGCGTTTGATTCTATTTTAATTTGATTCGTAAGTGAAAGTTCTAATACAAAAATACTTATGTACAATAACTCAAAGGGCACCGTAGTAGTATGAATTTTCATTAGATTTATATAATTGTAGCGCTGATGATAAGCTGATAAGCTGATAAGCTGATAAGCTGATGACATGCTGACATTAAAGACCGATCTAACGCTACAATTTTGCGTATAGGTTTGTCATTTAATAATTTATAGTTTATATTGGAGAGGGACCCTTTGAATTATGAGTAAGTGGTGAAATGTGAAATGTTTAAAGTCAAATACAAAAAGAAAACCAAATAAACAAATATGAAAGCGAAAAGAAAAAAGAAATCTATGAATTTCATTCATAAAGCGAATAATTCTAATAAGTTCGTAAGAAGTTAAAATTCTTCTTTTTTCAAAATGTTTTCAGAGATTTGTTTAAGACTTGTGTTTCAAAGTATTTTATACTTTCATGTAACTCTTTAATAAACTTATTCTAAATGCGTATTCGTAAGATGAATAAAGAAAAAAATTAAGTGAAATCAAATTGTGATTAGAATACAAAATAATCGAATAGCAATTATAGAAATTAATGAATTCAGAAATTTAGAAAAGAGAAGTGACATGATGATTATAAATAAATTATAACTCACATTTTAGTTCAACTTTTTGAAAGTATTAAGTGTCCCGCTAAGCACCACAATAACAATAAAAAAGAAGACTAATATAAATGATATCTGTTGTTGGGTTTTCTGGAAAATTAAATTGAAAAATGAGATTTCTCTATTTTATCATACTAAGTTTTATACGTGGCCAAATTTTTTTAGCCGTAAGCAAGCGAAAAACATATAAGATTGAAAAAAAAAAACAACCAAAGAAAGAAGAACAGGAAAGGAAAGAAGAAATGAAGCAAAGGAAAGAAAGAATATGATAAAAGAATATATAAGATGAATTGAAATAGATGCAATTTGTCTATATGACGACTAAGAATAAAATATTGTTGCCATTGTGATTAGGTGCCTGGGTATGTTGCTTATTGCTCTCGCGTTTCGTATTTACATTTTGTATTTATTTTATGTGTATGTATGTATATACGTTGATGAGTACTTACATTTATTGTTTATAGCTTCTCTCAATCATGTACACAAAAGTTTATTCATTTACTTATTCATTCATTCAGTCATTCATTCATTCAGACATTCAAATATTCAAATATTCAAATATTCAACCATTCATTCATTTAGTAATTCAGACAATTGAAGAAGAAATATGAAATTGAGCATTTTATTTGTTCAATCTTAATACGGATATATTTATTTGAATATTTACATATTAGAGCATTGAAAAAGTTATTCTCTTTATGCTAAACATTTTTGGAATTGCGCATTTTTACATTTGCAATTTCACACTTAAACCGCATGTAAATATATAAGAAAAGTTTTTGTGTGTAAGAAGTTTTTGGGAAAAAAGTTTCAATGTTGGGGTTTTTAATGGTCTTGCCTTAATGTCCTTTAAACGATATGCTTGTGTAGTATGTAACATGTAGAAGAAAAGTTTAAGATTCATTCATTCATATTTTACCATAACAATTATCATAGAATCAGTTTTCAAATAAATTTACGATTGTCTATCCATCTGTCCGGAAGCCTTTCTGTTATCTACTCAAATAACTTTGCTATAGCTGTTGTTCTAGAGACATTTTAACGAAATATTGTAAGCGAGTTTATTTGAACTTAAGGATAAAGGACATTCAATATGCATAAAATTGGTTAGTTTTCGAGATACCTCTCTCTATAGCACTTTATATTGAGAAGAGAAGAGTATAATATTAATAGTTTTTTAGAGAAAATTTTTAGAGAAAATTGGGGCAAAACAATTATATGACATATTAATAATAATTGTGTGAAATTTGATTGCAGATTTATAAATGTTATGCAAATTAGATCGAAATGTTCATTTCGATCTAATTTTTCATGTTCGCCAATAATTTTTCCTGTTATTTCTTTGTAATTTACACTTCTCTGATTTTTTTTTACATTACATTACATATTTAATTACTTAGGGACATGTCTAATAATATGTCAATATTATAAGACATATTAGAGATTAGAATTGAGCGAGAATTGAGAATTAAAGAATTGAGCGATTATAAACCAAAACCTATTTAAGCAAGAAGGGAATTATTGGATGCATATGAAGGGAATGTGTTGGTAAAATGCCTGTGCCAATGCCAATGCCGATTTGAAATTTATATCGAAAAATCTGAATCGAAATGTCTGATGTTGGAAATGTATCATTCGGAAGTTGCTAAAAGTACAATGAGGCCATTTATTTGTGCAAATCGACAAATAACAAGTAAAGCAATCATTTTACCAGATAAAATTTATAAATATTTTCCAAAGAACCTAATATTTGAGTATGTAACTATGTATGCACAGAGTGTGCCAGGATTTTTACAGTTTTATTGTTGAAAAGTATAAGGTTGAATTAGATTGAACTGAAAAGAAATAGATCGTTGAAATGTATAAGAAAAAAACGAACATCAAATCCATGAATGCTATCTTGAGTTTTCATCTCTGTTGTCATTTTCTTTGTCTTCTTACATTTCCATATTCATATTTATTGTCTATTTCAATAATTTTCTTTCTGTTTCTTTTTGTCGCTGACATATTTTACTTATTGTTTTATCACTTTGTTTTCGTTTTTGTATTTCCTAATTCTTCAAATCCAAATTTTTTTTTTTTGTTCTTTAACTCAGCTCAATTTTAAATTGAAACTGTTTATATATGTAAATTGCAAATTTACGAAGGATTGAGGAAATAATAATGATTCTACAGCGACACATTTTTTACCAACTTTACCAAGGAGCGGGCACACCGCCAACTGAACCACTTAATAACCATACAATTGATTTATGTTAATAAATAAAACAGTACAATCAATATTTAAATTTTAAATTAATTTAAATTTAAGAGAGGCAGAAAATTTAAACTGGAAAGAAAATTCTCATAATACAAACAACAAATTGAAAGATTTTTGCTGAAGTTAGTTCTCTAGACATTTAATTTAAACAAGGCAAATTGTCTGGCTTAGTTGAGGTATAATTCTAAGATTTTAGCGTAATAAATCGTTCAGGAGTTTTAAGAAAAAAAGTGTTCCTATTCTATGTATAAACGTGAGGAGCTTTATTAAAGCTGCAATTTTTATATAACTAAGCGATTTTTGTGGGACAACATTAAGAAGAAAGTGATGGTGGCATTAGAAAATGTTACAATTTTCTTTATCTTTTTTATTAATTCAATATGGTTTTTATAACATAATGGAAGAACTAAAAACTGTCTTTTAATTTATTGATCTTTTTTTCTTTTTTTTTATTTCTAAAAATTTATACAGACAGTTTGAATCGTTACATGAATTTTTTGCGGAGAAAGCATCTTTTATGTTGATTACATCCATCACATCCATCACAAATAAATTAGGTGTAAACAGTATTGGCAACCTTTCATTAATATCAAAATTTGTCCATTTGCCTATTCCATCTCTTGGTTGCACGGATTAAAAAACTATCGACTTAAAATTTTGGCAAAAAGTTTGGAAATTCTTACAGATAGCTTGATACTGAATTATGGTTAAACTCAATAAATTCATTAATGATTTTTTATTCATATGTGACGAATTATAAAAGTTAGAGGACATATATTTTAAGAAATGGCGTAGATTCTAGCTACTTTTTCTTATGTAGGCAATTTTCAAATGCGTTTTCTTAATTGTAAATTTTTATCATTTATTGACGTGATATCACAATTTCTTAAAGCTCCACTGGGATCAAGTTTAAATTTGTTATCCGTGTTTGTATAAAAAGTTTGATTGCCTTATAATATAAGCATTACATTTTTTTACACATTTAAACAAGGACTTTCTTATTTTTATGTTATTTTATTTAACATTTGAACCATGTACGATAAATAAAGGTACAATATCTGTTTCATGCATGAGATGTATTTGATTGACTTCTTTTTTAAATGGATAATATAAACAAACTTCAGATTGCTTTTTATACGAATCAATACATTTTTTCTAGATAGCTATAAAAATATAATATATTTTAAGTTTATGAACGGATTTTAAAAGTTTGAAACATCTATTTTCTTAGTTTGTTTACTCATTTCGAAAACCATCTGCCGTTCACCATCATATTTGCTGAATTTTATTATACAACAAATAAATTATTATTATTATTATTCAATTATTTATAAAAAATTACTTGAAAATTATATCGAATAAATTATCAACGGTTTTAGAGCTAATAAAATTGCACTCGCAACTTTATTGTTATTTTTGCCAATAGGCCTAAAAATGTTAATTTGAAATTTTAATTTTAAATTAATTTTAAAGTTTGACTTAGAGCAATCGTACAGTGTTCTAATGTAATATTTTACATTAGAAAATTCCAATTGAAATATTCATTATTCGTGCATTTATTGATTTGACATAAATTTAACTTAGCTAAATTATTGAGTATGTCACTTACATAATTAACATCCGTTACAGACAATAAGTACGAGGAATTATCTATAGTCAGAAACAGGAGCAGTATCTTCTAGTTTAAAACACGATGTGTCTTCATTTACGGTGACTTCATTAATGACCTAACAGTTTGAACAAATAAAATTAGTTGGGAATTAACTGAAATGTACATAAAGTGTGAAATAAATAAAAGTTTTATGTGAAATTTGATGCAACGGTTTGTGTAAGCTTAAAATCGAATAGAGAGTTAATATCTATAAAATCAGAAAGTGATGAACTAATATATAAAGCACTAAGTTTTTCCAATCGATAGCATTTTAAAACTTTTATATCTTTTACTTTTAAAACTTAAGTTTAAATATTTTATTTATATCTTCATGATAATCAACATCGCAAAGCTGGCAGTATACATAGTTTTTATCGCAAGAACATTTTAATAGAGGATAGTTATATAATCTTGATAGATAAATGTATGGTTAGACAGTTAATCTTGGCCTATTTTTGTTGAAAACGTTTGAGTATTTGAATATGGAATTTAGAATGTAGTAATTGTTTTAGGTTATATATTGCAGCCTTCATAAGAATATTATTAAACGATAGTCTTAAGTGGGCCGTACTCAGTCAATGCAAAATAATCTCTTCTTCTAGTTAAATTGAACTTTTTTTGTGCTATTAAAAATTTGAAAGACCTTTCGTTACTAAAACATTATTATAGTTTGCCTTAATTCATTTCCTTGAATGATTCAGTAAACCATCATTTCCAATTTTGGAATTTCAACCTTTTGTTTTTTTTTTTTATTTTTATTTTTTTTTGAGGTACTTTCGTAATCTCATTTCTAATTGAAGAGCCTGAAAAAAAGAACAAAAATAAACAGCAAACTCAAATATATGAATTGAGAAATGTGCGTGCATATGCTAAGATAATATAAGGATTTAGTTTGAATTTTAATGTGAGGGGCATGCAATATATATTTTGAAATTCGCAGCTTTTTTCACTGAAATTCAACATTCATGTTCCATTCACCTTCTTGTAAAATAGGGTATGATGATAAAACAATAATCTATCACATATTTCAACTAATATTTTACAAAGTATTACATTTTGTTCTTCCTTCTCTTGTGCTTTGTCGTTTTTATTATTCCATAATAAAAAAAAAAGAGATAGAGCAAGAGATAAAAGTGTGTAACTTTTTCTTTTCCAATTTCTTCTTTCGAATAATCAATCGCAAATTATACTTAAAATTGTTAAATTTAAAATTGTTATCTATTGTGGAACATTCACGAGTTATGAAAAATGAGCGGAAAGTAATTGTAAAAATATAGCATTTTGATGTTAGAGTTTTGTATCTCCTTGAAGGGTCATAAATAAAAAATAGTTTTGAATAAAATTACGTTCAATTAGCTTATTTGAATCTACAACGTATCTACTAAATTAGAAATCAGCGTTTCAATTTTTGCTGTTAGAAGTATAAGCAAATGCAGTCACTTTGCTCGATGGTAGATCGATTTAGAATTTAGATTCACCACAAAATCACTTTGGCTTTATTTTCTTTGATGAAAATAATGAATAATATATCTGAGAAAACAAAGAAACTTGAAAATTATAATATATATCAAGAGTACATGAACAATCTTCAAATTTTCCCTTTTGAGGGTTGTAAGCGTTTCCAAAGATGAGTATACCGCCTCAATTTAGCTTCTGTATGGAGGGTACACAGATAAAATAAAAATGACTATAATTGATCACACAATATAATACCCATGTAATAAAACCAAACAGGCTATGTTTGTGTGTGTTTAAAAGAATGTGTGTGGTTGAAAGAATATGACAAGGTTTACGTGTCGTATGAGTATCATTTGATAAAATATTATTGAAATTGTGCTCGAAAGTATACAGTTTGTCTTAATTCTTTCATAAAATTTTTTCAAGTAACACCACAACTTTTCTCTTAAAATAATCTAATTAATTTATAACTATAAGAAACTTTTTCAAATCCATATCATAATGTATAAAATGAGAGCAAAGCAAGGGAATCAGAAATCCTGAGAGAGGGGAAAACCACAAGTATTGAAAATAAAGTAAAGGTATTGTACAAACTTTTCTATCATTATTTCTTTTGTCGTTTTACTTTCGTTGTTTGTATGGCTTGTAATATAAAATGTTGTAACTGTATTCGAATGTGTGGAACACTTGAAGCACCTTGCACCGATCGAGTCAAAATAATACTTAAAATCCGTTCACATTTAACTAAAAGTTAAAAGTTAAGTTGATTTCTACTAACAATCGATAAATTGAGATCGCTTTTACCGAATGCATCATATTTATGACATGTTTTGAAAAGTTATGCGAAAGGTATTTTTAAGTTAGTAAAATTTTTCACTTTTCTAATATCGATTTAAAAAAATTTTGGTACTTTTTAAAAATTTAAATGGAGTAGGGTGACTAATAATCGTCACTAATCAATTATATCATTTTCATTTAGTTGTACTTTACATTAGTTGATTTTATTTTGATTCCATTTTATTTTATTTGCCATTTATTATTTTGAGTTTACATAGTTACTTTTTGCCTTAATTCTTTTAATAAAAATTGTGATGATTTTATAATAATATTATTGATATCGTATTATCGTGTTATATCATAATATCATATGATATCATGTCTTATTTATTTCAAGCGATTTTTGCGGTTAAACCAATTCATTTTATAGAATGGAATAGTAAGCAAATACAATTAAAGAGAATTATTGATTTCGATATGCATGAAATTGCAAATATAATGTAGAATTTCAATATTTATGATAAATATGATAAAAGTTCACGAAAAATTTGCACTTATTCATTCATGTGCTGACAAAAGTTCAGCGCCTAAATCTTTCATGCAAAATTTCATTCTCACAATTATATTGGCATTGATATTGCTATTCATTTTCCGCAAAACTGTAATACCTTTTTGAATGATCTAATTTTTTATTTTTTATTTTAGTTTAGTTAGCAAAGTTTAGCATAGATATTTTATTATATCAAGAAGAGAATTATAAGAATATTTTCGTAAAGTTTATATAACTGCAATTTACATTTATGTGATGTGTAAAGCACTTTGTCTATGTAACTTTGAAGCTTTGTCGGACATATTTCACCTTCATGTTCACCTACACATTTAAAATACGAATCTTGAATAATGTTTTCTATTTTTTTTTGTCTTTAGTTTTTTTTTTTGGAGAATTTGCAAAACAATTTAGAATGCATATTTAAAAGGTCGCCTGTATTATGAAAATTCTATTATATTGATATTTTTATTGTTGTTAAAAGTATACGTTTTATTTCATCATCAAGGAAAATACTTAAAAATATTTATACATTATTATTTATGAATATAGAATAAAGTTTTCTTGTTGTAATAAAGTTTTTATGCAGAAATTTTTATATGCACATTTAAAATGTCAATAATTTTGCATTACTTTACTCCGTAACATACAACAGTAAAATTTCCATTTAAAGTCATAACTTTGAGTGATTTTTATTTCATTTTTCGAATGTATACCATAAATCTCAGTTTATATGAATCAAATACAAAGAAATATATTAGGGTACACATTCTGACTTAAAAAGTATTCCACAAGATCAAGTAGTCTGTTCAATTTTTGAAAATTGTACTTTACAATTTCCATGAGAACTTATAAGGTTGATGAGTTAAAATTCTTTCCTTTAACAATTTCCTTTTTCGTTCTTTTTCATTTTTTATTGATTATTAAGATAATTTTATAAAATATACGATTTGTTTTACTTAAAATATCATAAAGTTGACCCTGAAATGAAATTTATTCATTTCATTTTCCTTGTTTCATTATTTTCATTTTCGACACTTATTGTCATGCAATACACACGAAGAAAAAAATCAGAAAAAAAAAAAACGAAACAGGAAACAAGGAAGAAAATTAAATTTTGATACTCGCCACTCATGCACCGTGATATTACTATTCCAAACATGTTTTAGTTTTTGAGCAAAAAAAAACGATAAGTCTTATGGACTTGCATAAAATTTCACATTTTTATATATCGCTGTTTGCTAATAACGAGCAAAAAACCATTGAATTTTGCTTAAAAATCTAGGATGCTCTCGGCACTGGGGCCGTGTTTTGTTGCCCATTTTCGATAGGAATCTGCCTGCAAAAACTTACAATATTTCTGCCAAATTGGAGCTTCATATCTCTGTTTTTTTGATAAAGAGAACTCAGACAGATAGATAGTTAGACAGACAGACGTGACGAAATAGATTTAGAATATGATGCTGATCAAGATTCTACCTTGTAGAATATATATATATATATATATATGTATATATCTTGTAGGGTTTCTGATGCTTCCTTTTGCGTGTTACAAACATAATAACAAAACCAACCTCTGGGTAGTAGGTATAAAAAGAATGTACGTTTGATGATTTGTATTTTTTTTTTAAATATATAAATACATATAAATATGCAATTTGAGTAAATAGAAATAAAACAGAAATAAAAAGTGATGTATTCATTTTTAAAGTAGAGAGAAATATTACAATAATTTATTTAAGTACAAGTAAAATTGAGGTTATGTCGATAAATATAACTGAAATTGGTTCAAGCGTACACTGGTCATGCAATAACTGCTATGCTATTCTTGGTCCAATAGCCAAGAACATTTATTGCTAATATTTTTTATTTTTAATGTATTATCTCTTGGTATATTCGAATTTTCAGTTTTAGGTGCGCTACTTTTTTCAGCATTTTCTCCTATCCTTTTTTTCTTTTTGGGTTAATTTAGGCACGACAGTGATTTAGAATGAATCAATTTGAGCTTGTCTGCTTAGTTTGGCTGTAAATTGTTATTATCAATGCTTGATATGATGCAGTAATAGTTAGATAAGTAAGTCTTGGAGTTGGTTCAAACAATTTTCATGATTTTGCTTCATTGGGAGCCCTTTATCGAAATAAGTAAAAAAATTTTTTATAATTTTGTATATTTTCTACACGAAAATGGACATAGAATAAATCTTTCGCATAGTAAATCTTATATGTAAATCAAATGATTAAGTTTTTGAATTTTTTCACTTTCTAAGATGTAAAGTAGAATATTTAATAGCCGACTCCGACTTCCCTCCGATTTCACTTGTTTATTTCGCATTTCGTATTTCGCATTTCGTGTTTAATAATGCTTACAGTAAAATAAAAATATTAACGTTACATAAATGTTGATATGATTAAGAAGATTTAATCCGACACGGAGGCACATAAAAATATGAAAAATTAAAAATAAATAGCAATTGTTTGTATTTATTACTTTCTGTTCTTTTAGTTTTATTTTATTTTGATTTAATTTCATTCGTTTGGCATGAGAACCTGAATTTGTTTATAGATCTATAATATTAAATGCAATAAATGAATTCATAATAAAGGAAAAATTTTTAAATTATAACATTTCCATTTTGACGCATGTGATAGATTATTTTTTACTTTATGACGTATTTTCTATTTAGTTATATTATAATCAAGAAAGAACTTTATAGTTAATCTGAGCGGACTATTAAATACCCTACACCACTTTGCCTAATGTGATTAAACGTGCATTAAGTTACAAAGTTGCCAAAATGAACTAAATTATAATTTCACAATTATTTAAACAGATCGTTGTATGAGAGGAGATTTAAAAGTAGGATCAATCTGGACCAAGGTTGGAACATATATTTTTTTTGGCAAAGCACAAGGCAATTTTCGCTAAATTAAAACTTTTGTCCATATAAAGGAAAAAGAAATGCTTATATGAAAAGTGGCTATAAAATCTGGACCATCAGATGGAGAGATAGACTTAAATCGAATCAGGAAGTTATCTTGTGTCAATCGGTGCAACAAAAGAAGCTGGATCTATAGCTTTTTATTTTGTTACAATCATCTGCACAAACTTATAATAATTTGTACCGCATATGGTGTAGGGTATAATTTGAAAATGAAAAAAGAAGAATTAGAATACACAAGAAATATAAGGAATTGAAATTATAAGTAGACGATAACTAAATATTGGGCACAATTTCGCCTAGTGTGATTTAAAAAACTCTACTAGATTTGAGAGCACCAAAAATTGGAATAATTGCACAAATCTAAAACAATATTAAAATAACGATGGCTTGTGTAATAAAAAGTAAATCGATTAAGGAAAACGGCTTCTGCATCAAACTTTTTCAGTTAATACATTTATTCAAAATATCTAAAATATTTTGGTGTTTTACCCTACAACTTATCACAATTTTGTAAAGAGGACTTGGAATTAAATCGAAAGTATTACGATTGAGTAGACATTGAAAAAGAAAGCAGAATAAAAACGAAAAAATGAATCAATTTGAAATTTTTGGTGAAGTTATCTTCTTCTTTTACATAAATTAAAGTAAAGTAATAGTAAAGCAAAGTGAACTAAAGTGAAGTTAAGTGAAGTGAGGTGAAGTGCTGTGAATGCCTTTCAATTGTAACTTATAAATTGTTGCTTACGTAATATGACGACAAAAAGACAGGTAAACTTTTTATTTTATGTGGCATATTAATCCTACAAATTCAAAGACCTGCCACTACAATTATTAAATAATGTCGGCATTTTAAATATATACACATGTATTTATTTATTCGCTTATTGTTCGCTATAATGGAATATAAGAATAATAAAAAAAATTTGATGGTGCTAATCAAGGAGATTTATATATGTGAAATACAAATACATTTTATAAAAAACATCTTCAAAGTGATAAATTAACATGACGCGACTAATCTGTTCACTTAAATGTAATGTGGTTCATTTAATAAAAGTTGGAAATCTTTTATCTCTAAATAACATATTTTACGTTCAGTAACTGTTCAGTAAGTGTTCAGTAACTGCTGCTGGATGATCAAAAGATTTCTTACACTAAAGAGATGATATTTTATAGTTTCTTTAAGTATAAACGCATTCACGATACAAACACGTACAATTAATGCATTCTGTAGAAAGTGTAAAATGAATAAGAATAGCATATAAATAATAATGTTAGCTAATTAAAATGTGTTGTGCCAAAAATTGTAACCATTTATGCGCACATTGTATTGAATGTTTAATTACATAAGAAAATGGCATTTGAATAGAAGACATTAGAATAATTCTCTTAGGAATTCGAAATTACATAACGCAACATTACTATTAATGAATATATTCTTACTATTTCGTTTAAGATAAATAAAAGATTGCCTGGTTATTATCATTATATATTAAACACATTAACTTATAATAAAATTTATCCGAACCGAAATATACAGGGCGTATGAGTGTTAAATAATTAAAACTAAATACGGCCGTAAGATTAACTGCTTAGATAATTGTTACACATAAATTTTATATATATATATATATATATATATATATATATATATATATATGTATATATATATATATATAGTAGAGCGAAAGAGAGAGAAATGTAGTATATATGTATATATAACTATATATATATAAGTATTGAGAAAAAGAGATGGAGAGTTAGAGAAAGAAAAATTGAAAAGAAGCATAATGAATGAAGGACCAATAACGAGTTATGTTAGAAACTAAAAGATTATCATTCGCTATAATTAATTATGATTAGTTGAATTAATTGTACAGAATGAATAAAAGTTGTAATTCGAATTTATTTTATAAATTACTTTCTTAATCCACATAGAGAATTCAGCGTGTTACTCATTTGCCACAATTCTCTAAAGGTTCTGCAAATGATTTCATAATAATGAAAAATTTCTATTTGTTTGAATTGCTAACAATATAAGTTTGGTTGGAATGTAATACCTTCAAATTGACATTTATGTTTGTATTAAAATATTCTAAAATTCAAATGGAATAATGCAACGAATTTACTATTCGATTCAATCACCAGATTACAACTTAGTAAAGATGAGGGAAAAATTTAAATAGACATGAAAGGAATCAGATATATATAGAGCAAGACTATTAGAAAGAGAAATAGAAGAAAGAAGTGGATGAGCAAATGTAATAAAACAAAAAGAGCATTTAACAAATTCTTGTAGTGTCAAACATTTTATCAACAATAATATATCAATTAGCAATACAAATTACCTCAGTAACGTTTACCCATTTATACTATTAATAATAATAAAAATTGTAAAGGGCAAAGTTGTAACAATACATATTTACTTGCAAAAAACGGAAAAACAAGGCCTTGAAAGCAATTCATTCCATTTGTGTAATAACACTAATTTCTAACACAATTCTGCCTTATAAAGAATACATTGTTGTTGAAGAAAGTATGAAAACAAGCGAAAGAAAATGCAAAATCTACCACAAAATCAACAAAAAGTTAAGAAAAAAAAGACAAGGAATAAAAAAATTGAAGGAAAACAGAAAAAACGGCAAAACGGGAAAACAGGAAAACAGGAAAATGTAAAGAACAAAGAAAAGTGAAACTAAGATGAAATAGCGTTTGTCCTCAACGTTTCATGCCAAAAACAAATTTACCGTTAAGCTGTTACCGAAACGTGCTTTCTTCAAACTCACACTCTTCATTTTCACACTCTCTTCATATACTCCTATTTTTACGCAGTGTATGTGTTTTTTGTATGTGTATGTGTGTGCCTGTGTGTGTATGTGTGTGTCTGTGTGTGTTTGTGTGTGTGTATGCGTATGTGTTTATGTTTATATGGTTATGTAACATTTTATTATTTTATCATTTGTAAGCGCACGCTAACGCTAACGAATTGAATACAAATTTTCTTATTATGCTGCTCGTGCAGCCCACCTTACGCTTTATTGTTTTTATTGTCTCACTTAGTTTAGCTATATGAATAAAAATAGTTTTGCTAATGTGTATGTGCACATCAATATGGATAAAAATGAATAGCAAGAAGAATAATAGTTAAGGTAAAATTTCGTGAAAAATTCATGGGAGTGAATGATGGAGCCCAAATAATGTAGAAGGAAACTAAGTACAAAGAGTTTTACAACAATTTACAGTTTACAGTTTACAGTTTACAGTTGAAAGGCATCGTAAATACTTATTACTACTAATTAATTATGAGAAAAATAGCCTGAATAAAAAAAACAAACTAAAAAGAAGAAGAAAAAATAGAGTAAAATACTTAAAGACTTAAATGTGTTTGAGTGTTTGTATATGTGTATATATGCATGAATACATGTGTGTGTGTGTGTGTGTGTGTGTGTGTGTGTGTGTGTGTGTGTGTGTGTGTGTGCAGTAATTATAAATTATCCATCTCAAGAATACTCTATTGTTGTTTAAAAAGAATTATTCTTACTTTACACAAACGATGTAACGTTGTAATAAGTGAATTTTATTACTTTTGACACCCTGTAACTTTATTTGTACGAACTCTATCAAACAATTTCGTTTTTCTTAAACTATGAGAATGAGGTTAATGTGTTACATGCATATCTGCCGTGAAGCCTTAATTTCCTCTAATTTTGCGCTAAACCTGCTGCTTATAGTACCCTCACCATTATCTGCCAATTTAAAGTTCGCGTTGTATCCTAATTATGGAGCATACGCTTTGGTGAAGAGCGGAGTTCTGTATATATAAAATGCAAAAAGCTTTCCAATTTTAAACTCAGCACAAAGTATCCATTCATTAAGGAAATAAAAGTACGAGTGAACAAGTAACGACCGTTGCAAGGCCACTAAGGGCTTTGCGAAATTGGTAATTAAAATTGATAACCGGGTGACTCCAAATTACATTATTCCGATTTTGTAATACTCGTATGAGTATCTCACATGAGTTCTACGATTGATCATCGCTTGTTTGAGGAAAATGTAGGAATCCATATTTATTTAGGAAACAAAATGAAAAATTAAGCACTTTTATAAATTTTTGTTTTCAATTTGCTCACATACCACTTTTATAGTTCATAACAATTGTTAAGAGTTTAACAAGTTTCCTATATAAAGCGCTTATAACGGTTTTACATCAATTAAATTAAAGTTTTTTGCTGGATATTATTTTCACTTAAGAAATCATCCATATGGTGAAAGTGACGAAGAGAGAGAGAGAAAGAGAGAGAGATAGAGATAGAGAGGGAAAGAGAAGGAGAGAAATTGGAAGAAACCAGTGAAATTCTGCTAATTGTCGGTTTTCCGTTACATCAAAAACATTTTGTTATGATTAAGTGTGCTATCTTCATTAAAAAATAAAAATAAAATCATATAAAAATATAATAGTTAGACGAGGTCGACTTTGGAATACCTGATACTATTCAGAAAAATATTATTTAATTGATTCGAAAACTTTCCTTTATGTAGAAGGTCTGTACCAAAATTTGGAAAAAAAAACAAACACGAAACCATTTTTATTCAAAAATGTAAATAAAATTTTTAACTTTTTTCAAGCGTTGAATCTTTTCGGTAAGTGCTTCTACAAATAGTCTCATCCCAGCTGGGCCAAACAATGCCTTTATACCAAGTTTCATTGAAATACCCTAAAAATTGATAAAGTAGACATTTCAGTGATCTTACAATTGGAATTGTGGCATCAGTTAAAGTTGAATTTGTGCATTTCGAATGTTTGCTGGAACATACAAAACGAAATTCAAGACTTTACATAGATTAGGCATATTTAGATCGATTCAGAGGATTTTATAAAAATACATATATCTAATGGAGTCTTTAAATCCTTGAACGTTGCATCAAACAAATTATGTTTCAAATTTTTGGAAGATGATTGTAATGTAAGATTCTCCAACTTTCAGTTGAGAAAGTTGAAGAATCTTAAAAGATTTTCTAGAATAGCAAGACCATAAAAAACATAATGCCAATGATTATGAACCTCGCAATACCTATCGTTGCCATTGTTGATACTGTTTATGTTGTTGCTGTACATTTTGTTTTAAGTCCATTTTTTCGTCCTGTGGTTTGTTCCTTGTCCCAAGCCATAGCACAAGAAATTTGAGATATTATTAAAAGTTTAAAGAGTTATATGATGTTTATTTATATAACTAAATTGGTATTAGACAGTTAAGAAATATTTTTGTTAAGAAAATAGCCAAAAACAAAAAGAAAACAAAAAATACAAAGAACAAAAGAAAAAAAAAATAAAAGCAACAGAAAGAAGGATAAAAGGAACGTAAAAATCTGTCTACATAAAAGAGAAATCTAATAATGAAATGTTTGTACATTTGTATGTTCATTTATAGACTTTGTTAGGTAAATTGATCTTGATTAGAAAAATTTCAATTCATCACCGGAAGAGGATGAATGTTCACATTAAGGTTCCACACACAAACTGTTACATAATCATGTTTAAAACTACTAGAGTTTTACTGAAGTTTTTCATTTTCAATTTTTCAACATTTCCCTGTTTTCCCCTATTTCATATATTTCTTTTTTTTTGTTTTGGTTTTCTTGGATTTTTATCAAAACTAACAATAAAGCAAACACAGTCATAGTTGATAATCGTAGCAACAATATTGAAGAAATGTTATAGAAACATGTCCATGGCAAAATATCCTTAAAGTAAAAAAAGATGAAAAATAAAGCAAATAAAAATAGGAAGAAGAAACAACTCCAAGTAAAATGACTTAAATACAATTTCTTGCAATATTATGCCATAAGAGAACCATTGGTAATATTAATCTTAATAAAGCGATAAAAAAAACAAAAAAGCAAAATCGAGATGATTATTACTGAATAAGCAATTGAATCATTTGCATCATTTGAATTTTAATAAGATTATAATAAATCAAGATTATTAATGAAATACGGAAATATGAATTTCAACAAGAAACATATTACATGTTTAACAAATTTGGACTTAGTTCATTTTATTAAAGACAACTATGAAAATATACAATTGGAATTTGATGCATCACAACTTGTATGCTTTCAATAAGTTGAAGACAATTTAATTTCCTAAAGTACACATTTATAACGATTTAATAATATTTTGGAATTTTTTGTTTTATTTTTTTCTTTTTTAAGAATGAAAGTTTTTTGTAATAATTGGAGCTTAAAAAAAAGTCCTTGAATCTACCTTCAGTCGTGCAAAATTTCATAAAAAATTGTTCTAGTTTTATATGCTCTATTAGAGATATAGTGTAGCACATGAAACTTATTACAATATTACAAAAAAAGTCTCTTAAATGTGTACTCAGAGGAAAAAAGAATAGACTTTGTTTGTAAAAATTGTAAAATTCACAAATCTATATTCTAAAATATATAACCACTATAAATTACAAACTCTTCCCCACCCTAAAAAAAAAAAAACACAAAAAAGAAAAAACACAAAATCGAAAATTTCAAAAAGAATGAGTATGAAGAAGATTGAAAAGTCGAAAACGAATTTGTAGCCATTTTATAGCATAGCATAGCATCTACTTAGTTTGCCAAGTAAGTATGCCAACTTATAATACCAACAACACTTCAACTATTTCATCAGTCAGATTTAAGTACGGTATAATTACAGTTGTAAAGTATGGAGTGCGATTTTTAGTATCCCTCCGTATCATTTTGTATATATGTATATAAGCTTAGTTTGTGCATCCTCAACTTAATTTACTTAAATTCATTTTTCAAAAATATTTGTCAACGGTATTCATATGAAAAATTGTAAAATTATGAGAAAATAATGACTCAAAAAGTAATACCAGTAATTAAATTGATAATATCGACTAGATAATTTCCTTTAAATTGCTTTTATCAGATTCATTTGGTTGGTTTAAGTAAAATAACTAAGTAACAACTTACCGACATTACCGAGTAATGTTTATATTGATATGAGTCATTCTAAAGGGACTATTCTAATGGAATTAAATTTATATGCTCGGTAAGTATATTGATCTTGTGTATTTGTCAAGGTCTATGTAGTTATAAACTGTTTGTTTGAAGTGCATGAGATTATGTGAGTCTCTGTGCTGATGAGTCACATTTTTATACAATCCTTGTTCTTAGAATTCATCTGCATACCTTAAGCCGAAGCAGAGTGTTTTGAACGGTTTGGAAAATTCAGTAGTTCTAAGTTTATGTAGAGTTTTGTTTGATACTCGCCTCTAGAGAATGGCCACCTTGAAGGATAATACTTAATGACCACTTATTCAAGATTCTTTATTGTATTGTTATAAATTTTATGTTAACTGTTATTTGGTTATTCATAAATATAAATATGGGTAAGCGAACTCTAATTCTCATCGAATAAGTGTATAGTGAGTGCACTTGTTTTATCACAATAGGACTATCACAAATAATTAATTTGATGTGATTTGTTTTTCCTTTGTATTGAATTTATGCAAAATTCCCAAAACTAATTGAGTGGAATAATCAAAAAAACTTTCTCTAATGCAAATTATTTGCTTATTTTTGTAATAATAATAATAATAATTTTATATAAAGAATTTAAGTACACAAGCATGTAATACTTATAAGTCAACATCACTGTAAAATTGTTCAAATTATAATAAATATGATTGATAGTATAAATAGAAATTTATATGTTACATTATGTGTATATAAAGTATATATGTATTCATGATGTATGGATTTTCTGTAAATAACTTAACGATAAAGTTTTGTCTCCACCATTCAACTTCAGCCGCCACTCTCGTAATTGAAAAGTTTTCCCAGAGAAAAAGAAAACTTTATTCTTTCACTTATACAACTCAACCCAGACAACGAATATTTTATATTTATATATTTGGTAAGAAGATATTTTTGTATATTCTACAACCTTTAAAATGCAGGATAAAATTAATTTCTTTGGATACATGTAACATTTGAATGAACAGGAATTATATTCATCTTTTATTATAATATTTTCTTTTAATATTTTAAAGTGCCTTGATAAATTCTCTTACCCATAATCTATTTTGTTCATCTTAGCCAGTCAATTTACTGAATTTCATTAAGATATATCTAAGATTGCAGCTTGCAGTTTTACAACAAATTCCAAATGATATATGGAAAAGTAGACATTAAATTGATTCTGGAAGTTTATCGACATGGATCCATCTCAAACTCTTCAGGTTATTATATGAGGTACAAGACCGGCAAGGATCGGCAAAGATCGGCAATATAGAATATTTTCGTGTACAAATAAACACTCACATTAGTACTTTGTAAATGCATGAAGCAGGAACAGTAAAAAGCAATGACAATTCGTATAATGCGGCGTAAAAATATAAGAGGAAGATGTGATATAGTTTCGTAATTTTTAGACATATATTTGCAGGATTCTTAGTTTAATAATTCTGGTTAAATGAAGTCATTAAATTACTGCAATTTAGATAAAATCGAAAAATAGAGATGTTGTCCATTGCGTTCCTATTGGAAAGTGTGCAATTTGATTGAATCGGTAAGACTGTCCAGCTGGGTTCTTAATATTTTATACTTGAAATTGGTATAATGTTAAATAGACAGACATACAGACATGGCCATATTAATAGAGAACTTGGTAATGCTGAAAAGTACTGAAAAGTACTTACAAATGTCTTAATAAAGTGAGTTAAAACCACTTTACATATACACACACGCCTTTAGAGAGTTTAGATGGTTGGTATAAAAATCGAATAATTGAAATACCTTTAATAAGTTTACATTAAAAGAAAATTTATATATATATATATATATAAAGGAATACAAAGAAATAAAAAAATATAAAATGTCGGTACAAAATGTCACATGCGCTCATTGTGCAACATTGTGTTACATTCATTTCCAATATTATTTGTACAGTTGCTTGAACGGTATGATGAACAGCTTAAGTGTACACATGTTTTATTTACACCTGCATGCATTTTTACAATTGCATATGTGCCCAAATCTTTTATATGTTGCTACGTTAACCATTGAAATATTATACACAAATGATTTACTTACTTACTTTTACACTTTTATAGAAAGTACAAGTACACTTTTTATATAAAGTACAAAAATATTTAATGTATTATGTATCTTTTACATTCTTAATACAGTGCCAATAATATCAAATGGAAGCCAATAATATGACAAAGTTATTGTTATCAGCTGGAAAATTAACGTTTAAAAGTATAAAATAATACTGATTTATTTAATGTGAATCTATGGATCAAATTAATGTTATATCATGACGTTTAAACTTGTAGAAGAGTTATTCTTGCATCTATGACAAAGAAAGGCACTATGAAATATATGTATGACCATGGTAAGCAATGCTTAAACCGATTTACAAATTTAAACCGATTTTCCTTCATTTGCGCAAAAAAAATCATTACTTCCATTTTATATTGTTCCACTTATATTTTGCCATAAGCATTCAAAGAAGGCGTTACGTTTTTACTTCCTGAGAATGGTGTATGTTTTCTATTATTATTATTAATGTGTTTTCCATGAATGGAATAGTTCATTCTCTCATTCATATGTATCCCTATTGCCGTCTATGTGTTTGAACCCGGAAATTTAGTTGCACACTTCATGTATTTATAGAAGATGAAGGTACTTTATTACGACTAAACTAACAAGAAATGAAAAAAGTGCCTAAAGTTTTGCATATCGTACAACAACAGTTAACGTTAACGGTATTTTATAACTGGAAAACCTAAACGAATAAAGGAACGAATATATTTTAAAGTAAATTTTCAAAGTAAAGTTTAGTAATGATGAAATATTGAACACTTTTCACTTAAGTATGCATCCATGTGATTGTTGTATTTTGAGCAGTTAATGTGGCCTAAATTTTTATGATATATTTATGCAAGTGAGCAACATAGCAAATCTCAGATAGTGAATATAACTTTTGATGCTTAGAAACAATTTGGCATTTCATATGCATTTTGCAGTTTGCATTCTTTTGAATGTTAAAATCCATTTTTAAAAAATAAGTGGCCTCTTAAATATAAGTAATTTCATCCGTTTAGTTTTGTTAGTTTCTTTCCATCAAATAAAGACTTGCATTTCCTTTAATTGCAACGTAAAAGATATGACTAAGAAAATCAATATTTGTAGTAGAGTTAATTTAAAAAAAAACGCACACACACAGACGCACACACAAATTTCAATTTATATGGAATTTAAGCGAAAGAGAAAAATTCGTTTTAGATTGCGGCAGCCAGTCTGGCTACATGAAACATCTAACTTATAGTAAACAATTCAGTAAAACATGAAAAAAGAAAACAAAAAGAGAGAACAGAAACAAATACGCAAATAACTATAAAGTAGACGCTGCATCCTGCCTTTCAAAAAAAAAGGAAATGGACGAAACGAGAGTAACAAAAAAAAAAATAAAAAAAAATGGTGGGGGAAATAAATAACAAAAAAAAAAAGGACAAAAAGAAAAACCAAAAAAAAAACATTAAAACATACGCACACGTATTTTATATAATGGTTGAATAAACAAGTAGTTCCTGTGCTAAAATTGGTAAATTGGAAAAAGGCTCTAATAAATTTTATCACATAAAACCTAAACGCAGCAACAACTATTAAACAAAAAAAAGAAAGAAACAAAAAAAAAAATAAAAACAAAAGCATGAATGTTTGTTAATGTTTGACATAATTAAAAAGTCAAAAACATTGAGTGCTAATTATTTAGGAAAGTTGGGAAATTGCAATTTTTGAATTAATAAAAAATTTTATTCAAAAGTTAGGTTAATTTTGGTTGACTTTGAAGCAATTTTCTTTCTTTTCCTTACTTTGAGTTTTTTTCCGAAGATGTTCATTTTCAAAGGTGTACACCTTTAGGCTCAACAACAAACATGGATAGACATCAGATGGATGGATGGATGGACGGATGGACGGATGGACGGCTGGCCCGGTAAGAGATTTTATCTGGCAATTGGTATAAAAAAAAATTGTTGGATTCAATAAAATTTTCTATTTTTTGTTACTTTGAATTTGAATGGTTCGCCAATTCCCTGGTTTGCCTGGATTATTCTTCATGTATTACGTAAAATATAATATGAAATAATTTCTTTTTTCTTTATTTTACATTAAATACATATTCATGAACTCCCTCATTTATTGAAGAAAAGTGCAGTCAATTGTATATTACAAAAAAATATATTGTAATGGAAATGCCACTTCAATCTTCAATCTTCAATCTTCAATTTTCGATTTTCAATCACAATAAATGGAATTTTTCTCCGCCTTTCCTTCATACGCTTTATTATAATATATTATTATTATTTTTATTCTCTCGAATTTTTATTTAAACAAATACAAAAAATATTGACACAAGTACGAAATAATTTGTTGGATTGGTAATTAAGCGATTGCTCTTTTGCGACATATACAAACTTTGTAAACTATAAAATTTCTGTAAGAATGAAACCTTGAAATAAAAATTTATTACTATTAAAGGACCTTGCCAAATTTCATTCTGATGATTCGCTAGCAGAAGAAGAATGCATCGTACATTGGAAATTAGTGACAACCATTTCAAAAGCATTATCAGTTTACATAGTTAGAGAACAATATCTGAAATTGGAAAACAATTTCATTGTGACATCTTGCAAACATCCGTTTTGTAGTACAAAGATCGAAAATTTTTTTTTATCTAAAATCTGTAATAACTTAGTTGCCCACCCAATAATAGAAACATATAAATGTAGTTTTATAAGTGATAAGTTATATAAGTTATATACACGGTCATTACGCATACATTTCATCAATATATAAATAAATTTGTTTTTTGTTTTTATTTCTAAATTATATTTACTACAAATTCATAAATAATAAAGAAGTATCTGCTGGAAGGCATCATGAAATTGCAATTTGTTTTTCAAAGTAATGATCGCCAGAGTAGAATGATACTTCAAGTATCATTCTACTCTGGCGATTGGTTGAATTAGTTTAGTTTAACTGAATGATGCTTTGTATAAGCATATTAAATCATGGTTCTAAAAGTTTGTGCATGTAAAGCTTCAGTAGAGTTTGAGATAAATCCATTTTTCAATACTCTTTATTTAAATTAAAACTTATTAATAAAGAAATGGATTTTTAAAAGTGTTTTAGAGAGATTTTATAAAACTCTGTGTACGATTCAAAACTGATTTAAATTTATACAAAATCGCCGCAATATGTATAGATATGATAGAATCTAAATTTCTAGATAAATATGAATCGCATCAAACGTAATGATAGATTAATGGTGCCGAATTTATTTATCATTTTAATCAAAAATGAATTGCTTTGCTTAAAAGAAAAGTCAAAACTTTAGTACGGAAATGGAAAAAAAATTACAATAAAACTATTGCTGTTACTTTCAAATGATATAATAATTATAACAATTAGTATGAAAATTCTATTAATGTTTAAACTTTTCTTTTTTTTTTTTACGGTAAATTTGTGAGTAAGTTAAAAGTCGTTTGTTTTGAGCAATGATATGCTCCAAATATTCATAAATTTTATCAGAAATTATTTAAGGATATTTTACAAAATAACATCAACTACAAACTTTTATACAATAAATTGTAATCTTTATTGTTATAAAATCAAAATAAAAAAAAAATTACTAGATGAATAACAAAATAGATAGAAATAAAAAAAGAAAAGAAAAAAAGAATAATCTTTATATAACAAATATTTAGGTTGATTGTTTCATGGAATGCTGCTCATGTGAACCACTTACATAAACTTGCTTATATTTAATAAAAAAATGTGAGGAGAAAAGTATTCTTTTTTTGTATCGTTAAGGGAGACAATTTCAATACAAATATATTGTAATAAAATTCACTTGCAGACTCATATAACATGAGATTTCATTATATTATCTAGTTTGTATCAGAGCGTCATTTAGTTTGTTCATTTACTGTAAATAAAGTTGACAATTTAGACTTGACAACAGTTAATATCTTTTACCTTAAACATGAAACGTATAATTTCAAGTAATTATGTTTGCATCATAAATATTGATAAAATTAAAAAGAAGATATTGCAGTATCAGAAACTTTTTTGT
The DNA here is from genome assembly GCA_023089585.1 of Melophagus ovinus. Classification (NCBI taxonomy): domain Eukaryota; kingdom Metazoa; phylum Arthropoda; class Insecta; order Diptera; family Hippoboscidae; genus Melophagus; species Melophagus ovinus. The sequence continues at coordinate 3,693,859 of JAKKIB010000253.1, forward strand.
TAGATGGCATTTTTTCAAATTTCAACCAATCCCAATTGTAATCACATACCGCTCTTTATTAGATATGTATCACTTAAAAAATTTCCATATTTATATATAGGAAAAGGGGAATAATTTTGTATGGCTTTTTATATCGCTTCCGACATATTACTTAAATATAACTTAAATTAGCCATCAATTTATTGTTTGATTCAATGTTTCTGATCTGATATTAAGACGTTTATAAAAAGTTCTCTTTCAAAGGAACTTTTAACGAAAATACACGATAATTATTGAAATTTCAGCTCAGTAGTAAAGAAAAAGTGAACAAGAAGAGTTAAAACTTTTCATTGGCCCTGTTTTGTGGTCTTCATCTTGTCACGATTTCTCTCTATTTTTTATTAAACAGTTTAATCAAATTTATTAAGTTTTAATTTATTTAAGAAGCTTTGGTTTATCAATTAAGTTGTTCTTATTAATCAATTTAGTGTAATTGAATTTGTCAATTTAACTGAAAATAAAAATATCTAAAAAAGTTTTCTTAAAAGTCACGTTGTCAGCATTACAATAAAATTATTAAGTATTTCCTAGATACGCTAGATTAGGACACTTAAAATTGTACTTTGCTAAATATTGTATAAAAATGTTGACAACGGAAGCTTTCGAATCTCTTGAAGTAAAATCAATTTTACTTAATGGAGGTTAATCGTATCTTAATCTTTGGCTTTATTTTTATATTCAGTACGGTTAAATACAATAAAATAGAAAGTTTGTCTTTTATACTTAAAATTATGTGTTTTCAATATTATTTTGGCAATGCAGAAATATAGCGTCATGACATTTTTTAAAGAGCATCAAAAGTAGATGCAGTAAGTATATTTGATTAAGGTTAAATTTGGTATAATGAATCATAAAAACTCGCGGCAAATGTGAATTTGAAGTTTTTTGGTTCTAGATGAACCATTGACACCATTGATTACTATTTTGGAAACCCCAAGATGGCCGACTGGCAAAAGCGGACTTATCAAACCACACCTACAATGCATCACGAGTGGAAGGTTGCGACGAAAAGCGAGTACAAGTATCTGAGAGATAGAATTTTTGCTTAATTCTCTTTAATCGCTTTAGAAGTTTTTTTTTGATTTTTCTTTTGATAAAATTTATGTGGGTATGAAAAACCGCGTCCAAAGAGGCCCATGTGGCTCACGCTCCGCACTTTGCCCATCACTGGTTTAAATAGTTTATTTTTCATCTTCGAGAATCAACTTTATTTTTTAAATTGTTAATGTACGAAATATATGTTCAATATTTTTTTAAAGTAAATCGATGAAACATGATTATTTGACATTTTAAATAAAAATTTAAATGTGCCTGATTTAATAAATATCTTCTCCTACTATAGAAAGAACTTTTCAACTTCCCATTTGATAGTAATTTAAGTCTTATTTTCAATTTTAAATTCATATATTTGTTAATCACATTTTGTTAAATGTAAAATTCGAGAATGGCCGAGTGTAAAACTTTTCTTCCCATTTTTATATGGATTTCTATTTTTAGAATCATATTTTTACATCTGAATGTTTTGCATAATTTACCATTGAAATTTGGTAAAATATGCGCTATTGTGTTTTGAATACAAATATGTTTCTGTAAATATGAAATTTTGTATGAAATTATCATTAAAAGAGAGAAAGAGATAATTTTCATAGTATTTATTGTAGGATGTAGCCAAAAAGAGTCAATCGTCGTGGAATGATGCTTATCGCAGTAACAATAATAAGTGTTATAAAAATAACAGCAAAAATAACCATCACAATTATTAGAAGTAGAATGAAACTTTATTGTAGAATGAGAGAAAATTGCGGGAGTGAATAATGATGCTGACAAATGTTTTGTGGTAACAATTACTGTACTATAAATAATTCACGCATATACTAATGAGCTCGCTCTTTCCGAATGAACGAATGAGCACGAATGATTGCTTTGTAGCTTTCGTTGTTTATTTCCTGTAAAACAAATCTAAAAATGAATAATGAACAATTTATATTTAGCTAAATTGGGCTTTCAAATAATTTTTTGATTTTTTTAAATTATCTCAGCCTTCTAAGTGTCATAAGCACATAAAATTAGTTATTTTAAAAATACGGTATAATGTACAATATAAAATGAATTCTTGATTTTAATTTGAATATTGACCATCTCCACAAGGCGTCATATTTGATTCGTCTAGTCGATTTCATGACTTGCTCTTAACTTGGAACCGCTAATTCATAACAAAACTCTCACATTTAAGCCATATCTGACTGTATATGGCTTAAATGTGTTCGATGTGTTTGTATTATATAGATGTTTTGAATACTTTCTAACAATTTATTACAGTGATAAGTTATAACTAATGCCATCATGTGTTCCATAATATTTCAGTGAAATTCAACATGTTTAGCTTGGTTAGTAGAATAAGTTTCTTTATAAATCATCAGGTTGATACAATTAGCAATTCTTTTTCTAATGTTAGCATATAATTTTAATGTTTCAATGTTGCTGTTTGCATTGTCCTTGTTGTTCTATTACTTCTTGAACTGTAGGGACTGCAAAGTATTTTCATTTCTTTTTTACTTATTTTAAAAGGTTTTTGAAAGGTTTTAACTGCCGTCATTGGTTTTTGTCTTTTATTGTGTTACCTTGTATCATTTAGATGGCTTTATTTTCTATTCTCTATCACAATCTGTGGATAAGTGTGCATGTGATGTCTGGTAATCTATGAAACTATCCATTGTTGATTTTACATGAAAAATTCTTTATTTTGTTAGGTTTATGTTTTCAATTTTTCTATAAATTACGAGAATGCAATTAGAGCAAAATTATATAGCAATTTATTATTTTAATTAACATATTTATTTAATATTTTAAAATAATAAAATTCATTATAATGAATCCATTTATAATGAATTTTTCGAGCATTTGCATTGAAATATTCATAAATGCTTTGGATTCTAAACTTCCCTAGGAAAGTACTTCCATTTACTTTCATGAAATCTGTAGAATTAAAATCTGTAGAGTTAAAAGAATTTTTGATGCCAATGTCAGTCAACTGTCAACTGTTCACGTATCGCTTCAAAGATTAATGAAATCCAAAACTGTTTGTGCGTTATTAAGAGCACAACTAATAACAATTTCAATAATTTTTATACCGCTTTTATTTCTTATTCCTTTTAAATAATAATTAATTTAATTTGAAATAGTTTCGAACAGTTTTTGTATATATTGATAATTGAAAAGTACTTCATATACCGCGATAATAAACTTCATTCAATTTTATCAAATTTCAAAAGTACATTCACTTGAAATTTTGACCACTACTAGACCGAATAAATCAATACTAAGAATGAGTTTTTTAATTTGATTAGCGGTTTGGGTTTGCTGGTTTATTCAGATGTTTAATTGATGTAATATCTTAAAGTTTTAAGAAATAGGGTGGTCCTTTATGAGTGACCAACTTGAGAACATGAAGTGATATGAAGTAATTGCTTTTTGAAATGTATGCACTGGACTTAGATAAGTCTAAAAAGTTAAGATATCTTATTTTTACATAAAGACTCTTTGAAATTTTCACTTATACTCTTTGAGAATACAAATAATTCAGAAAATTTTATTTCTTTAATTTTTTATTATAAAATACTTTTAAATGCATTGAAGTGTACAAAGTTACTTCATTTTGCGTTTATGTATTTCTTATTACTATTCTTTTTATTATTATTGCAGTTGTTTTTCTTTTTTTACTTTACTTTTTATTACTGTTTGTTCTATTGAATATTTTTTGAATGGTTATAATTTTTCTCATCACTATCTTCTGTGTAGTTTATCGACACGTTTATTTTATTAATCGGTATTATATAAAAAATCAAAATTAATGATCCAAATAATAATCTGAATTTTTATAGTTAGATTTCTTCATCTTATATGTTAGATCCATTCAAAATTAGTAGAAATTCAAATTTCAACTTCTTTAAATTTTATTCTGGGTTTTATTTATTTTTGGTTTGCACTTCTTCTGAACTGTAAATTTTCTTGTGGCATTCTCTAATTTAATTTTTTGGTATATTACTACTCTTTTGTACATAATTTGTTCTTTATGCTCGCTGCATACTTTTGCCTTTATTATTATTGTAATTTTATTATTATTATTGCCCAATATATTTTATTATTTTTCGTTTTTTATATCTGTTCTTGAAATTATTTTTTTTTACTTTTATCTTACTTTTTCATACTTTTTTCCCTTTGTTTAGCATTTGGCATTTTGTTGTAAATAACATTTGCTATGTGAATGTTAAGAAGACGATAAAACAAAAATCTAAATGAAACCAAGAAACTAATTTTTTCATGGTTTTAAGGAAATAAAAATTAACTAGGTATTTTTGTTCTTTTTATTATTATTATTATTAAAATCGCCTACTAAAATAATAAATAGTAAAGTAATAAGTTAAATTGTTTGTAAATTGGCGATTGCAGTCGACATTTAAACACTCTACACAATTTTATTTTAATGATATTAAAAAGCCAAGAAAACTAAGTACAAGTCAACAAAGTCATATTGTAAAATATGCTAAGGAGTGGAAAAGTTCATTTATTGTAGTAATTTAAAAAAAAGTAGCAATCTGTACCAAGTTTGGCATGCAGATTTGGTATGTCATATTACTATTTCCCATCAGTTTTTTCTAAAAAGTATTCATAATTGTACATTTTTTTCATATATTGAAATTTCTAAAAATAAGTAAGGACTTGGAGTCGATTGGGTTCGATTCTATATCAACTTTACACTATTTTAATATTCTACAGCATTTTTGCTTAATATAATTAAAGTCGTATAAGAGAATTGCAAGTCCACAAAAAATGTAAAAAGTAGCAATTTTTTTATTTTTAAAAAGTTTTTTATACGAGAGATTTTACGCTAAAATATATTAAAAATTGAGAATTTGTTCTATATAATGACCTTTTTTTCAGAAAGGGCGTGGTTAAAATTGTCCGATTTATATAATTTTCAATAGAGTTCATGTCTGGGCCAGAATGCACCGACGTATCAAATTTCAGTAAAATATCTCGAAAACTGCGATGTGCAGCTTGACAACGGACGTCCTGGCAGGCAAACATGCTTAAATCGATTCAGAAAGTCATTCTGAGTCAAACAATATAATAAAAGGTAGCTCTATCTCAACTGCTTTTGGATGTTACGAACATCTACAGAAACTTAAAATACCTTTTGCCTTAAGTGGAGTAAAATATAATTAGACATTTTTAGGAACTGCTTGTAACAGATAACACTTTCATTCGAAACAATTGCCTTACCAAAAAAAAAAAGCCAAAAAAATTAGAATAATACGATAATCTTTAAACGAGAACAAATAAAAAAGAAACGTAGAGGCAAAGTAGAGTAGTGCTTTACTGGTTTTTATTGTTTATTATTAGCATTGTAATTACAAGTACAACTGCCGACATTGTTTGTTTTAAGCCCATTGCGTAGCAGTTGTAAGTATATTTAAACTTTGTTAGAAAAAAAGTGTCAGATATGACATAAAATTAGAATCGATTTAACCATAGTTGATATTGATAATGGGTCAAACTCATAAGCAACTTTATTTGTGAATACCTCAATTCTTAATTTTGGTTTAAAAATATGACCATAGAACGTCCATTTAACAATATATATAAATTTTTTATTGTCTTGTTTGCTTCTTTATCACTTAAAAAGGACGATTTATTTCCAGGATAAAATGGTTGAAGTTGTGCAGGTACGGTTGTAACACCAATTAACATTGGAAGAGATGTGGGCAGTGTAACAGATTTGGCTTCAACCAAATATAACTTGCCTACAAGTTAGTATACGTAATTTTTAATTTGTGAAAAAGAAATAACGAAGACAATGCTTTTTCTTTTCTTTCTTGGATGTTGTGTGTTGCTGTGGCTGTTGTTATTGTTATTGTTAATACAGCTAATACTGTGCTCCATGAAATAAATGAAAGACCGAATGGCGACTGTGTGTAATTTAGCTTTGTATACTCCTGTCACGTACAAACTGTAAAAACACATAAATGATAATAAAAGAATTGCTTTTGTGATCAAGAATGTTCCGCCGAACTGATAGGTTTGTCTTCCTTTAGAAATTTATGAAAATTTTTTTCTCTCTATTAAAATTTTTAGTGATTTTGAAGAACTGTTGATTGATACTTTTTAACTTTTATTGATGATAACTTAAGTATCATTAATTAATGGAGGATAATTGACAAATGTAATTTCATACAATAACTAATTTTTATTTCACCAATAGCACAACAAATTTCTCCCATCACAGATTGTTCATTGCTCTTGTACGTTCAATTTTTATGTTACCAAAACATGCAACATTTTGTAATCTCTTAACGGATCTTTTAACCGATAACATGCGAGAAAAATGTCACTGGACCATTCGTGAGAATTTCATATATGAATCGGCTGCAATTTATGTTTTTTTTTTATAAATGTCTACCTTTTACAAACATTTGTTGAATAGCACTTTCATAATTGAGTTAAAAATCTCTTTTTCATTTTTGAATATATAAATGTAAGAGATATATATCAGATAATTTCTTTTTTATATATTGCCTGTTAAAATATTTTAAAAATATTGTAATGATTCTAATTTTTAGAAATATTCTACACAAAGCGATAAAACTTTGAAATATTCATAAAGTCATTTGTGCGTTTCGTTCTCTTTTTTTCGGCTTAAATTAAATAAACCGATTAATTTGTGAGTCTCTCTCTCTCTCTCTATATATATATATATATATATATATATATATAACAGTGTTTTTTTTACTGAAATTACTATTTAAAAAAATGTACATTCACATGGAGCATATAAATTTATGTATCAAAGAAAATAAAACGTATTGAGCTATTTCCTAATGCCTCATCCTAAGAGAGATATGAACAAGAGAAAATGACAGACAGAGAAAATATATAAGCTTTAATTTTCCACAAGGTTATATTTAAGCTTAAAAAAATATGTTTTATAAACGTATTTTATCGTTGCTAAGCAACGTTTTTCTTTCTTTCTTTCGTTTTCTTCTTATTATACATTTCAGTTTTATTTTAAACTACGTCTTCGTTCGTACCTTTCTACTTAAAGTATCTCTTATATTATTTTATTCAATTCATTTTATTCAACGATATCATTTGTCGCTCAAGATTAAATAAGTATGTCATAATATTTAAAAATATATAAAATAGTTCCGATAGACTCAAAATTAATATAAAAAAAGGGTTAAGCTTTTCTTTTACATCTGATAAAAATTTTTGAAATATTTTACTGAGAAACTCTATAGAGATGAATGGACGAATGGACGAATGGACGAATGGATGAATTTTGTTACTTTAAAACGTTTTATGTCAGATATCCAAATTATTATATAAATAAAAAATTGATAGATTCTTTTGCTTTCTTTCAAGTAAGAGTCCATGCAAAGCTAAAAGGTCTTCCAGTACCTTTTAGCTTACACATTAAAACGTGATGTATTTTTGTGGCCTCTTTGCATGTTGTAAGATTTATCCATTTCTAATTAAATATTTAATATTCATTTCGTGAAATTTTCATTCATTGTTTTTTCTTGACTTTTTTCTCATGTGTAAAGAAACGCTGTGCAGTATTTACATGTCGTATTCTATTGACTATAACCTTTTCTATACTTTTTTTATTATCTTTTACTTTTATATGAATATTCCAGATTACAGTTAGTCCCGTTTCTAGGTTACTTCGGTTTAGTTTTGTTTTATTTTGTTTTTAATTTCTTTGTGACCCGATTTATTCTTCTGTGTGTGTCTTCTTATATTTAGAATTAATGTATCAAATTACAACATTGTTCTTTTTCTAAAAAGGAAAAGAATAACGCAGAAAAACTATAATGTATAAAATAAGTGTGACATAAATGTACAACACGATGCTTCGTTATTTCCTTTTTCTCTACTTCTTCTTATTCTTCTGTTATTTGTACTCTCACTATTGTTTTGTTATTGTCATTCTATGACAGTCGTCACACAACATAATTAACTATTTATTATACATGGAATGTTCTGTACTGATGATCACAAAGATTATTATCAACATTATTACACTTTTACTTTGTATGCTGATGTTTACAGTGAAATAAATTGGGATGAACAATGTAACAACATTTGCCTTCTTATTTTATGCATTATATATTATATATATATATATATATATATATAAAGAGAGAGACAGAGAAAGAGATAGAGAGAGAGAGAGAGAGAGAGAGAGAAAGTAAAAGAAATAAATTTTACAAAAGTACAAATATTTTTTCTATTTAGGTTTATAATGCAAACTATTTCAAATTTTCATATTAAATTTTTAAGAATTTTTTTGTGAAAATAATTATTAATATTACATTAATTTATTTAAGCTTATTGGAAAAGTATATTTGTTAAAAAAAACGTTTTGTCCAGCCATATAGTCAGTCAGCGTAAAAGAATTTAGACCTTGTGTCGTATACAAATTCTATAAGAAATTACGTAAAAAAATAAGATCAATCGATTGCTATTTGTTATTCGATATATAAAATGTCATGAAAATTCTTTTAATAATTGTATCAATTATATGTTAATTGTAGATATATTTGAGCAGATTTATTTATATAGTAAATGGATAAAAGAACATTAAACAGCTTTACTTACATCGATACAGAATTCAAATTCAAATTAATTGTCCAAATAAAAGATAAATCTATCTGTGTAAATATCTATAAAAAATTTATTTGCACTTGCATTTTGCTACTTTAAACAGTGACAAATTGTATTCTAAATATTCAATAGAAAAAAGTTTATAAAATCCATTATCAGCTATGAAGAAAGGAATTTACTAATCGATGCATTTTATCAGCCATTGGTCAAATTAATTTGTAAAATTTTCGTGTGAATTAGTCTTTTTTCTTCTTTTTTTAATAATATTAATGTAATCAAAGTATTCGCCATGTTTGTATGGATGAGTGTAACATTCAAAAGGATTTGAGAGGGATCTAACTTTCGTCTCAGTACCTTCTTTTAATGGATTCCATTTTATTTATCATACAGAAAATGAATTGAAATAGCAACAATGAATTGAAATAAAATTTCGTTTATCAATATTTAGTTTATGCTGTAGTGTGATACATTTTGTAATGGCCACAAATCAAGTGGAAATTGTATAGAATTTTCAACCGCTTGTTTACACATACGAGACACATACAAATAATTATAAATACATTTTATTTATATGCATAAAAAGCATATAAAAGACACGTAAATAGAAATGTGAATGTATTTATGAAGTGAACGGGGAAAAATCCCCCAAAAAAAAAAGATACAAGTCCCAACTATAAAGTCCCAAATTTATATATATTTTTACATTGTATACGATGTGGTATATGTGTACGTAATAGAGGTATATAATATTTGATTACGGTAGGCGTAATTATATGCATATAAATGGAAATGTATAATAGAAGAGATAGTCTAGTTAAAGTAGTAAATAAGTAAACATATAAAGCAGATCTTTGATATATAAACAAGTCACTTTCCGAAAATGTGAATTTCATTATACATAAATGACATTGTGAATTCACAATTTTAATTTATTTACTCCTTATTTACTTATTTATTTTAATTAAATATTCCGTATAACTTGCTCATGAAATTCTATTAAAATTTTGTAGTTTCGCGAATTATAATGAGTTCTTGGAATATTAAAAAAAGTCAACAAAGAGACAATGTGATGGCCTTTTTTGATTGTAATGATGTTATAATTTTTAAGGAGACTTTTAGAAGAGATTTAACTGTAATTCTATTTATAGTAACAAGATGTCATCTTGTTACCATAAAGCATTATAAAAATTTATTTTTCTACCATTTACCCATTTACCATGAAAACATTTCATTGAAATGCCACAATCACAAGAAGATAATAAGCAGTGAAAGCAATAGAAATACCAATAATTAATGTTAGCAATAATAACAACCACAACACAAACAACAACAACAACAACAACAAAACAACAACAATAATAATAATAATAATAATAATAATAATAATAATAATAATAACAAAGTGTAAAGTTTCTGTAAATGTAGATTATGCACAATTGTGCTGTATGGATGAAAGTGTTTGTATATTTGTACATGTAAAATATAAGAGCATTTCACATTATATTTTCAAAATGTTTCTATTTATGTAGTGATTCATATATTTATTTATATGTGTATGTAATGTATGATATAGTTTGTGGGCTTGAATGACATTCTTTACAAATAAGTTAATCTTTCTTAGGCGTTGTGTAAAAAATTTTCAATTTGAATTCAAATGTTACTTAAACTTGTCAAGTTTTAAGGAAGATTTCATCAAATTTTGCGTGTTAAAAAAAATCAATTATATATTTTGGTAATTTGATTAGAGCATGGAGAATTTGAGTAAGTTTAGCGATTTTACATAAAACTAAAACTTTAAAATTGAATTACATGCCACAATGACATTAAAATGTTTATTGATTTCATGTTATTTGTTATAACTAGAAATTTATTAAATGTATTTTATACTACTGAAAATGATAAATGATAAATCATGGATGTAACCATTCCAAGGATGGATTCAAGATTGACAACATGTAGAAAAATCAAATAGAAATGTTCAATTGAGGCGTTACACTGTTTGATGGTTGCGATTTTGAGTTGGCCTCTGTTAATGAAACGTAATGATGGACATTACTAAAAAGTTGCCTTAATATGAACCATCGTACCGCATATTAATATTTCTATACTCCGTAATATCATTACAGTATCTGAAATAGTTACATTTGATTATGAGTGTCTATCATTTAGGTGGAATATTGTGCCCAGCGTAGTTATTAAAGATTTTTCTTTCAGTTTTCCACTTACAAGCGTTGAATGAAAAGGCTACATATAATAAGAAAATAATATAATAAAATAATAAGAGTGGGCGAAAATGGCATACTTTTACATTTATAGAGCTTTTGGAAAGCTATTAAAAAACTCTGAATTTCGTAGGTTTTTTTGGTGCATGAGTAATGGACTAATTAAAAATATTTCAAGGCTTCCTTCATTCAATTTTTTTCTACATATATGTCCATTTCTTCATACATGCTCAAAATTTTTCACAATTCCATCGATCTAACAGTTTAAGTAATCAGATAAATGTGAACTAAACCTTAATGTATATAAAAGGCATGGGTGGAAAATGGGCCAATCAAAATCGGAATTTAGTTTTTCTGAAGGTTTCTAAAGGTTGTTTTCTTCTTTTTTTTTCGTTATAAATACATAAAATAAATGCATTCGAAATCTTTAGAAATGAAAATATTGAAGTATGAATAGAAATTTTAAGATGTGCAATTTATTATGATACATGAATAATGTATGTATGAATAATTAAAATTTATTCAAACTTGTTCAAGTTTGCGATTTATTACGCACGCTTTCTTTGTTCATTTTTTTTTATCCGCGATATCAAGTTACATTTTAAGACTCTTCTGTTGACAATTCTGTTGATATTATCAGTTTGAATAATCTGATAAAAGTGCATTAAACATTAACAGAATGTACACGAAAAAAGATGGAAAAATGATGATAATTTGAAAAGTCGTTATCGCCTGTTCTTTTTCTTTTTGCTCAGTGTATCTAGCGATATTAATGAATGATGCTCTTTAGTTTTGTGGCATATTAAATGCTTTTATGCGTTTCTCTTTAAATTAATGTTATACTTGTTAATGTTGTTGTTCATATTGTTGTTGTTGTTGTTGTTGTTGTTGTTGTTGTTGTTGTTGTTGTTATAATATTTACTTTAATTTTTTTTTATTTATGTGCAATTATTTTTCAACACACCTCATTCTTATTTGATATATCTCTTTGCCATTTACCCATTTACCCATTTCCCCATTGTAAAATATGTATAAGGCATTACGGCTGAGATTTTTATATGAACAAAAGTTCAAATTAATTCTAAAGTTTAGATAAATACTCATGCAATTAGGTTTTTATTCATGTCTTTTTTTGTTTAAGGAGGATTAAAAAAAATCAAAGAAAAAATTTAGAGAAAACTGAGGAGAGGGAAAAAAAATGTGGGTTGATTTGTAGTGGTAGAAAAGCGAAATGGAAATGGAAAATATTGTATGTAATTTAAAAAATTTTTAATTGAAAATATACTTTTTGAATACAAGTTTTTATATTTAGTTAGTTAAAACTTTCTTTATCCTCATTTGTTTCCATTTGCATTATTTCTGTTTTCATTTTTCTTTTGTTAATTCATTGTTCTTTCTTGTTTTTTTTATCACTATTTGTATTTTTTTTTTATTTTTTGAGTAATTGCTTTTTGCTGTAACGCTTACAAAGAGTGCAACTAAATCAGAGATACTGAATCAAGCGATTCATAATAAATTTAACATTTTTAATACATCAACAAACCTTTTAATTATTATTTAGACAATGGAAATAAAATAAAATAAAATGCAATAGAAATATCTAAAATAATAAAAATTGTAATTAATATTTAAATTTACTAAAACATACAAAATGGATAAAGAATTTAAGTTTGATTATGCAAAGTATTCATTTCGAATGTAACTAAAAATTTTAATTTTTCTCTAGCAAATAAAAGTAAAAAATTATTATTTGGAAATTATGAAAATTGCGTAGAATTTGCATAAAAAATATACTTATTATATAAAACATGCCAGTAATGAAATTAATTGAGAGTATTCCAGAAATTCGAAACTGAAAATTATTCTAAAATCATTTATTCCTAACTGTTTCAATTTGCAAACTTAACTAAACACTTAATGATTGACTTTTTTTGTCGATACTTAAGAAATCGTAACATAGTTAAATAATAGACATCATTAAGTAGGACGTTTTAATCAATAGAATTCAACAAATTTATGACAAACGCTAAGCCAAGCTGTCAATCGTATTTCATCTATAAAAATTCAATAAAGAAGAGATTAAAATTCTATTTTGAGAAATCTTAATTAAAAAATATTTGTAATTTTTATCAAATTTAATCGATATCTGTTTAGAACTTATTCAGATTTCATTAACATTATTAGAAACTTCCAATGCCATATTTCTATATGGCACTTAATAACTTCATGCGCTATTGGTGATTCAAAAAAATGTCCCTAAAAAATGAGGTCTTATCGCCACTTAAATTGCGTGGTATATGTTGATGTGTATAAGTGTGCGTGTTTAATTCATACTTTTAATTTGATCAGGCACACGATTTTATAGCACGAATACGAACGATTTTATAAATGTTATATCTTTAGGTCTATGAAGATTTTAATGTATTTTCAATAAGATTCGTATTCAACATTTTTATACTGACCATCCAGAGGTCGAAGGTGTAGTGAGTTTGTTATTAAGTTTGTAAAGCTCAAGAGGAATTCTCAGAGATCCGATTTGTATCAAATTTTTGAACGATTCAGTCTGTCTTCTTATCCGGCCTTTTTACGGAAGCAAAATTTATCATGTCAACTTAAAATTAAGCAGAAATATTCGCAGATTAATATTGAAATTGAGGTAAAACGGACAAAGAAGGTCATTTTTACTTTTTTAACAAAACTTTACAGTTTTGTGCTTATAACTCAAAAACTGCAATAATTAGAAAGTTGAAATTATTCTTCAATGATTTTCCAAAAATCATACAAATCGATCATGACTATGCTAAATTACGTTTTCTGGTTATTGCTCAAAAAGTACAACAGATGAAAATATAAATTTTCTTGGTTGCCATCTTTATTCTATTATAATATTTTACAAACTTTACTCCTCACAGATATGAATTTATTTTCAATATATTTATTATTCTATAAAAATGCACAACTTTAAAAGAAACGAATGCGTTCAAAATGAGGAAAACATCAGTAAAAGTTCATTGACAAGGAAAAAAACAATAAAAAAGAAATAAAATTGTAGAAATAGAATGAGAGGCAATACTGAATATTTTACATTGAACTAAAAGTTACTAAACCAGTAACAACTTGATTATAACTTAGATACCTCAATAATAAATAATAATAAAAAAAAAGTGCCAGAAAATGGAGCGTTTACGTAAAAAAGTATAAATAAATGTACGCACTTTACAGATTTCTCAACGTGTGAAAATAATGAAAAAAATAAAAGTTTAGTAATCTTCTGTTATGTATTTATAGTTGAATATACCTTGAATAAAACATCTAATCGAAATGTCGAGTGCAAAATTTCTTTTCCACCTTTTTTTTATCAAAAGCGCACAGTTTTATAGGTTTTTAATGGCCAAAAGTACTTAAGAGCAATCTTCTTTAAACTGATCAACGTAGAAACGATTTAATTCTGCGTCCTACGTCTATTTGTCTATATAACATCCACCCTAAAGATTTTTGTGCTTAAACTGCAGGTCAAACATTTTGAGAAATATTTTGCGGAAATCTTTTAATCCGTTTTCATTTGGGACCTTTTTTTTTTAAAAGTGTTGTTATGTGGAGAAAAAAGTCCAATCTTGGATAAAGTTTTTTATATTTTATATTATTTTATTATTATTTTATATTTATTTTTTATTTACACGTTTATAAAGAAAACTTATATTATTTATTTATTTTATATTATTTTATTATTATTTTATATTTATTTTTTATTTACACGTTTATAAAGAAAACTTTTACCAGGAAAGTTCATTTATGGAATCGTCACTCGTAAAATGGATTTTGCAGAATCTATCTAAAACTGTTGTGTTAAATTTTCTTGAATTTCCGATTGAATTCAAATAAAGAGTTGTAAATGGTGTAAATAGTGTAGAGTAAAATTTCTGTATATATTTTATATATTATTTATGTATTTATAGGCAAAACTTGTAGCCGTTTTTCATATAAAATCATTAAATTCATTAAATTTTCCACTTTCTTGATTTCTAAAATTTCTGATTTCCAATTCAGTTAGGGGCAATTGTTGTAGAATGTTTAATAATTTACAGCGATCAATTAGCTAGAATACTTTTACGTACATATTTTCTATTTAGATTTTCTTATTTTTACATTCCACATACGCCAATAAATACAATTGGAATAGAATTGAATAAGAATACAAATGAATAAAAGAAGCATTTCTGTAATAATAAAAGAAATCTTTCTTCATAAGATACACATATACACACGTATACAAGTAGGGATAATGCATTAGTTACTCATTGGTATAATACGCACTTACTCTTATAAGAGAGCAAAAAGCCAAAAGAGCAAAAAAAATTTATACAGAAAGAAAGAAAAGCGAAATAAAGTAATAGAGAGATAAAATTGCAACAATAACAATAAAAAAGTCGTATAGAGTGCAATTAAGTCAAAGAGCAGTGTGTCATTTAAAAGACAGTTAAAGTGAAATGATATTTCAGTATTAATTTGTATAAAAAATTTATTTATATATAAAATAATATTGAAGTTTAATGATAACACATCTGTCACATTATTTTCATAGAATATTGACAATTTGTTAATTACATTGTGCCATTGTTTACTGGCTCGAATTATACACAATTTGAATTAATATAATACCTGGAGTACGTGTCAAATGATGTATTCATTTATGTGGATTAATGCTTTTATTTTTTTTATATATGAAAACTATTGGCATTTACAATTCAGAAATGCTAAATTAAATATGAACCCGTCCTATTATTTACTATCAAATGCTTCAAGTGCTGTCTTAAAATATTATAAAATACTTGCTTGTTCATTCTTCTGTTAAATGGAAATGTTCATTGTTTCTCAGTTCATAAACAAATGTGAATAAACGTTAAACGTTGTGAATAAAATTTTATATATTTTTATTTCAATTTCTTAATCATATATGAAAATCATTATATTGACGTCTCCACGAAAGATTACTAATTTTAAAATATAACAAACAAATATGGACATTACTTACAATCGATTAGGGTTTACTAAAAAACAAAAATACCCAGAATTGCAATTCTTTTCAAAAAAAAAAAAAAATAATAATAAATAAATAAGCGTTATATGGCATGTGATCTTAATAATAATATAGTCTTATTCTTAAGTAATTCGGCATGTGTTTTGGGCCAAGATATGCCCACATACTAAATTTCATTCAAATAGCTTCGAAATTGAGCTTTCTATTTTGAAAGCAAACATACGGACAGGCATGTTGTTGAAATCAATTTACAAAGTGCTTTTGAGTCTATCTCAATTTCTTTTGGGTGTTACATATATTTGAACAAGCACATCATATCATCTTTATTACAATGGATGTTGATTTCTATTGCACTTATCGATTTTGATTTGACTACAATTAAGTAATTTGTTAAAGTAATTGCAATTGCTCATTATAATTTATAAGAAGAATAAAGTTTTAAACGCAGCACTCTTTCTCCCTTACCATTTTCCGTTCTATTTTTCTGTTTCTGCTTCTGTTTCTGCTTCTGTTTCTCTCTCTCTGCCTCTGCCTCTACCTCTGCTACTGTTTCATTCTTGATCTCTGTCTTTTATGTACTGCATATGGCTTTTTCTCAAGTGTAAAAATGATTTTATCAAGTGTCTGTTTACATTGAAATTATAATTTTATTTAGATATGTAAATTGATGCAATCTAACGTCTGCATATTAATATGAATATAAATAAATATATTTAACTTTCATATCAATTTATTATAATTATTCTTTTGCACATTTTCTTTTAACATTTTATGTCTCCGTTCTCCTTTACATGTAGGACCATATAACACTTTACTCTTCCTTTAGCTCATTCATACCATTTTCCTGAGGAAAAGATTTCCAATCCGTATACAAATTTCCAATAATTATTTCAATTTTGCATACCATCGACCATGAGTGCTTGGCTGAATATAAATATAATAAAAATATTATTAAAATTTACAGAACGTTGATTCATACAAATAAATTTCTTATTTAAGTGATTTATGGTCCAGAGTATTACAAATTTGTGCGAATGTACCAAACAATTTAGAATCACTTTCTGACACTATTTAACTCTTTCTGTCTGTCTATTTATCCATTATCTGCCCAAGCTACAGGCCGCAATTTATGAAAAGGGGCTTTTTTTCATCTTAAACACGAAGCCTATTGAAAATGATTAAGATCGTGTAATTGTTAAAGCTATTCCACAATTTCATCCTTCATCCTAACAAAATGTTAATGAATGAAAAACGAACTTTCCAAATTATTTGAAAATTGTGATTTTTTTCTTAAACTTTTAATTACAATAAAAAAAGTAGTGCAAAATACTTAAAGTCGACTTCAACCAATCGTTATATTGTTTTTTTTTTTGCTTATCTCAGATTTAGATAAATATTATTGTTGTCTTGAAAATGAATTAATTATGTTTAGAGATTTCTTGCATTTAAAGTTTCTCTCTAAATTATCTCTCTCTCTCTCTCTCTCTCTCTATCTCTCTCTTGCTTTGCTTTATTATTTGATAGCTGTTATTTTATATTGTTGATTTTTAATTAATGACATTATTTCATTAAGAATTAGTGAGATATTGTAGATAAATTGTAAAATTTTGTAGTTCTCAAATGTGGTTACAAAAATTTATTTTGAATTATTGAACAGTTATTTGCAAAATTCTTTTACTTTTACAAATATTAATCATTTATTGAACTTACATTTAAAACTTGAACTGAACGTAAAGTTTAAAGTAAAATGCACAAAATTAATTACACAATTTACAAAGAGAAATTTTACAAAAGTTTCATGAAATTATCATAATTCAAAGCATTTGAAATTATTGTTGCAATAAATGTAATTAGTAGTGAACATTAAAGCATTACATTTCATTGAGAGCCATAATTTAGACACTTTTTGAAATATGACGCATTTGCTAGAGTTATACAATTTTTATATATGTAAAATTCTTCCAATTATTTACATAAAATAAAGAAAAAGAGTAGAAAGTTATTAAACTTTCATCGTTTTATAAATTAAGGACGCATCCTTTAAGCAATTTTATCCATTATAAGGCTCTATCTGATATTGCTGTTAAATATAAAGTCTCGAAATTTTTTCCCATCGACAAATAATTGACAATTTTAAACAATATGAACAAATTAATTTCCTAGAGATTAAATGAGAATTCATTGCGGTTTATTGGAATATTTTATGGTGCCATTAAAATGTTCTTTATTATTATTTTGCAAAATTCTACAAAATTCTTTATAAAATAGTGTAACTTTCACTTTTTGTGCATAGAGTTAAAATTCCAATTTTTTGTAGTGATTTGATTGCTATAAAAGTTAAAAGCCAACAAAAAAATCTCATATAGATTTGAAATTTCTTAGAAATCATAATTTTTAATGTTTAGAAAACTGTGAAATATTTTCCCTTAACAAAATATTATTGCTATTATTTAGAAATTAATGTTAAGCATTTGCAATTCATTGCTAATCATTTTTTAGTTATTTCATCGAAAAATTATAATAAGCCATTTGATGGCTTTTTCTTATTAAACCTTTAACAGCCTAAATCATTTTGCCTGAGTTATTTTATTTTGGCTTAAGATATATCACATTTAACATTACGGCAATCAGTAAAAATTTAAATGAAGAAAGGAACATCTAAATAAAAATTTAAGGTTTTGCATTTTTGTACGTAAATATATTTAAGATGATAATTTATTTATAAAATGTACATTTATTGTATAATTTTTTTTATTAAGTTCAATTGTTTATTCCCTCAAAATGTATGTTTAAGAATTGTACACGTTTACATCACATAAAATACGTGTCTACTTTTTTATTGTTATAAAAAATGTATACGCTGTTATGAATAAAGTCAGATGTTTAATGTGACAATGTAGAAAGTCATAATCAAATTAAAACTGGAATGATTCAATTTCTCTTCTCATACAAATTGAATATAAATTTATGCTCTAATATAGAATTTTATAATGGGCGTGTTTACTCTTGAATTGTAGAATCAAATGTAGAATATTAATATTAATATCTTTTGAACGATTTCAGTCGATTCCAACGGACTTTGTAATGCGATTCACAAATACTTCCATAATTACCTTAAAAAGCTATAAATTGTAATGATAGGAAATTTATTTCGCAATTTTCGTCTTACAAAGTTGCCCATTTCCTTGGCTTAAAAAAAAGCAAGCGGATTATTAAGGCAAACGTAGTAACGAAATAGAAAAAATGCTTTTAGAAGGAAGTTGTAGGTGAACATTGGCAAGTTAAAGCACTGAGTAGAAAATCTGAAAATCCATAAGGGACTTGCAATGGATTATATGGATTAAATAGTAATGTTTATCCTAATTTTTGAATAAACTATTATGCATAACAATAATAAAAAAAAGGTAATATTTCTAAAAACGCGTACGTATGAGTTACTTCAATTATTCTAAAGTTTACAAAGGCTTGTTTTTATTTTATTATATATGCTTTGAAGAAATCAGCATATCCTCTGTAATGGTAGGGACAAACAGAAGAATACTTTTAGGAATAATTTTCCATGTTTTCCTTTTTTTCCCCCTTTTTGATTCTTTTAGGGTTGATCACAATTCACTTGCCCAGACATGACTTAAGGTTTTTTGATATAGGAAAAAGATTTTATTTTGTTTTTTCTAAATTTTATCCCATATAATGCTATGATAATAAAAGAGAAACAATAAAAATCACAAGTATAATAGCAAAGAGTAGAAGTAATGAAAAAAAAACTATAGTAATAGTAGTGATGTTCACATTTTACATTTCGGGGATAAAATGTGCTACAAGTGTAAAAGATTAAGTACTTGTTTAAATGCTTCACATGAACAGCTACGTAGATAAAGAGGGCAAAGGCCAGAAAGGGAGAGAAAGAGCAACTATGGCAAACATTCTATATCTATAAGCAAAAGCAGACCAAACATAACATTTATGCAAATATGCATAAATATAAGGAACACTTCTAAATAAAGCTTATGAAATATTTTGTACAGTTTGCACTCTTTTGTATGCACACATGCACTATAAATTACGTTTTGTATAATGAGTATCTAAGAGAATGAACGCTATGCTATACTAGACCTTTTCCGCTTTTATTTCCACCACTCGAAGGTTGGTGGTAAACTCACTTTACCATTGCGTTTGTAACGCCTAGAAGGAATCGTTGGAGATCCTCTAAAGTGTATATATATTTTTGATTAGCATCTGAAATTCTGAAATTATTTAGACACATTTGTCTGTCCGTCTGTCTGTGTAAATATTCCCCCGAACTTGACTTGTCAAGCTTAAATTTGTCAGAATCATTGAAAAGTCTTGCACGCAGAATGAGATTGAAATTGGCCTATATTGGTCGAAGGACCAATTTCAACAGGGCAAAGTAAACTGTGTACAGTGCATTTTTTCAAAGCAAAATTTGGTAGATTTTTGCTCATCACCTGCAAATTGCAAAATATAGAAATCGATAATTTTGTACGAATAGAGAGGCTATTGGTCTGCAAACATCTATATAAAAATTATGCAAATCATGTTCTGAATCGTGATAATAAAATGTTTGAGTAGTGGGTATCTAATATTTAACTCCAGCTAAATATAATTTTCTTACATATTTCATTTGTTTTTGCTATTTTCATTTTATGTGGCATTCGTGTGAGATTGTATTTTTGTTTTGTATTGCTTCGCTTTAACGAAGATCTTTTCATTTATGTTAGTTTACAAAAAACTTAATAATAATGCGAAGAAAACGAGAGAGAATAAAACGAATAACAATATTTAAGAAAATAGAAAAGTGTTGCATTGTGATTCTAAGAATTCTTCCATCGATTTTACATGCCTTCACACGATACATTCTAATTGATTGTCCAATAAGTTAAATTAAATTAAAATAATTTTGATAATTAAATTAAAAATTATGATGAATGGAATTGTTTTTACGGCAAACTGCTGATGTTACACCAATTTCATTAACTTCGTTTCGATACAAAAACAAATTTCTAAAATGTATTTTAAGTGCATTTTTTGAATCATTTTTTCTAAAGAAGATTTCTCTAATGAGGAATTTCTATAAAATTGATCGGCGTTTTGAATTAGAAAATTATTTTACATATAATGTCGAAATAACATTAATATTCTCGACTCATAAAATGAAATTTACTTAACTAATTAATTTAAGAAAATATTTTCCAAGCTTTAACAAAGAATTTATATAAAAAATGTTTTGAAAAATAAGGCAAATTGTACAGAATTAATTTAAATATCATATTAAGAATCTGAATCGATTTTCTTCATTACGGTTATATAAAGGTAAATTAGAAGCAAATAATTTGCGCTCGATTCATCGAAATAGGCTCTCTTTTAGCTCTCTTAGATCACTAAAGGACCTACAGCATCGCAAAAAACAAGAAACATTATTCACCTCGATTTTTATGTAAAAGTATTCAAGATTTTTAATTTGTTTCTTATAACGAATTTTTACAAAATGGAATTAAATATAGAAAACGACCGCAAAAATTGTTCGATCTAAAACATTTGTAACGGGGTTTGCCTTTTTGGCAAATATGTCTCACGTATCAAACGTTTTTGGAATATTTAAGAAATTGCGGTCAAAAGCTTGTTAACAAATTTATTTGTACAGATGTCAAAAAAAAGAACAAATGGATGGCAAATAGACAAATTGGTCAAAATCGACTTAGACAGACAATGATTCTGAGTTGATTGGTATAATAAAAAATGAATCCATTTCAAATTTTTATAATTGTTTCAAACATCTGCACAAACTTATAAATCTTATAAAAAATAGTAAAAAAGTGTCAACAGAGTTTTTTTTACTATTTAATAATCATAATAAAAATTACTTAAATTAATAATAAAATAAAATTAAATTAAATTAAACTAAAAATAAAATATTTTCAGACTTAGATATAAATTCTAAATTAAATTAAGGTAATTAAAAAAAGCAAAAAGCAAATGCATATAAAAGTAAAATTAAGAAGGCAAAGTATCAACTTTTCAAAGTCATTCTAACGAAATGAATTATCGTGTTCATCAATGCACTAGAGAGGGAAGAAATATATGAAAAATACGGGCAATGCATAAGGAAAGAAATACATATTTTACGTATTCATTATTGAATAAGCACAAGTCGAATGAATAATTATCATTATTATTGAGGCATAACTATAAGACACACATAAATCCAGACTTAAGAGAATTTCCGTGCATCTGAACTCTTATTTGAATCGAATAGCGTTTGGGCTTTGGGTTTTCAAAGAAACGTTGACTAAGTTTACATTATTATTTTATAAGTAATGTGATTTAAATCCATGAAATTGTCCAAAAAAAAAAGGACCAGCAAGTTCGTTTTTCAATTTGTATAGAACATGAAGTATAATTTACAGGATATACGGTGAAACTAAATGCCTAGTAAACTATGGTTGCATGGGCTTATATGAGTCTACAATAGGATGATGTACAATTTTCAATATATATGTATATTTATATGTATATATATGTATACATAACAATGCATGCATTGTAATTATGTGGAGTACTTAATTTTCTTTAAATATAACTTTTATGATGCGGCTGTTACCATACGAGTTGGCCTATATATATTTATATGATATTTATGTGATAAGCATGTGTTTGTTAGTATATACATATATTTCTTAGAGATAAATAGATATATTTTATAATGGATGACATAAGCGTAAAGCCGCCCAATATAACGATACACATTTTAAGTAAAGGGTACTTCAATTCATTGTGCGGTCATTATTGCAATAGTTGACAGTAATAGGCGTATAAAATTTTCGTGCAGCATGCCAAATATTAAATTTAAGTAAACACACAGACAATTGCATATGCCTATACATACATAACACATATACAGTTATCAATAACACAGCAATTAGTGCGACCTAAAAAAGTTGGCAGCCTCTTGCGTTTGTGTTTAAATACAAAATAATTTCGATAAGTGAAATGAATAAAATACAAATCAAATCTTTTACATTGTAATAATTTTATGATGATAGGATGGGCCACTCAAATATCTGATCCATTTAAAAGATATCTAATATCAGAACTTTATCGCTTGGTATAATTTTGCCCCACGTTACTTATATGAAAAATCCAGCTTAGTTTGGATGGGAACCAACACAAGAATGGGAAATCATATTTAGTAAATTTATTCTATTTGAAAAGTCTTTGCCCACCATGTGGTACCACTGCCACCATCCATCTCATAAGGTATCTAAGTACTTATTTCTAGAGGGTATTACCGACTTAAATCTTTCCTTTCATCTCGTTGGATTTACGTTCTTAATCTAAATCATAAAACGTGATAAGGGCCTACAGTCAGTTTTACTGACTTATTGGTTTCTTTCTCTTGCTCTCTCTTTCAGTTGTTCATAGATGTAATTTAATAAAATATATTCCTATAAATTTCACGAATTCAATTCTTATCATATCAAACGTGGCAAGGTGCTGGCTATTTGTTTATGTTATAGGGCAACTTGTTATTTTTCACATTCTGAAAAGTTAATTGTACTTATAAAATTAATTTGATGCTTTCAAATTACACATATTTTTGCCTACATTTGTTTTACAGCAATGTTGAACAAAAATGTTTGTTGAAATGAAATCAAAATTTAAAGTAGTGAGACAGCATGGCTGATTGAATTTTTTTGTATGTAACATTTTTCACAATAAACTTGAAAAATTTTTACCAACTACATTGTACGGTTTATTACCAAATATAAATATTTTTACTATACAAAATATAAAGCTTGTTTCAGTTGGGTTGAACTTTTTGTATAAGAGAATATTGACAATGCATAGAAATATTGACAATATAGATATGCAACAATTTGAAACAATTATTATTTCCTAATAATTTCCTTTTACAACAATTAATCAAATGCATGGAGAATCAATTCATTTTATGGTTGACTCTAAATCATTATTATTGAGGAATGAACATTAAATTATTTTAACATTGTTATATGATAAATGCATACAAAGATATATTTATAAATGTATATGATATAAATATATATATATATATATATATTGTAATTGTAAAATAATTGTGTCAAGTTATATGCCACACTCTTACCACTTAATCATGTTACAATGCTTTATATGGAATATCGAAATTCTTAATACTTGAATGGTAACTGTTAGATACAATAATTGCCGTCTGATATACAAAGTATCATTTATCATGCATGATAAATATAATGAATGTATATGCATTAATTATACATATTGAATATGAAAATTATAATGATAATTAAAATGATAAAAATCGAATGGTCAACATTCAATTAAGAAGGTCAGAGAGAAAGGAAACAGTTTGAAGACTTTTAATATTCAATAAAATTTATACAAGTCAACTGAAATGATTAATACAAGAAGTCAAGAATCATTTGTTGATTTTCCAATTTCATGATCTCTAGTTAATGTGGTAAAATTATATGAAATCAGTCAAATATGAAATTGAAAGAAAATCTAACATTTAAATATTAGAGATTTTAAAATGAAGCTATTGCAAATGAATGCCAAAATGAGAAGTAGCTAATCCCATTCTATACAGCTGTCGAAATTCTAAAAAAGATATTTATCGTTAGATCTTACTTTTTTAAATTTTAACGACATTTTTCTTCAGCAATTTTTATATACTCTTAGTTATAGTACTCGTTCATTTTCGTTATAAAAGTATATTGTTTTTATATCCACCACTCGGAGGTTAGTGGCAAACTCACTTTAACTGGAAAGAAGCGTCGGAGACCCTTTGAACAGCATCTGAAATTTTGAAATTATTTATGCTTGTCTGTTTGTCTGTGCGTCTGTCTGTTGTAAACATTCTTCTTCTGGTAGTAAAATTTGGGATATTAAGCTGAAATTTGGCAGAACCATTAGAAGTTCTTCTAGAAGTTGGTTGGGATTGAAAATGGGCTAAATCGATCAAAAGACACGCCCACAGTGTAATGTAAACTGAGAGTAAACCATTTTTTTAAGAAAAATTTTGTAGTTTTTTGCTCAGATAGAGAGCTGAAATTTTGCACAAGTAAGAAAATCATGCAAATCAAAATTATTCAATTCCAAACTTTCATTTACTTATTTTTACGTTTCCAATTTACTCTTTAAAAACTGAATCAGGTTCTGAATCGTAATATCATGGTGTATGGATTGTGCATGGATTTGGCTTCAGCCAAATATAATTTTCTTACTTGTTATTGTTTTGTTACACACACCTGATTAAAAGACAATTTACACCTGAAAATGAAATATGCGATACTTAAAGATACAAAAAAAAAGGATAATTCGATAATAATCATTATAAAGGAAATTTGTACAATTCAATTATTTATTCCCCTCTATGAATTTATTATATAATACGTTTTAAACCAATTGTAGTGAAAATATATAAAATGTTTACTTGAAGCTTTTGATTTGTAATTTATGGAATTCACAAACTAAATTTTTACCTTTTCACTTTAAGTTTTGTATATTTCGTGCTATATCTGTCCAAATTTATTACGCGTAGTATGAATTAACAAATATGAAATACAAAATGATTTCTTGCCATTGAAAATGGACTAAATGGAAAATTAATTATGGTCATTATTATTCCAAGGCGAATTTTTACATTTTCAATTCATTACTCGATAAATTATAAAAATTTTCTATGCTTCTTCTAACTATAATCCATTAGAAATTTGGAATAGTATAGGAATAATCTAAGCCATGTACATTGGCTCCAAAATCAATAGTTAGTGTTGGTAAAATTTTTCTACATAAAACCAAATAAAAGTTACAAATAAATTTTTTCTTTGATTTATTGAAATATTCAGGTAGTTTGTTAATCTGATTATACGTCACTTCCATAATTCACCCCTTAACAAAAAAAAAAAAAAGAAAACAAACAAAAAAAACCAAAAACCAATTCCCTTAGAAGTAATTTTATAGCCCTTTTTATGCCGTGGAAAAAGGGATTCTTTAATGTTCCGTGCAAACAAAAAAAAAAAACGCAAAAATAAAGAGAATATGTCTAACTTTTAATTTAAACTAATCATCATTTTTAAACATTTTTTTTCATTTTTTTTTTTGTATTTCGTTTTTTGTTTTTCTGGTGCCTTTTTTTGACGCTTTGGTGGCTTTTATTTTTCCATTTAAAACATCCTCTCATATTCAGCTCATAGATTGAGCAGTATGACCAGCAAAGAAATTAACTTTACTTGTAGTTGCAGTTGTTGTTATTGTTTGTTGTTGTTATTGTAGTTGTTGTTGTTATCTCTATTGCTTTTTCTTGCTTATTACCTTTTTAAAGTTATTTATTGTATCTCGCTCATTGCACAATACACATACAACATTTTGATATCTGTCTAACGTTTTGTGTTGCGAATTATGTTTGAGTGTTTTCAATTGTTTGTTGATCTAAAAAGTTGGCGTTAAAATGATGAATATGTGTAGAAAAAGAAACGTTAGAGAAACAGAAAATAAAAGAGAAAGGGAGAAATGAAAATTCAAGAAAATAATAATTTTTATTTATTATTGTTAACTTTTCTTTATCCAAACTTATATTTTTTCAGATTTCTTTTTCATCTTAAATCGTCAGTCCTTTAATTCATTTCTTTTTTTATTACCTTTTTTTTTGGGATGGTAATTTAATTTTAGTTTTTTTTTATTTGTCTTCCGAATGCATTCTTTTTCAGATTATTTCTTATCCCTGATTTTCTTATTACTATTATTTTTGCTTTTTCGTTATTATTTACAAAAGAATAAATCGTTGAATCATTTATTTAATTTTTCTGCTCATTTCAATAAATTTTTCTTGTGTAGGGCTTTTATTACTCGCAGATGATAATTTAGCATTTATGAATATTATCAAATTGTTTGTAACACTCAAAAAGACGCATCAATGATCATCATAAAATTATTATTAAACAATTTAGATCTGTGCTTCTATATGGAGGCAACCAGTCCCGAGAAGCACCTGCTCAACTGGGAGTGGCTCATGATATGGTTGTTGGTTTTCCGTTGTCATCAGGGGGCATCATGAGTCACGAGATCGGATCCAAAATTTAATTTGGTACCACGGGATCACCAGTTTTAATATGCCCATTGTGGTGATATTGAGGTTGGCTTCGTGGGTGCTGTGGTGCCCATATCGCAGGCGTTGCTCATTCAAATGTATATATGCTTGTCGTGCAGGATCCCATTTCCCGAATAAAATGGGTAGCTGGGTAGGCTTATGGGGCTAATTTTAAGCTAAGCCTAGGAGTAATAAGAAGGCTCCGAATCTAGATACCCACTGTTCTTCTATACAGACAAGTGCGAACACAATCACCTCCTTTCAATTTCATATATCGTATCTATATTTCATTAAAGATGGTGCTTTTTGATTGGGCTTTAAAAATTCACGATTATAATTTAATTTAATTCCTCATTCTAACATTTCCTTCTATTCTTTTTGCTCTTCAACTTTACTTTACTTTAAAAATAGGAGAATTCGGTCATGCCCGAAATTTAAAAAATTTTCAATTTTTAAACTAAACTGTAGCATTGAAAATTTTATTTATATACTTCAAATGTGTTGTCATAGCGCCTGGATTTAGCTAAAGTTTATTTGCTTAATATTTATATGCATTTTGATTATTATGACAAATTTTGGAAATTTTGGAAAGAATGTAAAAATTTTCATTTATTCAAATTCCATATTCGTTTTACTTTTGTGCCATGAGCTTATCCTTTTTTTTAATGTTAAATCACATAATTCTTTATTATTGTGAAAGTAAGTTCACAAATTAGTGTAAATTATTTACCAACAATTCTTGATGAATTTACTTCAAAATGTTAATTAGAAGCAAACTGCATAAAATATCAATACTTGAAAGATTATTTGAAAATTTCAATTTAATGAAGGCGCCCAGCATTTTAACCTATTCCAAAGAAATTTTTCACAATCACTTAATACGAACGAAAAAAATTGAGGTGATCCTTTAAAAAGATTTACTTTAAAAATGATTTAAAAGCAGCAATAATATCTAGTGCAAAAAATATTCTTGTAATTACTTTCGTCAAGGCAAACTACAAAATGTACATATAACAAATTTGTAACATTCAAAAAGACTTGAGCGGGAAATTCATTTTTCTAGATGACTTCTGGTTTTTATTTTCTGTTTAGATTGACTTTCTCAGCCGTTTTTAATTTCCCTCTTACTATTTCTATGTTTTGTTCCATGGTATAAAAATCTTCAATATCAAATGCATTCTTTTCTAATGATATTTTCGGGTATTGCGTAGCTTTCGCTCACCGTTTTATTTTTTCGAAAAAGTAACGTGCTAATTTGCTTATTTGTGGAGAATAATTTTATATCTTATACGTTAAATTGCTAAAAGTCTGATACTCTTTTTTGCTTATTAACGTTTTATATCTAACACTCGTAGAATTTGAGTATGCTCATATTGTCAAAACGTTTGCAGCATTTAGAAGAAAAGCATCAGCATCATCATCTCTTTATCTGGCCATTTTTGACCCTAAACCATCTTTGTGCTGATGCAATCTGATCGTTGTCATGCAAACTGCCATTAAGCTAATATATATTGAGAGTGCACTCAGTTCTATATTCCAAAATTTGTTAGAAGGCATGCCCTGAATCCACATAAATTACACTACAATTTTTACATTTTTACATAAATTACATTACAATTTTTACATTTTTTATTGTTTTAAGTAACAATTTGCAATTAATTGGCTTTTACTGGTGATATCATCTAGAGCTTTCCCATATTCATTTAAAACATCCTTCGAAAAGTTAAGCTATTCAGACACACCTATTGAAAATTATCAAGCAATAAAATTTTCAGTTGCTTCTACTTTTGGTTTCTTAAGTTATATTAAATATTTTTATAGATTAGACAGTGCTGTGAAATAAGTGTTAAAAAGCAATAAGTTTGGAGAATGTTCTGGAATTAACCCGGGGCATAAATAAACTTCATATTTGTTATTTGGTTATTTTTTTACCAAGCATAATTTAGACTTATTACTGATAACCATGATTAATTGATAAAAACAAAAAGTTAAAAATTGGTAAAATGCTTGACTGAACTCTCTCACATTAAAAAAAATTCATATGAAAATATAAAAATAAATATCAACCGACAAATAAATAGTAAAACAGAAAGAATACACGTGAGTGCATGGAAAGGTACATATACATATTTATATGGCAATATATTTGTACATAAAAAAATAGATGTGTATTTGTTGAATTAAAATAGCCCCCAGACTGGTCATAACTGTATTTTGTAACTATTCAATTTTATTTGCTATTTATTTTTTTTTATATTTATTTATACCCTACACGACTCAAGTTCGTTAATATCTGTTGAAAAATTTTTATAAAAAGTAATCCAGAACATCTTGAAGCAATTAGTTAATTTTATAAAACAGCTCAACTCGATATCACTTTTTACATCGATTTTAGCCTATATGTCCGTCCGTCCTTCCAATTAAAAAAGTGTCTATCTAAAATTGCTAGCAAGCTAGTTTTCAAAACCAAAATTTTACAGGAAACTAGGTATACAGTGGTCTTTTAGTTCAAATAAGCTCATTATTCTAAAAAATGTAAAAATTGTTAGTTTAGGAAAAACTTGCAATATTTACTAGTTTTTGCAGAAAATTATCTTACCATGTTACTTTCATATAGTAAATATGTGTACCGAAACTAATCTAAACTGGAACATTCATCACTACTTAAAATAGAATAATTTTTTAAAATTATCTAAAAATACCATAAAAAAATTTACAAAATTTCTTCCTTTGAAATTTGTTTAGTTGACATTTGACTCGTATTAAGCAAACTGTTATAGAGTACTTAAAAGTCGTATTCGATCAGCTTTTTTGTTTTTAAATTAAACTGAACAATATTGTATGTGTTATTTAAAAGTCTACTGGTCTGGCTCCACAAATTTTATGCTTGTTTTACCTTTTTATCGATATGTTATTGATATTACGTTATATTTGTTCATATCATATATAATTTAAAAAGAACAAGAGCAGAAGTGCAAAAAGAAAAGTGTATTTATAGAAAGACATTACACTTTGATAAAATTTCGAGCATGTGAAAAGTGAACTCCTTTATTACCGTTGAATTTTGGGAAACACATTACTTTTTCACTTTGTCATTCTTTCTCTTCTTTTTCTCAATAGTTTCTCTTATCTTTTTTCTTTTTTTATTCATGTAAAAAAAACACACACACACACATGTACCCTTCACATATATACACATGGATGGGCACAAAGGTAAATTGAGTTTTACAGCAGTTTTACCAACAGAATGCAGTACAAATATGAGCAAAATGAAGAAGGAAAATCGCTTTCAGTATTTCACAATGAAAAATGCTGTTGCATTTATGTGTCTATGTTAGTGTATAAGGGCAGATGCATATTCCGGTCAACAAAAGTTTAAAGATTAAAATAAAAATATGAAAAATAAAGGCAATAAATCTGAAAGTTTAACTGTAACTTTCTAACTTTAACTGGAACTGTAACAGTTACAGTTACAGTTAGAAAGTTGAGTGTGGCCACATACTCAGATACTTTACTGGCCGATTTTTAGCAACTTTACATTTGAATTTTATGATTGTTAATTTCGAGTGGGCAGGCTGGATGGTTGACAAGAGTATTTCAAGAAAACAGAACTTTTAATCATTTTATTTATTTGTGGTTTCAAGTAAACTTCATCCACTATTTCAATTATACTGCGCTCATGATCAATAATAATCTGCTTGCAAAAGACTTTCAATGTTTCAGTGAAATGTGGGATGAAGGTTTTCTGTGTGAGGCAAGATCACTGGGCAACCAAACCAAACGTAGACTAATTGGTTGAGAAATCTGTAGATTTAAAAAATACATTGCCATTTATTACAAAAAGAGAAATAAACGGCTTTATGGTTTTTAGTATTGAATGATGATTTCATCAACTACATTTTTCAAGTTAGATTAATGTGGCACAACTACTATTGGAACGGCTGGCACAAAGTCCGTAAATAATTTTACCATTTTATTTTTTTTTTTAAGTTTCGCTGATGAGAATATAAAAAACTATCTTTCATTGAATTTTTTTCCACTTGCAAGGAAATTTGCGATTTTTATCAAGCATAATTTTGTAAAATGTAATGTTTTTGAAAATTTAATACGGGGTAAGTAATATCAAGAATCGCCAATTCAAAAGAAAATTCTGCTCATGTATAAGAATTTTGTTTTAACAGTTGAGTTCTCCGATATCGGAGCAAAGGTTTAATAATATTAAACCTTTGTTTATTATGCGGCTTTAAGTTCCCCCAATTGATTGAAGAGCCTCTTAGGTTGCTAGTTGCAAAAATTCAACTCTTAAATTTTATTAAGTCTCTAAATATAAACTGAAGCTTTCGCAAATTAAGGGCAATGCAGACAATGGAGGCAGCCTTATGTACACGACATAAAAACAATCGTTTAGGTAAAATTTTGTATACCAAAATCAAGTGCACCATGCGATTAATACGCTTATTCAATATCCATATAAAAAGGCCTTCCATCAATTTCTGCATGTTGAATATAAAAATGTAAAATGAAATAAGTAAAAAAGTAGCGCTACAATTCCATATTTGCCCTAACATAAATATATTTACAACATTATACACCATAGAACAAGTAAGAATAATGGCATGCAAATGGCTCCGTTCAATACGTTCATGCATCACTATTTTATATCTATCGTGTACACGTGTTAGACACACGTTAACAACTTATGGAGCCATCCAAACAAATATACATAAATTTGGTAGACAATGCTTTTAAATTGTGCATTACAATTGCAACTTTTTGCAATGGCAATTTTTAACAATAATTCCAAGTACATAAATATGCAATATTTCCACATACATAAGTAAATAAAAGAGACAACAAATTTAAGGCACATGTAGAGAAATAGTCAAATAAAACATAAATAAAATATAAATTTCTATTTGTATACTCACTTTGTCAAGAGTTGTGTGGTTCGTCCTTACATTTCACAAGTTGGATGGAAATTATTACAAATTTTGTAAAGATAATCGAGTACAGACAACTGATCATCGGAATTTCAGATTATTCGTATCGAGTGAATAGAAAATAATGTAAGAAAAAAAAATTAAAATATTATGAAAATTTAAAGTATTTTGCACAAGTTGAGCGGTTTCTATTTTTTTATTTTTTAATGATTTAAACTAAGCGAATGTGATTATTAAATTTTCGGGCCACAAATTATAGGAAACAACTTAGAAAACATCAATTCTTTAACTTTATTATTTACAAAAATAATGCGGTTAGGCCACATTGTGAAAGTTTTTGTATCTGCACATTCACGAGTACACCATACTTTAATTCTAGCGGACAATGTTACTAATAACAACGGACAGACAATACTTGAATCAATAAGTTATACGTATATTTACTAGAAGAGGTATAAAGTTTTCCTTTCAATCTTATAAATGTTTTGTGAAAAATTGTTATACCAATGCATCTATTGAGATTCTATATAAAAATGTATGATTTTGCTTTTGTGAGTTTTAGAAATTCAAAAAGTCACAAATGTGATTTTTTTTATTGTTATTATAATTTTTTCACACCTAAAATTATACGTTCCCATCTTTTTCTCGTGCCTTTTCATCTTTTCATTACAATACATTCACCATCAACCTAGTCTATATATGTGAATATATATATATATATATATATATATATATATATATATATATGTATATATGTGCATGTATATAACGATCATGTATTTAAGGGGCTTATTTATTTTTTATGCATTTAATTTTTTTGTGTTTAACACATGAAGATTATTTTAATAGTAAAACGCAGCACTTTGTAATACTCTCACATTGCACGAGAGAGAGAGAGAGAGAGAGAGAGAGAGAATGAAAGAGAGAGGTATATCCTCAATTAAATGTGTTTAAAGTATCAATTTGTGGGTTGTCTTGTAAAACAAATAACGCAACTTTTCAGTTTGTCTCTTTGGCAGACAACATCCCTAATAATTTTTCTTCTCTCTTTCTTTTTTTTTTTAAAGCAACCATTCACATTGACCGGTTTTTATTATTTATTTAATTTTAAGGCCATTATTATTTTGTTCTGTTTTTACCGTTACTACTGTAAAAATATAAAAATCTAAATATGGCCTGGATATTATGACAAAGTTTTTTTTGAATGTTTGAATCCGCATGTAATAAAAAAATGTGTATATAAATTATTGAGCAAACTTAGAATACTTCTTTAAATAAATATTACTAGAGTCAACTTTTACTTCAAAATCGTAATGTAAAATAAAAATGTAATTAATAAATATAACTTTTATTGTACTTGCTTAGGTACTGAGATAGACCCCAATAGATAAAAATTTTTGTATGATGACGATGGAAATTTTTCGTTTATGTTCTCTAACAAATAAGTTTGCGGCAATTTTATGATCATTCTTTGAAATAATAATTAATGCTACTTTTTTACACAAAAAAAAAAATCCAAAGTTGGATCTTACATTTAAGAAAAAACAGTGTCTGTGTAATGCTATCGTTTATTGTAGAACTTATGGATCAGACAGTTGAAAACTTAAACGTAATATGTAAACCTTGATTGAGAGGAATTTTAGACAAACATCGAAGGAATAGTGACCATAAAAGTGCGCTCCAAACTACAATCCATGTAGTTTTCAAATAATTCAATTAAATCCAATTGATTTCCATGAAATTTGGCCCATAAAAATTCAGCCATGGCAAACGTGTCTTAAAATAAGTATAATCGTTTTATGATAATTTTTTAATTATTTAAATAAAACTTTCTTTTTGTTGCAAAAATGTTTTGCTTTTGATTCACATTGAAGCAATTTTTATCCTCTGGTATATTCCAATGTTTCTTTTTCGTTGTTTGGCAGTGGTGTAAGAGGTGCCTTCCAATCTCAATGACTCTTCAAGTGTAACTTGTGCATAATCATAATCATTTTATCTAAACTGCAGATGGTCTATTTCGGGTGGTAATTAATTTAAATCCAAATGAATTTTCTTAAGTTGTTATTGTGATTGTTATTGTAATTATAATTAATTGATTATGCAAATGATGATCCAATTAAAATTGACCATTATTGTGCGTATACATTCATGCATTAAGTATTGTCACCATTATAACGCCATCAGCCACCGTAATAATTCTTTACCACAGATATATAAATATGTACACATGTGAACATTTAATGTAATAAACAATTAAAACAATTATTACAGATAAATCATTTACAAACAAGATAATGATAATATTAATTTAACAAATGCAAAATTATATATGGCTTGGGCCAAATCTTTGATATTCACCATCCTAATCGATGATTTTATGTTAGTAAAATTGTTGCGGTTTTTGATTAAGGGATGGAAAACATGTGTAGGCATGGCCGATTTGCATTATAAATTAAATGCCTTACTACTACAAAATTTCAGCCCTCTTACTTTTGTAGAATGCAAGTATTAAGTTAAAAATCAGTTTTACTTTATAAAACAGAAATGTTGTTAGTTTACGTCTCACTGTGGGGCTTGTCTTTCAAACGATTTTTTGCCTATTTTTAATAGCAACTTACCTACAAGAATTTTCAATATTCCTGATAAATTTGAAATTAATAGCTCAAAGTGTCAACAACACGCAGAAAAACGTAGACGGATCTACACGTCTAAATTGATTCAAAATATATTGCTTCCGATGCTTTCTTTAAGACGCTGCAAACATAATAACAAAATGAGTTTACCGTCAAGCTCTGAATGGTCGATATAACTGGGATATTAACTGAAAATAAACATTATACAAGACGTGCTGTATTGTTTTACTTTTAGTATAATTAAATTTTTGGTATATCACGTCCATAAAAAGCACGACAATTTAATACACATTAAATGTATACATTTCCTTGGCATTATAGATAAAATTGTTCGTTAAGTAAGATGTAACAAGTTAAATCATAAAAAATTGTTTATATAGATTTTTATTTATGGATAACTAGACCCTGTGGGTCTAATTTTTGAACACGGAGACATAAATGTTAGAATTCTTCTTCTCATTCAAAATATATGTAAAATGAAATTTACATTGTTAAAAACCATGAAATTTGCCAATTGCGGCCATATAAGACGCCCTTTTTGTAGAATAATCACAAGGAACGTTGAATAATGCTTAATCACCATCATTTTTAGACAGGCAGGGATTGATAATGAAAATGTGGCAACGTAACTCTCAATCGAGATTCATCATAACATTTTGAAAATTATGCTCTTTATTTCAATAATTAATTAATCAGATGGGCAGATTCATTTTACTAGATCCACCAAATGATTCTTAATCAATTATTATTATAAAAAGTAGATACATCGTCTCTGACACCAAAAATGGATGTCACAGACGACATGATGACGAATTCAATGAGAGAATAAAAAAAGTTATGTTCACGGTTCACGTACAAAATTTTTTTTTTCAAACTTGCTACTCCACAAATATTTATTACAGAGCTATACAAAATGAAATAAATGAGAAAGATAAATACAAAGAAATGGTGTTAAAAATAGAATGAGATGAAGGTGAGAAATACCAATGTACACGATATTAAATTGACATTAAATCTAAGTTAATAATGAAATGATTAGAATTTATTAGAAATTTTTAAGTCTTTAATTACGAGCCATACATATGTACACATCCATATCAGAAGCATTCAATAAGAAAAAGTTCAAAAATCTTTTATTACTAAAACGATTCTTTTCCATCGACATTTGTTGTCTATGTCAAGCAAAGATAAGACTTAACAATTTTTGTCTTCCATTTTATACTTTACGTTTCCTTATCTTATCTCTGCTTCTTCCTTTCTCTTCTTTGCCCTTTTTGGCATCCTTTTTCTTTTTGATTTTGCTTCATTTTTTTGACAAGTTAATGAAAAGTATTAAGAAAAAAATACTTACATATCAAGGCTCTTTTAATTTATATTTATCTTCTCACAGGAAATATGTGTAATGCTTAGAAAAGATAGAAAAAGAAAATTTAAAAATTTTTCATAGTTTTAATTTGGTTTTTCTTTTCTCTTTTATTTATATAATGAGGAAACTTTTTTGGATTAATATGCGTTTGTTTCAATAAGCGTAATAAATGTTTCTAATTTAGAATTTTTGCCATTATTAAGTCTTTCAATTTAAAGTTACTATTAAAATAAATGAAGTGAAACGAAATTGCTAAAAACCAAAAAAAAAAAGCAAACAAAAAATGAAAAGAATTGAAAGGACAAACCGTGGAGTTGTATAATCTATAGTTTGTGGTTGGACAAAAATTACGTGGGAAATATGCGATGTCCGTTAAAATACTTAAACAAACTTTTTAAATTCAATCAAATGAAAAGCAAACCATTTTATTGAAAATCCGGTAATACCTTTCACAGAAAGTGTCATCAAAAAATACTTACTAAAATGGAGATTATCTACAAAAGCATCTTCTATAATAGATGCCAATCTAAAGGTCGCTGTGCTGAATGATGAAGTCCTGTAGCCCTAATAACGTTACTTTGTATTTTGTCTGCAGTTCATTTATTTGTTCTAACGTAGCCAGCTTTCATCACTTATTATCGAATAGATTTGCCTACAGGGTACCATGAAGAAAATCTTATGTGAGTCCACCTTCACTTGAACTAATACTTCTCGAGACTGGTAAACACTGCATGTCATTTATTTGTATCTGTATGGCATAGATATTCTTGTGGAACATTCAGAAGAAGTTGCAATAGATTTACCGTTTATTACATCAATCTCTTCATCTAAATTTCAAGCATTCAACTTTATAATTCAATGTTCAGACATTTTATGTTGAAAGGTGAAAGTTTTTGAAAACTCATACAATCAGAATAATTTTAGCACATTTATGGAATATAGATTTTCTTAGGAGCTTCTATGTACCGACATTTCAGCATATTAATTTAATGTGAAATATTTTATTTAGTTAAATTAATTTGAAAAAAATTCACATATAAATACTACGAAAAATGCGCATGTTAACATATAAAGAAGGTATTTTCTTCTGGTAAATTAACTGTTTAAAACTCAAAAACCAGATCAATCAACCCCAAAGCACAGGGGTTTTTTTCGTTTTTTTGTACCCAGCACCTAGAATTTGGGCGTATATTCACTTTGTCATAATATTTGTAAAGCCTAGAAAGGAGCGTTGGAGATCCTAAAAAATCTATACATTCCTTATCAACATCAAATTTTTAAATCGATTTAGACATGCCTGGCCGTCTATGTTCGAATCTGTTGTAAACATTCTCCAGGTCGTAAAATATAAGATATAGATCTCAAATTTATTGGAAGTTCTTGCATGCAGGTTGGGATTGAAAAAAGGCCACACCCATAGTGTAACACAAACTGAGAACACCCCATTTTTTTAAGCAAAATTTAATAGCTTTTTGTACAAGTATTGAGTCTATTGGTCTACAATGTTTGTCCAAAAATCATGCAAAGTTATACAATATCAAATTGTCATTTTTTTATGTTTACGTTTCCAATTTACTCTTAAAACTCTGAGTCAGGTTTTGAATCCTAAAATCATTGTGTCTTGGTGCTGGGTATCCAAGATTTGACTCCAGCCAAACATAAATTTTTTTTAGTTGTTTCTTTTGTGATATTTTCAAGGTTTTTAGATGTCAACGATATTACTGTGATACTGTGACTCCGATCGAATATAATATAAAGACTCTACTTATTCACTTTACAGTAAATGCCAAATAAATTTTGCATTTATTATGTATGTGATAAAATTGTATGAAAACGTGTGGTCCTTCTATTTTAATAATGATAAAGCATGTTAAAAAAGAGCACCAATTAAAAAATATTATACAAAAAGGAATAAGATGAATGGAGAAAGTATTGGAATTATTTTAAAATGGTTTTGTGAATAATTTACTTCTTGAAAGAAGGCACACATTAATAACACTTCAAAATATTAAATTTATCATTAATTTAATTAAATGAAATGGCTCACAATTTAAATAATTAAAATTGCATGAGTAGTAACTTTAAACGATTGTTACTTAAATTAAAACTTCATAATCAATTACTAAAGTTTAATATTCGTCGAATGTATGCATTAATATTAAACTTGATTTATGGCCTTAACCATAAATTTTGCGACTTTTCAATTTTCAATTGAAGCAACAGAACAGAGCTTTCAACTTTACAAAATAACGTAATTTTCTACTTTTTGTTTTTTCTTTTTTTCTTTCTTACTTTATATTTTGCATATTGTGTACGTATGTGTATGTGTGTGTGTGTGTGTGATTGCAACTGTTTAAAATGATTTTGTATACCTTCTTTCATCTTACTCTCTTCATTTGTTTATCGTTTTTGTACAATACAAACAAAAAAAAAAAAAAAAAAAAAAAAAAAGAAAAACCCAAAACATTTCTACATTTCGAGTTCGGATTTATTTGAGTGTATGGGTTTGCGTAAATTTGTATTTAACAATAATTTTAAAATGGTTACTTCATACTTCATAGATTTATACTTGTTAATCGTAAATGTGCTTCTATTTAATTTAACATTCAATAAGGGTCAATGTAACACCGTTTTCTATTATTACACCATAAATAGAAAGTTCAAGTAGATTTTTAACCTTTTTGTATTAAAGAATGAATGAGAATGTAAACATGTATAATTCTGTTTGAAATTCTTTTATCCCATACCCCATTTTAAGTTACCAGTTCAAAGTATAAGGTTCCTAATTTACCTAAATATATGTGCATAAATATGTTTGTATAGAAAAACATTGAAGTTGCCATGAAAGTTACAAACCTTGGACAAATACTGAAAAAATTATGATCGAAGTAATATGAATATGTTTGAATGGATTCAAACATTAAACATTTGGATTCCAATATTAATCAAATAAAATTTAGAACACTTGTAAAAATTTTATGAAAACAGCAAAGAATAATCACTTTAGATAAAAGAAAATTTCCAGCTGGCATTGCTTAATCTAACACATTTATCATCTAAATATTTAATAACACTTGATTGGTAATTATACTTACACTTAAAAGGTGTGTACTTTCTCGTATGGCTTAATTTATGCTAAACGAGAAATGCCATTTTAAATGACAGTCGTTGACGCCTTCATGGTTTTCTAAGAAAACAATAATTTTCTTAATAAATCAAGATCGTATTTAATAAAACGATTTAAAACTCTTCGCTAATCAGAATCTTTCTTTTAAGGATTCCAATTCCTTGGTGAGTTTGAGTTTGAATTAGTTACAGAAGCAAAAGGAAAATATAGTTAGTAGTGATAGTATGAAATATAAATGCTTGAGAAGCCTTTACCAAAAATGTTTCAATCTTTTACTTTGTGGTTATTTGTAAATTTGTATGTACCATAAAAAAAAAGATGATGAACAAAATGTAATTTTCTATTGTTACATTGCATACAATACCATATACGTATATTTGTTTTGTAGTATACTCTGCTGTAAACTCATTTGCATATACAATAAATTTCCATGCATTGAGGTGCTGAACTATTGTTTAGCTTTTTCTTTTTTTTTTTCTTTTTTTTTTTTTATATCTTGTTTATTCGAATAAATTATATACTTTACCAGAATATTGTGCCAAATTCAAATATGATTACTCCAATGTGATGTATATTTATCGTAACATTTTATTGTTGATTATGATGAAGATGGTGGCTTTTTATATTTGATATATTTGCTTATACTTAACACAGAAAGGAATATAGCAACGTCCTAACTAGACTGATGATAAACTCATATTTTTGCATAATTACTTTGTATTTTAATTGAAACGAATAAGTAAGACTTTTGAAAAATACAAATAATTTCAATTTCAAGGAAATTAAATAAGTATTTTATATACTTTGGAGTTACCTTAATTATTTAAATTTAAGGCTTAAAATTGACATCATCATTTAATGTAAAAGTGTTTGATAATGTTAATACTTTTCTATCGTAAACCAAAAACTGGGATAATATACCAATGCCATGCATCTCTCTTGGAAATCTGTATACACTTGCTTTCGTAAGTGTCAAAGAATTAAATAATTAATATTAATAAGAACAACTTGCTTAGTTTTCTTTGGAATAAACTAACTAATGAACTAATGAACTAAAGAGATAACTACGTGATAAATTATCGATATTAATAATTTATTTATGCAATCAACGCAATTGACGCATTCATTGATTACTGGAACATTCAGCATAATTACTGCAATTTACTTGATATTAGAAAAATTATTTGAGTGAAGAAATAATGATCGTATCTCTAAAATCATTATATAAGTCTGTGGAAAGCATTATATCGATTAAAATAATAATCCCAAAGATATTCTTTTGACAGTTTACACATGAGTGACCTGATTCTGCCACTTGCACATCAAGCGTTATGGAGAGTGTACACAGCTTATTGATAACACTTGAAATTATATGAAAGGCACTTCTGATTGGAGATAGAGTCAATTTAAATACCGTAGATTCATTTCGCGGTATAAGAAAATTTCAAAGTAAGAAATGAAAAGTAAATTCACAATAATAATAGAAAATAATAGAAAATATAAGAATAAATTTATATGAAAAATTTTATGGATTATTCACAAAAAAAAAAGTTGAAAATGAAAGTTATCCATATAGAAAAAAATAAATTTTTGAAAAAGTATGTTGCGTCAAAAGGTATTCAAACCAAAAATAAGGTCACTTTTAATTTACCCAAAATGAATAATAAACTTTAATGTTTTATCTAAGACAAGCAAAGCTGTGAAATTTAGACTATGTCATGGACACTTCATTTAAAAGATTTAGGCAGTTGTCAATAATAACTTTAACATTTTCATCAAATTATCTCCTTTTTGGTATTTTTAAATAACTTTGAACATGTTTGGGTCATGTCATTTAACACGTTTAAAAAAGCATAAACCAACTTGAGAAATCATGTGCAAAATAACTAATTAGGCTCATGATAAAAATTGAAGACATTATTGCAAGAATGTTATTTTAAGAATAATCAAACTGAATTCGATGCATGAATTGTATTAAGAAATTTCAATTGATGTGTTTTTCCATAATATTGCATAATATTTCCTATATTTTGTAATATAAATTAATGATAAATCTTTGCCAGAGAATTGTTCTTCATTATTTCAATATCTTCACACACAATTTTTCATTTTATTTATTTAATTGCTAAATATTTCTAATAGATAGATAACTCTTTCCTAAAAATTACATTCACTAGTTTGCCCCCAGGGATTTTCATATAATAAATATCATCATTATATCATTTGCCAAATAAGAGATAAAACTATACAATGAATATACAATTGACCTGTATCAGGCAGACATGAACGTAATTCCATTCTCATATATTAATATGTGAGAGCGAGATGTATATATTATATATAAATATTATGAAGTTTTATAATATACATAGATATATGAAACATACCGAGACTATTAAAAATTGTTTTGATGTCATTGAAGCAAACAACAATGGATGTTCCGATATGTATCTTATCTTCTTCTTTGCTTCGTCTTCGTCTTCGTCTTTTTCTTTTTTTTTTTTTTTTTTTTTTTGAAATGTATATAAATATATAAAAATGTCTACATAAGCATTCTAATATATAAATTGCATATAAAATATTATTTACATAATAGCAAGCAATACACACTCATACACATACGCCTAGTGACTAAAGAAAACAAGCTGTTAAGGAAACTTAATTTACATATCACATAAATAACAGTATGCAGAAAATATAGAAAACAAGTTGTTCAAGCTTTACATATTTTAAGATGGTCTATATTCTATATACACAAAAAAGCAACATACAAAATGTATGCGTGTTACTATTTTTTTTTTTTGTTTGTTTATTTATTTATTGATTTTTGCTGCTTTTGTTTTAACACTTGAATGATTCACAAGAATATATTTATACAGTAGAAATGTTTATACGATGATAATTCAATAATGTCACAACTTATTTTATGTTAGATGTTACATTATTATTAATGATCTATATTTTAATAATAATTGAAAGCAAGTAAGAATTTTGGAAGTCAACCACAGTTAATTCTTAATAACACGACACAACTTTACTTAATGTATTAAAAAAAGTCAAGTAAATTAATTATCATTTAAGAGATTTTTATATAAAATTTTTTATTGTATTTAATTGAATGATTACGAATGGCCTTT
The DNA here is from genome assembly GCA_023089585.1 of Melophagus ovinus. Lineage (NCBI taxonomy): Eukaryota > Metazoa > Arthropoda > Insecta > Diptera > Hippoboscidae > Melophagus > Melophagus ovinus. The sequence continues at coordinate 3,736,153 of JAKKIB010000253.1, forward strand.
ATATGAAGGAGGCTTCAAAAGACAAAAAAAAAATTACCCATTTATACGAAATTTGGTATGAATTTTGTACAAATATTTAAAAATATACAAAATACAATAATACGTCAACTTCCCTCAAAGAAAAATTCGTACTTGTAAGTTTTTTTTCCAAGTAAAGCATTTATTTTCAAAAATCGTATTATATGAATTTTTTATTATGTGTTTATGTAACAATGCATATTATACAATTCGATTTATTTATTTTTTTTTTCTTGTTCTTATTATTGTAGATTAATAAAAATTCACAACAATTGATAACAAAAAATGGTGGTGGCATTTTGAAAAGCAATAGCAACGGTGAACGCAAACGTTGGATACATGATCCCTCCAGTAAGTTATCATTCATAATATTAATAATGATTTAGATCTCATGGATACCAAAAAATGTACTATCATTTAAAATTATGCCAATTTCTTAATGTGTAAATATTTATTTTCCAGGTGATTTATGCCGTCCATTAAGCTGTAAGAAACGCGAAATCTGTCTATTAGAAAATGAATACAGTGCTGTGTGTGTTTCAAAAAAAGATTTGCATAAAAATCGGTAAGAAATTCCACTAATAAAATATTTTCCGTCCGCCAAAGAATTTACACTTCATTACATAAAGCAACTTTAATGAATTTCAATCAAAGAGAAATGATAGTATTAACAAGTAAGAACTTTATAATCGGTCCAGGCCGACTTTTAAATACTTCACAGCATTATGCTTAATGTGATTAAACTCAAATAAGAGAAATTCAAGCCAATTACATTGAAAAAAATTGTAATTTCTCGATTATTTAAAAGTTCAGTTATTTAAAAAGTTTGTTAGTTTAAAGGAAATTCCAAAAATGGACTTATATAGACCAAATGCTCTATGGGAATTAAAAGTAGGCCCATCTGAAGCAAATTAGATACATAAGATTCTTATGTTAAAATACAACTCAGTGCCAAATTATATTTAAATTTTTTAAAATTATAAGTTTTTTTTTCATAAAATAACTTTTCCGAAAAAAAGGTATTATGGTAAAAATGGCTGTAAAAATTGTCCGATTTTAATCATTTTTTAAAGGTTTGCTCTCTGCTCCAAAATACACGTATGTACCAAATTTCATGATGCACACATCAGACAGACAGGTAGGCCTAAGTTGAGTCTGAAGTCGATCGGTAAAGCAAAAGGTGAATCTATCTTAACTCATTTTTGATGTTACAAACTTTTATTTCACCACACAACAAGTGGTGTAGGATATAAAATACGGAAATGTATAATTACAGATCTATCGTTTGTAACTAATCAACTCACCACTGTCTATCTGAATTGATTTTTACCTTATCTGTCTATCTTTGAAAATTTGTTAGCAAGGTTCATGGCGCAATGACAAATTAATAAAATTTTGTTCGTGTTTCGCTTAATTCTTTTCAATGAAAATATTTGCGAAATTCTCAGTTAATATACTAAATAATTATATCAAGTGTATCAAGTTTGATCCATTTTTTGATTTCTTAACTTTAAATTCATTTTCTTTAGATTTGAAATGTTTATAAGTAATCAAAAATCGCCACCAATCGATAAAACGTTATTACCTGTTTTCTTAGTTGTTGTAAAAGTAGCGATAGTAGTAGTTGTCGGTTAGAAAAATCTTCAATGTTCAAAATTGCTTATATTTCTTCTTTATTAAAATTATTACTGTTACGAAAACTAGTACTATTATTGGAGTTCTTGTTGCCGTTATGATTTCTCCTTTCCTTTTAATTCTTCATTTCATATTCCACATTTCATAAAGTGATGAAATTATAACGAAATCAAAATATATGGAAGAACAAGCGAAACGTCGTATTAATCATCATCAACATCAGCAACAATCACAATTCCAAAATTCGCAACAGCAGCAACAACAACATCAAATGAATAAAAGTAAAATTCTGAATAATAATAATAATAATAATAATAAAAATAATAATAATATAAATGATAACAATCATAATAATAACAATAATAATAATAATAATAATAATAATGATGATAATGATGAGGATGACAATGATGATGATGATAATGATGATGATGATGATAATGATGATGAAGAGGACGATGGTGATGACGGCGATGATGATGATAATGAAAGTGAGGATAATTCTAATGAGGATGAATTGGATATGTTAGATCGTAGCAGAGATAATGATATTATTGTTGGCAATAGCAATATTAACAATAACAATAATCGTAATAATAATAATCATGATAAAAATAACAATATACTTGATGATATTGATGCTGTTGTAGTCTCCAATAGTGGTGCGAAACATTTGCTTAATAATAAAATGGAAGAAATGGAATCCAAAGAAGATGATGTTTTCTATATTAAGAGTAATACGGATAATGAACAAAGAGCCAATAATAACAATAACAAAAACAATAACAACAATAATAACAATAAAAACAATCACAATAATTACATTAATAATAACAACAGTATGCAACAAAGCGATGATGAAGAGGAGGAAGAGTAAGTACTGCATTAAATATTTATATTTAAGCGGAGCTATAATAATATGAATATGAATAATAGAAAGCAGGAAGAAAGAAAAAGGGAAAAGAAAGTGAAAAAATTAAATTAAAATGTCAAAGGAATTAAATCTAAAATAAAATGATTACAAGTTTAAAGATAAAGCAGAAATTAACATTTTCTTCTTTTCTAATTATTTTATATGTACTTCTCTGTAATTTTGTTTGATTATATAACACCTAAAAATTATTGCATTATTTAAAGCATCAAAATTAATATATACCTTATTGATAGAATTCTTTAACATTTTATTTTTGTCTGTCTCTATGAGAATTGTCCTTCAACAATTCTTATGCCATTACCATTGAAGATAAAAATTTTGCGTATATATATCTCAGATGGCCATTTTCCTTCTCAGTTAGAATTTCTTACAAAAAAGAGTGCTGTGAATTTAACTAATGGACATTGAGTAAACTAAGTAAATTTCGTGTTCGTTGTTTTCATATTCCAAAAGTTTTTTAAATGCCAAGATTTGACGTTGCTTTTTATCCTTAAAATTTATTTTTATGGCATGCGTACTTGAACTCCACCATGTTCCTATTAAATATATTTATATATATATATATATATATATACACATTTTATAAATTTAAAACTTCAATTTCATTTGACCTAAACCTAAATTTAACAATTGCAATTGAATAGATGACTAACTTAGCAGAGTGTCCTTTAACATCAAATAAAATAATATACAATAAACACGCGATTTTAATATGAAAACGGAAAACCCTTGAAAGTTATTTACCATTGCATCGCACTATATCAAACACATACATACATTTATATACATATTTGTATATATATATATATATATATATATATATATATATATATATATAATATTTACTTCAAATTATGCCCTCAAAAAGTATGACTTTAGCACCCTCAAACAAACGTCTACCAACACATTCCACAAGCTCTACATAAATATCCCATATTTGCATTTTATATACATATCATATATATATATATATATATATATATATATATATATATATATATATATATATATATATAATATATATATATATATATAAGTATGTATGTATGTATATATATGTACATAATTTACATATATATGCATGTATATATAAATGGCAGTATGGTTTATGACCTACACATTGTTTCATTTTCTACTTTTTTTTTGATATTTATGACAGTGATATATGCCACCATTAGGTTTTCATTATACATATATAAATATATATATATATATATATATATATATATATATATATATATGTATATAAATAATTATACATAGTGAACATAACGAAAAATGAAATGCGGAAATATCAGAATGTTAACAATTTATATGAGTCCATGAAAATTTATTACTCATCATGCATGGCTGGTATATTTAAAATGTTGGCTCTGAAATTTTGCAGCCCCCTTTTTGATTATGAGAGGACGATGACGAATATTGGATAATAAATTCGAAAAAATATTTTCATTTGTAAATTGAGCATATACAATAGAAGAAATAGAAGAAAACTAAAAAAGTAATTAAATTAAATGATCGATTACGCTATAAAATATTAGAATCTAAGAAATCATATTGACTTGAATTTTTAGATATTAACTTCTATTAATTTAAGCCTATACTTGAATGGTTTTTTTTTATTGTTTTTATACTCAGCTCAGGATACAGGATATTATGAGTTTATGCAGTTGTATGTAATAGCCAAAAGAAGCTGCAATAGAACCATTTTTTTATTATATCGAACGACTCAGAATCACTTCGTAGTTCAATTTACAGCAGTCTGTTTGTCTATTTGTCTGTCCGTTATTTGTCCATGTAAATTTATTATCAAAATACGGGGCGCAATATTTAAATGAAGGCATGCTATTTGAATGGAGTCATGCTTTAGCCCAAAGACGGCCGGGAATAATTTTGCTTTAGATTAAACAACTATAAAGATATCTTTTGCAAAGGGTTCTTATACAGAAAACTTAAGAATTTTGAGTATTTCTTTATGTGAATATGAAATAGGATATTCAGCCGATTGCCTACGATCGACTAAAACGTATGTATTTGTCATATATTGTGGTATATGGAAAAAATGTTCACACAGCATTAAATACAAATAAACATTTATGTAAATTTTACATTTTAACAATTAAATGCTCATTTATGTCAAGAAATATGAAAAAATATACATAAATTAGAGGAAAATAAAATTAATGCAGATAATTAGTTGTTTTTAAAGTAGCACATTATTTAAAATTATTCTATGACTTGTATATGCCCATTCCCCAGGCGAAGCGATATCTATTTTATACATAAAATTTATCATAAAATAGAAAAAAAATGAATAAATCAAAGCAGCAACAACAAAAGATAATTAAAAGATTTCTCTGTAATGTAGTTTTTGTGGGCGCTTAGTAATGATGATTTAAGAGATTTGCCAGGGATTAAGGTCACATTAAGAAAAGGATAAACGAATTAATAGAAAAAAAAATTACATATTTATATAAATGTAAATGTAATAATTGCCAAAAGTTAACATCTCAGTAATGAATGTATAAAATTATTTTCATGAAATTGTGTCTGCATTCAAATAGCGTTGAAATCTAGACTGCATTAAGATTTGGCATAAATAAATTAGAATGAATGATAACGAGAATTAATTAATTATTTTATGAATTAAAAATACATAATTATGAATAACGAAGTGAAAGACGAACCAAAAAGAAAACTAAAAAGCAACAAGTAAGGGAAAATTGTATACTTGGTTATAACCAAGTCTTAAAGTCTTGAAATCTTGAAGTCACTTAGATATAGTATAATAAATATATGTGATATTTATTAGCATTCGTTAGATGGTACAGTAATGCTTCCAAAATGTGTAGTAAGTGTACATATTTTTAGGGGGATGTGCTATATAAGTAAGAAATATTGGGTAAAATATTTACAATAATGAAAAATAGAATGGTAAGTTCTTGAATAAAGGGTCACCTATTAAAACATTATTGCGCTTAAAATATATAATTAATTATTATTAATAATGATTAGAAAATTCAAGCAATAAATTAGTAAAATAATTATATTTGGCTGGGGCCAAATCTTGAATACCCAACACCTAGACATTACTAGATGCTTTACAGACAGATAATTTGAAGTTATATTATTTCGGGAAGGCGTAGCCTTAATATTTATAAAAAATTTCAGCTTTCTAACTGTTTTACTTTTCAAAAAACTATAAATTAAATTATAAAAGCTTGAAATTTTTGCTTAAAAAACAGAGTTGCTTTAAGCTTACGTTGTACTGTGGGCGTGCCTATTGACTTATTTAGTTCATTTTCAATTCCAAGCAATGTACAAGATTTTCCAATGTTTCTGAAAAACTTGAACTCAATATCCTGTTTTTCCGACTATGAAAATGATAACCACACAAAGACAGACGGATGGACATGTTTAAATCACTTTAAAGTTTACTGCTAATTAAAAATATATATACCTGAGGGGGTGGCCGACACTTTCTTTTAGGCGTAATAAGTATAATGACCTCCAATCCCTAGGTGGTAAATGAGTTAAAATAAATGTAGTTAGTATTAAACAAAAAATGTCTGGTGGAAATTTGTTGGTTTCAAGGTTTCAAGTATTTACATTTGGTAGTAATACCAAATGCCTTCAACGTACATCTCTAAGTAGTTAGTGTAGAAACTAAAAGAATATGAGATGATGCACTTTTGCCTTTTCATGCCAATTAGCAAAGCTTAAGTTACTCAGACAGATTTTATTGTTGATCCAAAAAAGATTTTACTGTTGATCTAAAATCATATTGTTGAAACATTTGCAATGCATTAAAGAATGTTACAAAGATTCGCCATACAATACAATTTCCATGTGATTCAATCACAAAATTTGTGAGAAAACTATTTTAAATATGTAGATCACATATGGGAAGAAGCAGAAGTAAAGGGTCAATATTATAAAAAATTTCAAATTGATGCTACTATTTCATAGATAAAACTGCATGGATTTGTTTTTTAACCAACCAAAAAACTCATTAGCTTACTCACAACTTTGCAAGTGTTAAGTAGCAAAGTTCGGAAAACTGGGATAATCTCTACAGATGTAGATTTTGGTACAATATCTCACCGAAATTATGTTTCCAGCAAAAATTCATTTATGCCAAATGAATATCTAAAATGTATTTTTGTATATATTTTGTATTTTGATGTGTATTTGTTTTCTACCTCTTGGGTAATAAATGTAGAAAAATGAAGAATATTGTCAACGGTAGAAAAAGGAGCAGAAAATGAAGTTAAGATAACATAATAAAGAATTTAAATGTAGATGCAAGTAAAATAAATAAATAATATTATTTTATATTAGATTTTGGAATTTATGTAGAGAATTAAATGAAATTGTATTATATGAATGCGTTGGGAAAAGAACATGTCATTTTAATTGACTTATGAGTAATGTTTACTATTTATTTACTATGTAAAGAAAATAATAGCAATAATAATGAGTCAGTACAAAAGAATGCAATTTTAAAGAAATGAAAAAATAATCAATTTAAAACAATATTCACAAATTCATAAGGGAAACAAAAAAACATAATGAAGAAATTAAGAAATATAGTCTTAAGTCATACATTTTTGTGCGGATTCTTTTAGTAAGAACATAAATTTTCTTTTAGAATTACATTACTAAGGAACAATAATAAAATTTCAAAGGTGTACAAGATTCAATTTATTTTCGTTAAATTTTGGTTGGAACTGTAAACAATTCTTGTCATTGTAATTTCCATAATGGTAAAATATTTACATTGAAGATTTTTATTAGCAATGGGATTTGCGCGTCACAGTTATTATTTCACGTAGCGGTGAGTAATATCATCCTAGAACTATCAATTTAATGTAAAGTGTAAATTGGCTTAAATGTAAAGTGTATTAAAAAATTGCACTTGAAAAGCCATACTACTTTTAGTAAAGACTTCGGTCGATATTTTTGTGTCTGCGACTCTTAAATAATGATGGTCAGGACTTAATTTCATGTAAGTCAAATGGGAGCTCTCACTATTCTAAAATTTATGTTTACACTTGTACGTATTTTATGTAAAATGATACTTGTGATACAGAAATAGGAATTTTCAGATCCATTTGACACATTTATTTCTAAAGAGAATATTGAAAGTTCTTACACGCGGTGTCATATTGAAAATTATAATCGGCCACAAAAACTGAGTTCGTCCGCATAACATTACAAATTCGAATAAAATATGAAAATGTTGGTATAAAATGCATTACATTTACCAAATATTTCAAAATATGAGAAAACTATTTTGAAATGACAAATTGGGAATTGGAATTCGGGGAAGGGTATTAAATAACCCAGTTCAGTTGAAATTTCCTAATAAAACGTACAAATGAATAACTTGGAATTCGATAAAAATACTTCTAAATTCTAAATGTTCTAATAATAAACCCTTCACAATAACATATTGCTTAACATATTTCCAATAAAAAATAGGGACCAACTTATGTAAAACTTACGTAAAACCCATAAACCAGTGAGAGATTCTAATGTTTCTTTTTTTTTTTTTCTTTTAGCCTATAGATACGATTTGCCATATACGTTACTTATAATTGTAATTATATTGATATCTAAAACTTTAACAGAAGAGGATTTTCATTTTTATTTTTTCTTTTTTATTTATTTAATCTTAAGCTAGTACGTGCTAAATGTGTTTGCACTATTCCAGTGCCTCCAAATATAAGAGACTAAAAGAGATAAACATAGTAGGAAGAAATTTATGTATAAAATAAAATAAATAAAAAACTGGCGATCCATTGATAACAATAACAACAATAACTATAAACTACAAAACGCTTCAATGACTTTAAATAATAGAATTCAATAGAGGCCCTTTCAATTGTGGTTATTGCTTTCTTTTCAAATGCGTAATTTTCTATTCTACAAAGGAAAACGGGCAAAACAGTGTGAATGGTATTAAACCGATTTACAAATGCTTAATCAATCACGTTTGATATGAATGTACACTTAAATTTTCAATGATTGCTAAATCTGAGGAATTAAACAAGAATTTTTTGTGGCAGCATCCTTTTTGATTTTATCCTCCATGCTTAATTAAATTTTAGTTACATTTTTAAATTAACAAATGCAATATAAGCCAAAATTACTTAATTATTTATGTGATATATTGGATCGTAAAGTATGATGAATTAAAATCTATGATGACTATCGTGTTCGATTCTAATTATACCAGAATCATATAAGACTTTCTCGATTCCATAATTCTACGTAAGAATTCCTACTTCAAAACTACACAAATTTCCATTAAATCCAATATGAAAAAAAAATAACGTTTAAAAGCAATTTTCTTCTTCTTTTTTTTAACTAGAAATAATATCAGCACATTTAGCCTTATAATGAAAAACGTAATTGTAAAGCATTATGTTACTGACAAATTACTGTAGGTCAAAGTTGTAAAGTGCAATTTGAATTTTTTTTGAGGACTTAACAGTACTCGATATTTTTAAACATAACAAATAAATGAATAGGCCATCGAATCCTACAGTAATTGTGGTACCAGAATTATGTTCTTTTAACGAATAGCTGGGTACCAACCAAGCATTGAGAGAAACTAGAGATTTTGAATAGACCGTGATATTAAATCAAAGATAAAATACCGTAGAAAAATTGCAATATATTTTTTAATTGGATACCAATTGTAGTTACATCCATAATATCCTGCCGCAAGTGCCAGCATATAGAAAAAAATTTCTAAATATTTTTGGGAAAACATTTCAATTCATGCAAATATAACTAATAAATATATTTTTATTTTGCATGTTTTCCATTTCGTGTTCTCCACTAATGATACATTTTTAATATTAATATGGATGATTAATAGCATTGTAAATAATTTGACTTGATTTTGCAGAAATTGTAAACCATGTGCTGTTGTCAAACCAACATTCCTTTGTGGCAACGATAATCGTACATATTCATCATTGTGCAGATTAGATTATCACAATTGCATTCATTCAACGTCTGTAAGAATTTCATGTAAAGGTTTTTGCCCTTGCAAAGGTAAGTGAATATCAAAAGTATACTTTGTTTACCTCCTAATAATTACATTATAACATTCATCCATTCATCCATATACATAAATCAAATACTTATTTTGATTATCCAATTTTTTTTTAAGTTTTCATAAAGAAAATTAGTTTGTGAAGTGACAACTAGACAAGCATTTTTGAAGTAGATTATCCAAGAGATTTCAATGGAATAAAAGTAAAAGAATGTTATCTTACATTAATTGGATTCGTACATCTGTCTGTCCGTTTTTTGAAAGTACTGATAAAATAGGTTTGTTTATGACCAGCCTTAATTTTTTAATCTTATACATAAACGTAAGTTTTGGTTAATAAAATTAGAACAATCATTTGCATTAAAAGTCCTTGTATGAAACAGAAATTGAAAGTAATGAGAATGAGAAAATACGGAGAAAGTTCGGGCCCACAATACAAAATACAATACAAAACACATCGATTTTTTTGGTACATGCTTTTCCTATTTTCATTTTCTCAATTGAATTAGTGTTAAGAAAATTTTAAAACCATCATTGACTTCATAATTATGTGCAAAATTTATACCTTGACTTGATAGAAGTTGGAGCATGACATTTGATAATATTATTGATATGGTTATAAAATGGCTTTTCTCAGTATTTTCTTTATTCAATTATTTATTTATTGCATGCTAAACTCTACACATCTCATGATTATCTTGTTTTATGGCATATTGAAATTAAACGTCCAATACCTGGCAAATAATGATTTTTCACATGTAATTAAAAAGTATTATGGCAAACCTTATAAGGAAATTAATATTTTTACAATATTTTGCATGTGTCACGGATTCACAGATTTACTGATTCAATAATTCATTGATCCATTGATCCATTGAATAATTTCAACAATTGTGTAGTCTAATTAAATTGAATTGTTGTGCATTTTATTATGAAACAGTAATGACAACTAAAATTGTATGTAAATCTTTTACAAAAGAAAGAACAAACAAAGAAAAAACAAAGCACAATCTATTGATTTTTCAATTCTATACAAAAAATAATAAACAAAAAAAAATTCAAATAAATCAATGTGAAATAATATAAAGCAAATATATTTACGAATATTGTTGTCTCCAACTCCTCCATACCATTTTGTCAATCTCTATAAAATTGATTCTTTTCATACATAAAATGAATTGCAATGAATTGAATATAAATTTTGTACAATGGAATAAAAGAAAAAATCGTTGCTTTACATATTCTATGGTGGTTGTAGTGGTGAGGAATTAGATCACTGCCATATAAATTTATAAATTTATAAATTTAGTTATAATTGCATTGTGTCTACCTTTAGCGTAAAATAACAGAATATTATTCAATTTTTATTGGCGATGGTTGTGGTTAACAATAAAATGTTAATCAAAAAAATGAAAATATTGAAAATAAATTTTAACCTGATATATTTTGAACTAAACTCAATTAGCATGAGTATAGAAATGTTCTATTTTTAGAATGATTGAAGCTAGTTATTAGGACAAATAATTTTCTGGAGTGCAAACTCAGTGCACTTAGTGCTGTGGAAAAAAAGCTCACATGAGCAATGTGCATTTTATGAAAAAGGAAGCAATAAAGCAAAATAATATTTAGGATAGTTTTATATCATCATTAAATTGTAGAAGAAGCTTTTTAATCGATTTTGAAGTCATCCATTATTTTTTCTCCTTTAAATATACACTCAAAGTGTAAATTGTAAAAATATAAAAAAATAATTGCAATTTAATAAATGGCCATATTTTTACTCAAAGGCAAAAGCAAATCTAATTGGAAATATGCAAGACTGAGCCATATTGGTTATCACTTGCCCTGTAATCTGTCATTTTGAAGAAAATTATTCCATTTTACAATTCTTTGACATACTGAGCTTGCCTAACAAATGTGAACCTTTCGATTCCCTCTTATATAATAAGTTTTTTATAACTTTTTAAAAAGTTTGTATTTTTCATCTATTTTCATATTTTAAGTACATTTAGTATTGGGAACCGAATTCAATCTAAAGTGTTTGATCGTGTTTAATCGTGATGATTTTTTTAAATGTTGCCACCGAAGAATATTTTCAATGAGCAATCGTGTATAGGCGTGGCTAAATTCAAAATTTGACGTTGATTAAAAATTTATATATTTCTTTGGGTCCTTTTATAGTCTCTTGTAGAACCTTCTAAATGGTTTAACAAAATGAGTGCATGTTGAAACTAATCCAGCTTATTTCACAACAGAACGACAAAACGATTCATTTATGATATTTCATTGCTCACATTCGACCACAAACTATTAATAATTATTGTTCTTATTTTGGTGGGATTATTATTAAAATTATTTTTAAGTTTCGTTCAGGTATTTATTATGTATAATAAATGCAAAAATCTATGAATGAATGGAAAATCGATAAATAACCATGCTACAACAATAACAGCAACTACACAGCAACTACACAGCAACTATATAGCAAATAATAATAATAATACTATTTATTTAATTATTCTCAATATACATAGACACAAGGCCTGTACACATACTTAAACATTTACTTTATAATACACATTTATTTTAAGAGGCTACGTCATGTATAATATCAAAAATGTGGACATGTACAAATTTTATTGTTGCGCTTGAATGCACTTTTAATGCGTTGCGCTACGTTAGGCCACGTTGGAGTTTATAAAAAAATTTCTATATGATGATAATGAATGTGTATGATGAGATCAAACATAAAATCATACATGCTACTGATATTCTCTGCTTGAATGATTATTAACTCAGATTTAAGTTACCTACGTATTATTACTTAGTCAATTAAATTGGCAATTTTGTGGTGCGCCAAGCGTAATACTAAAATAAAGTTTGATAGTTGTTATATCGAATTGTTGCCACATACATTTCTTATAGTGTAAACTTAAAATTGAACTTTAGCGATGGCTAACAGATAATAGAATATTTGGAAGATTTCTTTTTTTTAATGATCTTATCAAAGCATGCACTTAAATTGATAAGAATTCTTCTTTGGGCTTTATTTCCAACAAATAATGCACGTGGAATTTTTAGTACAAGGTACTTCAAATACGGAAAGTCCCATGAAATCTTTGAACTATATAAAAATATTGAATGATCCAATTCATTTACATAAAATATATTTATTGGAGCGAGATTGTATTTTATTCGATGTTCAAAAGACACTTTAATGGACTTTGCAGATAATTTTGATGTGTTCTCTTTCCTTTTCTGTAAACTAAAAATCTCATAATCGTAAATGGCCAGTAATGACGATAAAAATGGAATTTTTCCATTGCCAAAATATTATACAAATTATTTTTGAAAATTTTCCTTACAATTAATTTAGTAAATAAATTTGTAGAATAATTTGTGAAATAAAAATTTGTTTAACATTTCAACAGAAATAAGTAATTTAATACTAAATCAATTTTAATTAAAAATTATTCATTTTTATTATTATTATTATTATTATTATTATTATTATTATTATTATTATTATTATTATTATTATTACCCATTATTATCAATGAACTTTTACCTTTTGCTGGATAGTTTTAAAATTCCGTTAACATAGAATTATATATCGTGATCTTTTCAATTCGTAGCCAGTTAGAGGGAAATATATATTGCAATTTGATAAAAAGTATTTCCTAAGAATGTCCAGCAAACTACTCATGTAACCACTATTCACAGACATCATTCTTATTGTAAATCGCGTAAACTGTTCGACACGTTTGTCCAGCAGTTTTATAGTTTCTATAGTAATCAAGTATTACAAAATGCTTTTCTTCGGATTTGTATACCCGCTTCACTCAGACGTTAAGTGGTATATTCATTTTGTCATTATGTTTGTAACGTCTAAAAGATACCATAGCAGACCCTACAAGGTCCAGCATTAAATTCTGAATTGATTTAGGCATATCTGTTCGTCTGCTTTTGTGTAAGAGTAACCGACTTCAAATTTGGTTTCTAATGTTTTGGTGATGGTTATTCAAGATTTTATTCCTGTCAAAAATTATATTCAGATCATTACTCATTTTGAAATTTAAATTTTATTTTGACAACAATTGCCTTCACACAAAATCTATCCTAACCAAATTTGCCACACAGTGCGCATACGTTTTTCATAATCGGTACAGTGATGCTAGATTGTGAGTACGATGATACTGCTTGTCTTGCCAAAATCTAACAAAGATATTTATTAATATGACCCAATGAAATTCTTATTCCTTAGCGTTTGGTATATTCAAGGATCCGTAAAATTTATATCCCTGCATTACCATTAAAATAGTTTACTATAACTTGAATAGTGTTTCATATTTTTAAATGTATAAGACACTAAAAGTAGAGTATTTTATTTAGCAATTAAGTTTTAATACCAAACAGTTAAAATTTTTTTTAGCAATTGCAAGAGGATGAAACGACGATTTTATGGTTTCTTTATGGGCCTTGCATTATAAGCTACTGAGTGCACTTATTCCTTTTTATGTGATTAAGGGCGCCAGAAATAAAGGAAGCAATTGCTGCTTTTACATTGTTAACATTTTAGGTTGTTAATTTTTTTTTAGTTGAGGCATCTCTACAATCTCGTTTATTCAACATACATGATCAAATTTGATAATTATAAATTTTATAATCAATAATTTATTAAATCAAAATTTAAAAACATAATGAGTTGAGTGCTGTGTGAATATGTCAAAGCCCATGTAAAAATTTGCAAACGCTTCATTGCTCATGTGATTATATTTAATTTTATATTATACATATTTGAATTAATGTTTCTGCATTTGGTAATAAAATAACTTATTATCTAATACATTGAAAATATGTGAAAGGATGTAGAAAATAGAAATATGTGGCTACTTCTTGTTTTCTTTCTTTTTTTTTTTTTTTGTTTTTTCTGAAATAGAAAATTTCAATGAGAAACGTTTACAGAGAATTAATGAAAGGCAAAATGTCTTCAATACGAAATACAATAAAAAATTAAATATGGAAGAACAACAGGAGAAGCAACAACAACAATACAAAAGGAATAGTAATAATAATATTATTAGTAGCAGCAATAACAATGAATTTAATACGATTATGGATGTAAGTACTCATAGTAATAAACAAAAATTACAACAAAAAAAAAACACCAACAACACAATAAATTATTCCAAAATAAATGCATCTAAAATGGTGGTTAAGCATAATAATAAGTTACAGATAATTCAATAAGAAGCTTACTCATGTTGCCTGGAATTTTTACCTTGGAATTATTACGTGCCTATAAAATTCAAATAGATTTACTTTTTATAACCCTAAATCGTATGTCTATGTATTTTATCTGATTTAGGGGAAATATCAATATTTATAAAGTAAAAGCAGACCATTTACCTTTTTTATTATTTATTTTTACAAAATAGACAATTTTTGATGCATATCATGAAAATGGATAAAATTTTAAAAGCACTCTTCTATCCAAGTATTCTTACAAAATAGGAAGCATAATTCACCAATAAAATCTTACATTTAATATCTTCTTAATATTATTGCTGCAAAAATTTCTTGTAAAATGATGGAAATGTTAGAGCGTTATTAGAATCTGGCAGATCTTTTGGATTCCATTCATTTGCATAATTTGTTTTAAGACAATTTCTGCAGAATCATAATAATGAGAAAAAGAAAGTACTTTCATCAGTAAAAGTGTGAACTCATTTCATATAATGCAATTCTTTGTGTATTAGC
The DNA here is from genome assembly GCA_023089585.1 of Melophagus ovinus. Lineage (NCBI taxonomy): Eukaryota > Metazoa > Arthropoda > Insecta > Diptera > Hippoboscidae > Melophagus > Melophagus ovinus. The sequence goes on from JAKKIB010000253.1 coordinate 3,751,569, forward strand.
ATTTAATAGAATTTTTCAAAATTATCACTGAAGTTTGTTAATACTGTATTTTTGAGGGAATGTATTGACTTTCTATTATCAAAATACATCACTGATTATTGAAAAATCTTATTCACTCTCCTAACTGCTTAGATCTTTATAATTAATTCCTACTTAAGAAAATAACTTTCACATTTTGATTATTTAAAAATTTTTGAATAAAATTAACAACTTTAATGAGCCAAATTGAAAATATCAGAATTGCGCATAAAATTCTTTTATACTTTCATACTTAAGCAATCAAATCTTCAAATGACTTTCAATTCACAAATTATGCAAACTAAAAGTGAGATCAACTCAACTGAACTTCTATTACCAAATTATCATTTATTTTAGGCCCTTATTATTTTTAAGATACTTTAATGGTAAAACATTCCACAAAGAAGAAGAAAAAATTTTGATGATTTTTGGTATATTTTTTGTATCTAAACATCCTATTTAATCCTTTTACTTTTAACTTCCCTTTTCATTTCATTCATTGTGTTAAAAAATTATGGGCAACAACAAAACAACATTCGTCTAACATCTTTACATGGTATGTTGTTGGATTGTAAACTGAACAAATATGTTTCACTTGATTACTACATTTTGGTTGTTGTTATTGATAATGCGCATGCAACCATAAGGATAAGGATGACAACAATCGTCATTATAATCACATCAATGCACAATTCACATTTACGCCTGAAGAAATCAAATATGATAACAAACATTACAAATATCTTAAATACACCGCTTACAAAAAGGTAAATATATTTGTCACAATGCCCATACAATGCCCATACAATGCCCATACAATGCCCATACAATGGTACTGTTATTAACCTTTCATTATACCCTACATCCACTTGTAGTACAAGGTGTTATAAGTTTATGCACATATTTTTAACACCTAAAAGGAGTTATAGAATAGATCCATTTTTTATTATATCGATCAACTCAGAATCACTTACTGATTCGATTTAAGCCTATCTAACCATCTGTCCATTAAATATTTATATATGTAAATTTGTTAGGAAGCTATAGGTCCCAATCAATTCTTGAGATATTTTAGTGAAATTTTGTACGTGGGTTTGTTTTGGACCAAAAATGAATTCTATTAAAAATTGTTAAACACGAAACGGACCATCGTTTCGTTCACTCTCCATTTTTTAAAAAAAATTACAATTTTAAATATATTTTACCATAAATTGTTTCTGAATTGTATTATAACATGGAAAATATGTGCAGTAAGTTTGGTCCAAATCGTTCTTTTTTTCAATCACTTTTCATATAATCCGTTTTTCGGAAAAATTCATTATTTGAATAATGAACTTCAATTTGAAAGAATTTGACCCGATTGATAAATTTTGTAAACCTCTTCTGATATAATGAACCTTGAGATATAACAATTTTTTCAATATTATTATTCTCTTATTTTGATTTTAATCACATTCAGCAAAGTAGCATAATGTATTTAAGAAACGTCCCTACCGGCTATAAAGTTCTTAGTTAAAGTTACTAGTTAAGTTGAAGCAGCCTAGAAGAATGTATAATGTTTATATTGTAAGGTGTAGCGAAGTGTAAATTAAAAGATTATCGTATATTGTTGCAATTGCATTTTGCATTTTGCATATTTCCGGCAATGCTTGCATATCAGAGAAATTGTAGTGAAATTGAAAGAGTTGCATTGTTATGATTTTACATAACACATTTAAAGTATGATTACAATTAACAACTTTTAGGATAATCAACAATTTAAGGATGACAAACAAAAATTGCGCGGCTACAATGAGGTGGTGGAGAAACCGCAACGATATCAAAAAAGTAACAACATTAACAATGGTTATCCATCTAAATCAGCCGAATGTAAGCCGCAACAATTAACAGCTATTGGTAATCGTTTATTGGATTGGTTTTCTGTTATAATGGCAGATAGTAAACGGCGTCGACAACACAATCAAAAATCGACAGCACATTTTCCCCCCGCCTGTAAAACTGAAGCCAAATGGATGTTTGGCCATTTGGACTTAAATAATGATGGCTATTTGTCATTGCAGGAAATGTACGATTTGGAGCATGATCAAAATGAACGTTGCATTAAGCCATTCATTGATACATGTGATTTAGATCAAGATAATTCGATAAATACACGTGAATGGTGCCGATGCTTCGAAAAAACCGATCGTCCATGTGCTGCTGTACGCAGACGAATTTCTGGAGATTTTGCAGGTGAGATAGGTACAGGTGGACTCTTAATTATTATCAATTTATTTTAATATGCTTATATATGCACACTTTTTTAAAAAATATTCATATTCTTCAATTTAATTTTTTTTTATTTTATAATTTCTTAATGTTGAACAATTATTTTTAATAATTATTTTCATTTTTATTCATTTCTTTCCAAATAAAGAACTTTTTAATTGCCACTTTATGTTTCGAACTAATTCAATTGGTATTCGATTGTTCAAAAAGCCTTTACGCTTTTTTCGATGTAGAAAGTATACAATTAACTCTATTATAATTGGATTTTAGATTGGAGATTATTATTAATAAATTTCAAGCAGGAGTTTTTCGAATTTTTTTCAGCTTTTGCAAATAGAATATGTCCATTTTATATTTAAATGTTAAAACACTGTCATATTTGCTTTCAAAGTTCATGGTACAGACGCCAAAATTTCTAAAACACATTAATTGAAGTTTCGCCCATTTTGTAAATGTACTTCCTTAATGAGATTAAATAATACGAAAATAAGACGAAACCAATAAATCGCACTAGTTTTTTCGCACAATCTACTTTCTCTCTTAAAATGTAATGCAGAAAGATTAAAATTTAAATTAATGGTTTATATCACAATAACGCTTATTATGATATTTGTACCATCGAAATTGGGCGAAGTAAATTGTCAATTAATTTAGAGTAGAAATGTTTCTTATACTTTTCATTAAAATCATCAAATTAAAGTTTCATCTTAAAATTGATTCATTTATTACATTATATCATTAAATATATATATCTGTGTGTGTATGTGTGTGTGTGTGTGTATTTGCAAAAATTTTACGCTTGATTTAACATAACACATTTATACAATATTTAAATATTGTATTGGAAGTAATATATTTTTGTTGCAGGAGCTTATGCACCCGATTGTGATGTTCAAGGTTTCTATAAACCTACACAATGTCACAATTCTGTAGGTGTATGCTGGTGTGTGGATAAGCATGGCGTTGAATTTGCCAATACACGTACACGAGGAAAACCTAATTGTGGTAAATATTAAACTACACTCCTTTTCCCTTTTCTATATTCTATTTTACATACACTTATCCACAGATTATAAGCTTTAAGTGAAATGTCGTAACTTATAGATATTTATATATATTTATATACATACAAAAATATGAAATAAATTTTCATATTTGTGTAGTTATTTTTCAATAAATATTTTTGGTGAATGACGGCGATAGCAAGAGCAGGGAAGAGGGCATGTAAAAGTAATAGCAAATAGAAAGCAGCGGTGAAGATATTCAAAAAAAACCAAAAAAAAAAAAAAAAGGAAAACAAATTCAAATCAATTTTAAAACAAAAAAAAAAAAAAAAGAAATAAACTTTATTCAATCTTGTAAATAAATCCTTAAAAATTTTTATGAATTTTATAACATGAAGTCAACGCACGTACACACATATAAAAAAAATGATGGTGACAGTGGGAATGATGGTGACAGTGAGAGTGAGAGTAAAAGTGGAATTAAGTAGCATTTTTAAAAAAGGCATAACGCTACCAAACTCAAAGATCTACATTCGGAAAAATAAATTGACACAGAAAACTACATTTGCAATTTGTAGCATTTCACTTTAGATTAATTTTAACTAAAACAAATTACAAGGTATTTTCAAAGAGTTTAAATTGAATTACAATTGCTCATATAACTCTTAAATAATAAGGAGTTAGTTCAGTTTAGTTTAAATTATAGATAAATCTTGCAGTCGATGTGGCTCAGTCTAAACGTTAATTAAGGCAAATATGAAATTTGCCCACAAATAAACAGATAGACAGATGTGCATACACGAAAGAATAAGAATATAGAAATTAATTAAAATTATACTTATTGTATAAAAAATCTTTGTTGTATCTTGTATTTGTCTATTCTGTATAAGTATTTTAAAAATAGATTTCTATTTGTATAATATTGACAGGTTTTCATTTACAATTATTATTTGAAATTATGTAAATTGAAATAAAAACTATTTCATATAATAAACTAAAACAAATAAGAAACAAATTATAATTAATTAACTACAGTAAGGACTCCTTGCAATACAAAATCCATATTACGCAAAACGAAAATAGAAATGTGTATTCAAATAACTTAGTACAAATTATCTATATCTGTATTTGACATATCATAAATAAAAGTTGCCTATTAAATGTATGCAGATTTATAATAAGGCTTTCTTAGAACGAATTGCTCGATTAGTTTACATTAATAATAAAAATACGAAATAGCTGTAGAACAAGAGATTGCACTGTACATAAATTATTTGCAAACATTTGTTATTGTTATTTATTTTTATTGTCATCATACAATTAATAATTGTAATATTTAAAACATTTACTTTTGCAATCTTTATATTACCACAATAATATTTATATACTTCCTATTCAAAATGAATTGTATTTCTAATAATAAGAGATATAAATTCTGCCTCTCGCTTGAATATTTCTATAAGCTTTGTAAATATCTATAACAATTTATTACATTTCATTTTAAAATGTACATTTATATGAATAATGTATTTACAAAGCTACGCATATCGATTTGTTAAATAAATCACTTGATTTTTGTGGTACAGGATTTTATATAAATGAAGCCACATCTTACTATACCAATCAATTTCGAATCAATTTCTAATTTGTTTTATCTGTCCAAATAAATTTACTTAACTCTTTAGAGGGCAAGTTTTAGGTATTTTAATGCAACAATTTCTCAGAAAACGCCCTTTTTTTGAAAAAAAAAACGCCCTTTTTTGAAAAATATATAAAATAGGCACAGTAGCTTGGTATACTGTTTCTATGTCCTAGATTCGATTTAAATCGATTAATTTTTTATAAACGCTTTACTAATATAGCAAAATTTTCAAATTAAAAATACAATTTCCAATTTTTCTGATTTTGAATTAAGCAAAGATATTAAGATATTTAAACAAAACTTTTAAATAGTCGAAAGATTCTAGCAAAGAAAGCAATTAATTTTGCAAACATTTTGCGTCCTCATCAACTTTAACTAATGCCATTTCCAAATTTCTAACATGAAAATTGCCCACTTAAAATTTTATATAATTTATATCTAGATAATTTCCCGTTTTTTTTCTTTTCTTAAAGAGCCTTTTCAATAGCGAATGAGCATCAATCAGCTTTTACAATCCATCAACTGAGATATAATAGATTTATCCAGTGCAAAATTAGGCTATGTAAAAAAAAAAATATGTATACACAAGTCGGATAGAGCGCAAAATTCTAACATAAAAATTTTGAAGTTTATTATTAATGAAATAAAGTGATATGCAGCATTAATGACTTAATGCAGTTGTGAAGTAAAATAAGATGCGTTTAAATGCCACATCATTTGTGCCACATGGCACATGGCTTTGAATTAGATCCAATTATAATTTTATAACATTTAGCTCAGGTCTGTCCATAAATCCGTCTATCTATATATTGCGGAAAAAGAACAATTTGTCAAGCGAAGCAAAACAAATTACAAAGAAACCCATTTTGAGCGAATTTGAATAATAATTTTGCTAAAAACTTTGTCTATCAGTATCTCTTCATATCGTCTCGTATAAGGCAGAGCTATTATTGTTAATTTATACATCCATACATGTATGCACAATTTAATATAATACTAATGGAAATATTAAATCGTATATTTTGATATTGCTTGCCTATTTGATACTCTACCTCTTTCTATGCATGTCTTGCGTTCAAATGTTTATTGTCATGTATAAACTCATATAGAATCAGTGGTAAATAATGCATCGTCATTAATATCGGATGATGAGGATGAAGCGAATGATAACGATGATGAAGATGATAACGATGATGAAGATGATAACGATGATGATGATGATGATGATGGCGATGACGATGATAGCACGGAAGGTAGTGGCGATCAAATGCTAGTCTTTTAAATAATCATATTTATTTATATGTAGCATTATGCATTATGTATAAAAACATAATAGAAATTAACTAACTGTTAGAAAATTAATATACACTTGCAATCATATACCATCGTATATACACTGATTTATGTCTCCATAAAATGTAACATTCTATTATTTTGCAAAATGTAAATGCAAAAATATACTACATAAGAGATGAAGATGAAAGAATAAATTTATAGAAAAGAGAGAAAATGCTAAATTTAAAAGAGAAGAGAATTGTTACTTAACCATAAAATCCTATTTTAAGTGTCCATTAAGCAAACCCAAATATTGTACATTACATGATTACAATGTTCTGTATTTCACTACAAATTTATGCCATAAAAATATGAGCATTTTATCATGCTTCAATTGACTGCAAAAATTTTGCCCAAATTTTTTTGAGAAATCCGAAAACGATACCCCCAAAAAGTGTTTACAACAAAACACGAACAGACAAACAAACAAATATTATGAAGTCCATTCAAATGATCAAATAAATGTCCAACATATTTGTACCACGAAATTTTTCTTTTTATTTGTATTTTAATTTTTTCTTTTTTTTTTTTTGGTACAAGAAGAAGTGCTGACAGTCATAAAGTAATCAACTTTTACCTGTAAGAGAGTCGAATAATCAAACTTGAAAATGTAGAGCACAGAACGAATCTTACTTCCTGCTTTATATATCATTCATATTGCATATTTGGAAATTTCATGAAATATTTTGATTTTCTACTCTCCCCATAAAACCTTTAATGGACTAATCAAGTTACACTTTAAAAAAAATATCCAAAAGCAATAGGCATTTGTGTTACATTCAAAGATATTTTTTAAATTAATTTACAGATTTTCGTTGAATTTTCGTTTTAACTTTTCAAAAAAAACTTTTCAAAAAAAATTACGCCCACAGTCCGGAATTCTTTATTCTGCATGATTGTATCATACTTTTGAAATTTTGCTATAATCCCATTGAAATATTAAAATTATATCATGCAACAAATGAACAAAGTTTTAAGGATTATTAATTAAAATAAACATCAATAAATTCATCCAATATAACGATAGTGAATGCAGCCAACACACGCTTGTGTAGGAAAAGCAAAAGTAATAATAGCAACAATAAAAAATTAATACTACTTCGGTGAAATAATGAAAGAATTCATATAATAATCTTGTGAAGAAGTGTATACATGAATTCTTGTATCTTACAGACATTCTTTTCTCTTTTATTACATTTTCAATTCAATGTTTTTATTTTGAATTAATTTCATTCCATAATAAAATATGCACCCATTTTGTAATTGCAATTGAATTTGCAAAAGAAGAAAACAAAAAAGGTAAACAAAAAATAACAGTAATTTGTTTAAGTTTTACTTTCTCACTTTAATCTTTCGCTCATTGATTGCATCACTTTAAAGCACAGTGCAAAAAAACAAAACAAACAACAAAAATCATAATAAATAAGCAAATTAAAATATTAATGATTTTAAAACATCCAATTAAAATTAAAATAATGCGAAATTTTTTTTTGTAAGAAGTACGATACGAAAATATGCGAAAAATTAATAAAGAAAATTTTCCCAAAACATCTAGAATCTACAATTATTCTATAATAATAATAATAATTATAATAATAATAATAATAATAATAATAATAATAATTTTTTATAAAAAAAGAAACCTTCAAATAATTAAAAATAAATAATTAAATGAAAGAATTAAAGAAACTACCACAATCGTTTGTTATAGAAGAAAATAAAACTAAAAAAAAATTAAGAAATTAAGAATAATTCAAAATCGCTTTTTACATGAATATCTCACATTTAGAAAATAATACTAATGTATAATTATAATTAATTATACTTATAATTTTAATTATACTTATAATTAATTATCTTTATATTTATTAAGAATTATAATTAAATATAATTATAATTAATAATAATTATTATTATAAATTATAATTAATAACAAATTTTTTAATCAATTATAATTATAATTAATATTAATTATAATCAGTTATAATTATAATTAGTAATTAATGTATTGGCAAAAATAAGCAAACAACAAAAAAACACTTAACATATGAAAAAATGATAATTATCATAATTATTACACAGTTAATTAATCGTTGTGGGAAATGAGAATGGAATGCAAAAAAAAAACATTATAAAGATTCATCCAAAAGTTACCAATTAAAGAAACGATATAAAACAAAAAGAAAAACCAAAATTAAAACAAAACAGAGAGCAAATACATAAAAAAAAATCACATTAAATGTAAAAGCAGTAATAAAATCAAAAAACAAAAGCAAACAAATACAAAAATGGAGAAAATACGTAAAACTTTATCGCTTTAGGTATGCCCTTTTAGACACAAAATACATCCCGCATTATTTTCTATTTATATAAGTGCAAAAAACAAAAAAAAAAAGAGAAAGAAAAAAATGGTGAGAGAAACTTTGTTTCTTGAACAACAATTCTGTGCTTTAACAAAAAAAAAAAAAATGAAAAGAAATAAAATGCAAAACCCATACACCCACATACACACATACACTTATTTCAAAAAGGCAAACAAATAATAAAAATAAGAATTAAAAGAATAAGAATGAAGCTGAAAATGAAAATGAAAATGAAAAAACTGACACAAAATGAATTTGTTTGTTTAATTTGTTTAGTGGTAAATTCTTTTCAAATGTACGTACCGTCGCAGTAAGTTTTTAACATTTTGGCATTTTATTACTTTATGTTATTTTATACTCTTGTTAATTTGATACTGTAAATAGTATTACTTGTAACAGCGGAAATTATATTAAAAAATTATTAAAGAATTGAGGTTTTAGAATTATTTTTTTAAACGATTTAAAATTGTGCGCTTATCTGTCTGTCCTTGTATCACATATTTATCCATATAAATTTATTGTCATGCTGTTCCGCAGGCACAAACAAGTCGCTGGATAATAACGGTGAATGCTCTATTAAATAACAAAGTTATAAGCAACTTTTCAAATTTTTTAACTAAAGATGCTACACAAATGTATTTTGGCAAACAAATTGCTCCTCTATATTTTGCAATTCACTTTTCCAGAATTTGATACTTTTCTATGTCTTGCTTTTCATTCATTTTTTTAACTAATAAAATAGAAAGTCTAACTTGGTGCAATATGCTCAACAATTTTTTTAATTTTTCGATTTGTAACTTCACATGCAGCTCTAACCCATAAATTCTCACTATTTTAATCAGTTGTATTAGTTTTTGAGAAAGTTGCATCCTTCCGACGAAAAGTCAAAAAAATCTCTGCAAATAGTACATTTGCTTAGACTCGACCAGAAGTCTGTCTACCTTGTGACAGTTCCAAAAGAGTATTTAGTGAAATGCAAATGCATATCGAACGAATTATTAAGTTTTAAGTTAATCCATATAAAAAACACCGTGAATAAATCAAAATCTATAGCTATCGCAGTGTAGTTCGGCAAATTTTCCTACGTCTTCTCTAGTGCGCACAGACCCGGAAAAAACTCGTTTCATTATTACGCCAAACAAACAATGAACATTTTACGGAATCATGGTCATTTCTTCCAAGAAATCTAAAAGTACAAGCGCCTTTGGCCAAATCAAACATCCGGTATATTTATCAGATTTAGTTCCAAGAATGAATTTAAAAGTAAGATATTTAAGTTAAATGAAGTGGTCATTACTGAAACAAAATTCTAATATGAGAACGTGAACAAAAATCTTGAAAGTACTTGGAAAGTACTTGGAAAGTACTTGAAAAATTTAAGGGCATTCAAGGTTAAACATTTATTGGTGTGCCATGATAAATATGCTGAGAATCCTTCTTTTATAATATTTTCTCTAACATTTTATAATGTTATTAGATAATAATTTAATTTATAGCAGATTTGAGGAATTTAATTTAAAGAATTTTTAATTTGATGACAGGACTTTAAATTAATGATTTAATTTATCATATAAATTTTTTACTTTTTGTAAAGTTCGTACTAGTTTCAATAAATAATGCATAGAATTGTTAAATAATAGTTTCATCTAACTAACCACTGATTGATTAAACATGATTGATAATATTTAATATAAACAACAATTTAATTGAATTGAGTTCAATTCAATTTGATGCACTTTGAAGCACTCATGCAAAAACATCTCCCAGATATACAACATATCTATAAAAACAATACAAAAAGTTATACTTGGCACGCCCCGACATTTAAATACACTGCATCACTTTGCTTAAGCATTCAAGGAAAAAAATTTCAAGAAAACCAATTGCGTGCCGGGAAAGTAAAAAAATTGTAATTTTCGATTAAAGTGATGGGATAAGGATCAAGGAAATCTAAACTATTCTACAATGATTGTTCTTAACTTTCTTCCCTAAAACGGTTTTTTTTAGAATAACCGTTATACAGGAATTGATTGCACAAATGATACGATCGCAATCATTCCGAAGTGATGTGTCTTTTACTGTAAATCCATTTTAAAGTTCATTTTGAGTCGGTAAATGATAAGTCTAAGTCTTTCTGAATGCTAAATTTACAATACTTTGTACTCCATGTGATGTAGGGTATAAAAATAATGATATATACGTGCATTGTAATGTGCATATGGTATCATTATAAAAATAATAATATGTAAAATAATTTGTATGAAACCCTCAAGTAATAATAAGAAGAAGGTGTCGGGTTAACATAAATACAATGAAAGCCCTTGGTATAAAATAAAAGCTACACATAAAGCTTAGGTAGTTGACTTAAAGTAAAACTTTTAATTTTAATTTGTACAATATCAACTACAACTAAAGCAATAAATCATTCAAATTTAAAGTGCATGTCGTTTTTATGCTCTACGATACTTGTGAAGTTAGTTTTTACGATCTCTATGTACGAAACATCCCGATGAGACGGTTGTCATCTATTGATTTATTATCACACTGAATCATTTTTTTGTTTTAGAACACTTTTCAAAATAAATTTACATTTTCATGCTTGCCTGAAGTTGTCTCAATATCTTTATGTTCTTACGATACTTTTGTAATATTTCGTAGATCAGTCGGCTTTTAACCGAAGTACGCAGAACTCTATTGTTCGTATAATCGTTTATGGTATCACTTCTTTTATAAGAGCATTTAATTCTATTAATTATACAAAGTTATTATTTGAGAAAATGGACGAAATATGATGTACAAGACATTTAGTAATAAGGACCGACAGACTTTTAAGGTTTTACCTACTTACATTATAATTAGCTTAATATTCATTTCAATTTGTTTTGAAAGTACAACAAAGTGCAAGTTTAATTGAAAATGATGTCATTTTATTGAAGAGAAAATTTATTTATTTGGACAATTCAACTGTGAAATAACAAGCTCTTTAAATTACATAAGCTTCTAAATTAAATAAACTCATCGAACTCGTAAATGAGTATTTCAGGCTCTTGCTAAAGCAAATGTGTCAACGCCACTTGCAACAACTGCAATAAGTTTAATGGTCTATCTGGTAGGCTGTTAAGTAGTAAAATTGTAAAAATATATTATTTCAGTTAAATTCTAAAGAATATGGCACTACAGAAATATTCTTCTTCTATCTTTACAAATTACTTTTCTTACTATTAAAATCAAAATTGCGATATGCCTCCATTAACGTCAGTCAAATAAAGCCTATACCAAATTTTATTGAATTAAATCAAACATTTTCTATTTCCATAAGAATTTGCATCCGTAACCCCAGAGTATGCAATGTTTTCTAAGAGAAGAATATTCAAAATTTTAGAGAACAGTGCTACGGTTTCTCAAATAAACTTTGGTGGTTGCCAATATTTAATGAAATGGATATGCCTCAAATTCTTAAATTGATAGAACACAGTTTAGCACAAAGTTCAAGTTGAAAGCACTCAAGCGCAACAAACGCTTTTTCATTTAATAAATTTCATTGCATTTAATTTTTTATAGATATTAATGTCATTACCTACATACATAAATTATGTAAATATGTACAAACTCATTGAAGTGCACATTCATAAAAAACTATTAAATATAGATATCTGTATGTTTATTAAAACAAATTAGCATCTATTAGTTTTATTATTGTTTATAAAAAAAAAAAAATTCAATCCTTTCATTAGAATTAAAAGTATAAGTGAAATGTATGCAAATGATCTAAACAAATTGAAACGTTATAGTGGATCGGAATAGCGTCTACGTGTCTACATTGTAAAACTTAAGAAAATTAAAGTAAAAAATTGTAATTCTTAGAAGATATGAAAAGTTCATAATAGTCTAAAAAGTGATCTAATCTCGATTGAGTAGGGCACAATGATGTTTATATTTGACTTCCAGTCTAAGTAATGGACAATAGTCGATCTAAATTGCAAATAGAATTACAAGTAATAGACACTTTAAAATTCATAACTTAAATTTCTTAGAGTACTCTTTGAACATCTTCACTTTAACTAAGGAACTTACACTTCCTAAATCTAAAACCACTGTGCTAAAATTATAGCATTAGAACTTTAATCTATTACAGAATGAAGCCAGAGAAGCCAAAGAAGCCAATTTTAACATCAACAATGGCAATCACGTTGCACCAAATGAAATTGTTGTTCTGATGATAGAACTCATTTGCTTTACAAAAAATATCACATATGAGCCTACGTCGTGTGTACCTGATACCACTTAGCGATTAGTTGAGTTAAAATTTTTAGTAAAGTATAAAACTATAAATTGCTGTCAACATTAATTAATGTTTTAAAACCATATAAAAGTACTTTAAAGAACCTTTACTCGAAACTATAGAACCTCAAACCTGATAAAATATTTCGCTAAAAAGGAAAATGTTAAAATGTATTTCTATAATAATGAGATGAGTGAGCTTAAGTTGCTGGCATCAACATTATTCACAAATCGCTTTTCGATATTTTTTAGAGAATTTTGTTGACAGCCATGATCGAATGTACCATTTTTACTTGGACATATATTTGGTTCAGAATTTTTGGTACAATATGTTGTACTTCCTTAATTTTTTACTAATACATACACACATATGTGTATCATTTAAGGCAAAACATTTCTCTATGCAACATGCGTACGTACATCAAAATAAATCACTATTCTGTGTCAAGTAGGTATGCAGCATCTTTTTATATAAAATATATATATAGCCTTTTATATGTCAAAGATATGTATCGGGTACAACAGATTGTATTGTTTTGAAATTAATACAGTGTTCACTTTTTATACTCACCAGAGATTCATTCAGAGATTGATGGTACACTCATTTAGTTATTATGTTTGGGATGCCTAGAAGAAATCTTTGGAAACCACATAAAGTGTCTATATCGTTGAATAGCAGCAAATTTGGAATCTATTTAGACATATCTATTTAATATCTGTTCCTCTGCCCGCGTATTCTTGTGATAAACTTTCTCTTGGACGCAAAATATATCTGCCTTAAATTTGACAGAAATTTGTATATGCTGATTAATATTGGAAATGGGCTAAATCGTTTAAGAGACACGCCCACGTGCCAGGGCAAGGAAAATTAAGAACACCTTAGTTTTTTAAAGCAAAATTTTGTGGTACATTAGTATTAAAGTCATTGGTGTGCAATATTTGCCTAAAAATCAACGACCACGCCTACTCAAGATTATACAATACTAAATTTTCACTTTTTTACGTTTACGTTTTCTGTCTAATACACAATATTGAATCTCTCCATCGTAATAACATACTATTTCAAATGGTGAGTATCCAAAATTTGGCTCCAGCCACATATAATTTTCTTAGATCTTTTTACTCTGGCATTTTAGTTATTTGTTATTTTTAATAATCATTTGTCATAATATGTTTTATAAAATGAAATATTCATGTGTAAATAATTAATATGCATAATTTACTATTCTCATATCTTGATAATGAAATGAATGAAAAAAAAACAAGTAAAAATCTTATACTCGGTCTTGGCCAACTTTTAAATACCCTGCACCAATTTGCTTAATGTAATTAAAGTCACATAAGAGAAATAAACAGTTTGTTATATAAGAGAAGGTTCAAAAGATTGTCCTATATGTACCAAATTTGGCACACATATTTTTAATGTCAAAACATAAGACAGTGAGAATTTATTTTATTTAAATATATTTAAAATTGAAGCTTTTGTCCATTTAATGACTTTGTTTGATATGGTTTTATACGGGAAGTTTCCGCAAAAATAGGCCGACCAGAACTAAATATGGCACACATGTTTTTTATGATAAAATGCAGTTCGACGCCATTCTACGTTAAAATGTATTTAAAATTGTAATTTTTTGCCATATAACGACTTAGTTTTAAGCAGGGCGTGGCCGTAAAAATAATTCAATTGTAACTATTTTTAAAAGAGTTTGTTTTTGAGCCAAGTTACATCTTTCAAATTTCACTTGGAGGAGCTTGATAACAAATATACGTAAGCAGACATTAAAGGGACAGACAGACAGGCCGGTTTAATTCGAATTAGGGTAATTTTTTTGGATGTTCCAAAAAACTTATAATATATTGTACCACAACTGGTGTAGAGTATAAAAACATTGTTAAATATTGTAGCAGAAGAAATGTACAGAAGAAATTTATCCACCTACGAAACGCATGTATGCTGCATTGCATATTAAATAATTTAATGCCTTCAAGTATTTTTAGCATTACACTTATAATGGTTAAATATATGAGATAACTGGAGGGCAATCATATGGAATGCGGAATGGAAATGAAATCTAAGTGTAACATTTAGGTGAAAAATATAAGCAGCCATTTATTTAGTTGGTTAAAATATCTATGCATTTATCTGCATGTCTAGTTAAATTACAATCAATTAAAACTATTTTTAAAAATGCAGAAATTGTACCATTTAAGACATGCTGATGAATAGAGAGCGGATGAACGGGGCACTGTAAAATCTAGGCAAATGATTCTATTAAAGCGGTCAAATAAATTTTTGAAATATTTTTTTAGAAATTTATGAATGAAAGTGATCTAGTGCTAAATATTTCATATATAATCGACTAAACTACATTTATTTCTAATTTTTAGTTATTTGTTTATAATGAAAAATATAAACAAATCAAAAGACATTTTAACCTCCTATAATTTAAGATATAATAATAATTTTAAAAAAATTTTAAAATTTCATTTTAATGAAAGTATTTTTTTCTAATCTTTTAGTTCCTACTTTTTCTATTTTTTCTTTTTCGAAACATATAGCGAAATTTACTAGGATGCTGCCTCCATGAAGATACATAAACATGGAACAATCGCTTAATTATATTTTGAAAGTGAATGAAATCATTTAACGTATAAGAGTTGGAAAAAGTACTTTTAATCATCGTAAGTGTATGTGAACGAAATACTTTTTTTAATATACTACTAATAGCCCCATTTTATAAATCTCAAACATTCAATGCTTAATAGAGAAGCAAAATGTGGAAATTTTAACATCCAAAGTTGTAGGCGCTTTTTATGTTATGTTGGTCAAATGATTTATGTTAAATGTCCAATGAATTGAAATTATTAGTAAAATGTAATGAATGTAATGAATGTGAATAAAACATTTTGTCCAGAATATTAACAAAAACCGAATCCTTTGGATAAAGTGTACCTATGAGGTGAAGAATAATAAATAATAGATAACACGTACGTTAACAATATAAATCACCTGCCACATGACAAATGTGACAAATTGAGGCCTTATCAAAGGTAATTATATATCTAGAATGGACTGTTAAGTATATAAAAATCGACTTTTAATTGAGTATGAAGTTTTGACTTGCTTTTGTAATTTTATTAAATTTATTGATCTTATACTTAACTCTGTTTCCCCTTCTGCCTTTCTTTCCTTCTATTTATTTTTCTATCTCTTTTTTTATCACTTTTTACCTAAGACATTAGTTCTATTTAACGTACTATTAAAAATTTTGTGAATGATGCAACCCTTTCAAATTATTTAATAATAAAATACTATAATAATAAGCCTTGTGCACCTGTATCGAGTGTATATATATAAGCACTTAAGTCAAACTCATCAGTTGATTACAAAAAGTAACTACTGTTGAATGAGAGATTATAATATAAATTTATCAGTCAAGTTTTAACATTAGCCATACAAGTTTTACATACAAAGAGCGGCCGATTAGAATAGAACAATAGAAATTACAATGATAAACAATAAACTAATATTTAGTTGAGAGAGAATATATTTCTAATGATTTTTTGTATTTTCTATATTGGAAAAAATTGCAACAAAAAAAAAAACAACAAAACAATAAATCAAAAAATTCATTAAATCAAAAATAAATGAACCACTCAACGTAAATAGTATTCCAAAGCGTCTCATATTCAAAGTAAATAACAAAAAAAAAATGTCTCAACTTACGCATTACCAAATCAGCTTCATTATTATATTAAAAATAATGAGAATATTTTTCATATTGCATGCACTGTTTTCGTCAATTACCAACCAACAAATTTGTAAGTTTATTTCATAAACAATTTTTTTAGTGAAATAGTTAAAAAAAGAAAGCAAATTTAATCGATTTTAGTGAAAATTCACACTTATTGTTGAAAAAAGGTTAGTTGAGTGAGTACCGACTTTGAAATAATCTACACCACTTTACTTATTATTTAAATTATACAAATCAAGAAAATGAACAAATTGTAATTTACGAATAATTTGAATGATCCATGATATGAGAGAGGTTACAAAAAGTGTAAGCAGTTGAATGAAATTTGGACACCAATTTTCATTAGAAAAATTGTACAAATTTATAATTTTAATGATTATCAATTTGATCTTACGCGAATTTATTTCTGAACATCTTTGGGAAGCGAAAGGAGTTTACCTATCAAATTTCAATCAAATATCTCAAAAACTGTGACATATACTACACCAATAAATTTGGACAGACAACAAGTGAATATACTTAAAAGCATACAGACAAATAGGCTTAAATCGAATCAGAATTGTGATTTTGAGTTCATTAGTATTATGTAATATGCAGAAGGGCCCATCTCAATGCTTTCTAAGTATTACATTCATATATCCAAACACATTATACCCTAAACATCAAGTAGTTTAGGATGTAATTACAAAATTAATAAAAAAAAGTAATCATTTCAATTAATTATAAGATCTTTTTTTAATAAATCATTACTGTAATATTTTAATTGGGCATGACTTGATTATTATTCTTCTTATGTAATCTAAGCAATAATTTAAAACAAGTAACGTTATCAAATTTTACAAAATATTACTTTTTTAAATGCTAATAAAACTTAAAGTCCATATAAATGGTAATGTGTCGGTCCAGGGATAATCGAGAATAAATGTAGGCAACTATTCTGCATGTAAAATTCCATTTAAAAGGAAAGAATTAATTACATAAATTAGAGAGTTATAACTTTCAAAAATCTTTTATGAACTTCTCTAAATTACTTAAGATTATTTAGGAGACTAAGTTGAATTGTCACATTTCATGTAAATCAGTCCATTTTTATTTTATTTTGAATATCCTACCACATAGCAAATTTTACAAGTTATTTGAAAATTACAATATTTTACATTCATAACGTGTAATTAATTTTATTAACATTGGTGTAAAGTATTTACACCAATGTTAATAAACTAATCCCAAAGCTTTCATTTATTTTAAAAGGCATTGAAGTCATACAATTTGAGCAATCGAGCGGAAAAAAATCTCTAAAAAATTATTATCGAAAAATTTAACTAAATTAAGAAAGAGCTCTAAATATTAAGCAATATCTTATAAATTCTACATAATCATGTAGAATTCAAATTAAATTCTTAATAAAATCATGTTACTTATTAAGAAATTATTTATTCCTTACAAGAAAAAAAAAACAGATGATAATTCGAAAAATTGGACTATGCCTGTCAGGATAATGATTGAAATTATAAATTAAATATAGCAATTTTTTTCTAAAATTATTTACAGCTGCTTTCTTATTAAAATGTCCACTATATCAAATGCATTTAGAGAAGATTGTTGGCTTTCGACCACCACATGAATATCTAACAAATGAAAATTTATTGTATAAAGAATATCATATTTTTAATAACGAATTCATTGACAACAGAAATGTTAGTAAAATACACAATCATATTAAAAGAGAACACCTGGAGTCACAACAGCTAAAAAATAGAAATTATGATATCGGGAAAGTTATTAACAGGGAATTACATTCAGATACTACGAGTAGTATATGTTGGCGTTTATGTTATAAAAATGAAGCCTGTATCGCTTATGTGCATTTACTGAAAAGCAATGAATGTTACGGTTACACATATTTCGAGAGAGCCGAACAAAATTTTATAAGAATATTTGATGATTATCTACCATTAGTTGCTGATAATGAAGCTGTATTTTATAAGAAGTCATGTCTAAATGGTTGGTTAGTTGGTTCTGATTGAATTCATTCAAAACATAAAGGAAAATAAATAAAGTGTTTATTTATTTATGATTTAATCTTGTAATATTTAATATTTCTTATAAAGTACCAAAATCCTGTAAAGAGCGTTTATGGACTTTAACCAAAATACCCGGTTATAGTTTAGTATTTCAAGGCAAGAAAACTTTATCAACTTTAGTCACACGACGTAAATGTGCTGAAGAGTGTCTATTCGAAAAAACATTTCAATGTTTATCTGTATCTTTTGCTCCTTCATATCGCAATAATCGTAATAGGTAAATAAAACTATATAAAAATTTCTATAAACACTTTAATTTTTACATATCAAATTGAATTGATTTTTCATCAAATTGTTAAGTGCATAAAACATTTATTTGAATAACTGTTGATCATTCAAACAAAACTCAACACTTTTCCATTCTTTCATTATTAATCTTAAGTAACTTGAGAGAACAATTCTCTTTTACAATTTTTATCTAAATCAAAAAATTTAATGGGTTATATTGCCATTACTTCTGATTTGATTTTATTATTTTCCCAATTAAATTATATCTAATTTTTTGTTTAGAAAGAACTTTTTTTCTATTTTTGAATAATTCAAGTTTGATTAGTTAAACAATATCACTCATATTCATTGCTATAAGGACTATAAAAAATTCTAATTGACATTTAGGTCAACTCGAATTGTAGCAGAGAAAATGGCTAAACAATATGAGGGCATTTTGGGCCGCTGTATTTTAAGTGACAAAGATAAGATGATGCAGGCTGATGCGTTTCGTGTCGCATCATATGAAGAGGAGTATATCGAAAATCAGTGCCATGATAGAAGAATTGAAAATAATCAGTGTTCATATGAATTATATGCTAATAGCACTTTCATTTATGCCGATAATAAAATTATAGGATTAACTCAACAAGAGGTAACATTTTATTTTATATTATCATATCTAACAGTACTTCACTATTTTAACTCCAATTTGAGGTCTGTCTGTCTAATTAATATAAATTTAGAAACGATTAAATTAACAGTCTAAGCACTCTCAGTACGCCGTCGCAAAAGAAAAGACTCTATGTGAAAAATGTGAAGAATACACTTAAAAAAATGTGTACAGATTATGCGCTTAAATATTTGACAGCTACAACTGTCAAATATTGTATACAAATTATAGGACGTTTAAGAGTTGAAACTTCCAGCCAAATGCACCATATTTTAAGGATCTGTAATAATAATCAAATTAATTTATTTTCTTTAAATGTGTGCAGTGTCAAACGTATTGTTCTCATGAAACAAAGTTTCATTGTCAAGGAGTCACATTTTATTATGAAGATGCTATGGATGAATCAGTATGTTTATTACATTCGGAGGATATTATATCTTTTGGACCGAGAAGTTTACAATTTCGCCAAAATGCCATTTATATGAGAAGGGTAAAATGCTTAGATGGTAAAAATTGCACATAAATCTGTTTGAGCAGACATTTTTAAATAATTCTATTGTTATTTTTATCCAGTTCAGGTTACATGTAGTCCGAATGAAATGCTAATCAAATATATACCCAAAGATTGGTTTCGTGGTAAATTATATGTGAATGGCCATTTCAATAATTGCATGATCGATGGCAACGGTACCCAAACCACTATATTGCGTTTGGCCATTGGAAATGAAACCATTGAAAATCGTTGTGGAATTTTAAGAGCGTACGAAGTAACAAATGAACATCAAAGGTACAATAAATATATATGCATTTATATGCGCTTAAATAACTAGTGTGAATAATTTTCATTTTATCGTTTTGGCAATCAAAGCTGTAATCAATTAAAAAGTATTTGCCGAAGATATCTGTCTGCTGGCTGTTTACTTCTCTGCCTGATAAAATAACCTTAAATAATCCAAATTTTTAGATACTATCTAAAACTAATAGCACATTATACTCAGATGGTGTTGTCTCTGAAATAACCTATATCGATTTGTGTATTATTTAAAAAGTCAAGAATAAGCAATATGAATATTCTTAATCAACATCAAATTTTGAATTGATTTAGACATGTCTGTCCGTTGCTATATCTATATATCCCTTATCGCATTATCCATATACGCATCACAAAAATTGCTATTTGGCTTAAACATTAGACGCACATTACACGTAAAATGGGCTAAATCGATTCGAGGAGCAGCCGCAAAGCACTAGGAAGTGACCACACTTTTAGTTTTTTAAGCAAAAATTTGCACTCTTTTATGCATTATTCACAGAAATTCTTATTCAGACTATTTATCTGAAATATCTAACTCAAAGTCACCACGCCTACTTCAAATTCTACACTATCAAATTTCCATTTTGTGGATCTGTTTTTATAGTTTTCACTTATTTCTTACTATCACCACTATTTCTTACTTATAATCTAAGACAATTAAATTTGTCACCCGATTTCTTATGAGATGCCACTAACTGTCAGTCCATAAATTCCGAAACTTCGCTGCACCTAATTAAATATTTCATCGTTGTATGCCTTTACTGATTAATTAAAATGACACTAAACATTTGTTTGGACTTTTCAAATGTTGTTCTCTCTCAATTCAGTAATTTACCTCAAGCCCCTTAAAAATTAGAAAATATTACTTTTTTTTTACTTTTTATTTGATTATTATTTAGTAATAAGCGATGCATACAAGTTGAGCATGTTTATTAAATATCATGCAGTGTTGAATTGTGGGTTAAGATTTCTCTCTAAATAAATCTAATCATTTTTACTGGCTTTATTCTACACTCGGTCTTGCTCGGTCTTCTCTAAGTTTTTATTTTGTAATACCGGAATTCAATGGGAATTCAATGGCAAATTGTAATACGGATATTTGTTTTTTTTGTTTTTTTTTTTTTTTTTGGCAGAACATTTATTTCAACTTTAGTAGTCATACAAAATAATCCAAATGTTCAAACTCAAGGAGATCGTTTGATAAAAGTTGGTTGTATTATAAACAAAGTTAATAATATCACGAGTGATAAATATAAAATTGTACCCACGACACAACAAAACAATTTCGAAAATGCTATTATGTTGGAAAATAAGAATTGGCCGAATAAAATTACATTGCAAGCATCATTCAATTTTTCAAAAAGTTTATCCTTTAAAAACAATTCATTGTTATTTAATAATAGCAAAAATTATGCTACAATGCCCGTGATTACTTTACAAGTGATTGATGTCAATCGTAACAAATCAACGAATAAAGTTGAAATTGGTCAATATTTGCAATTGCAAATTGTTGCCGAATATACACAAATGCAATTAAGAGAATTATCAATGGGCGGTATATTACCGTTATTGCCTGATATTCAAGCCACTTCATTAATAGCGAAAACAGGAAATGAAGAGAACAATATTTTACTGATTGATAAATACGGTTGCCCAACAGATTCAAATATTTTTCCTCCTTTAAAAAAAATATGTTCACCCACTAAAAATACACTTTATACGAAATTTCGTGCTTTCAAATTTCCCGATACAACTAACATTAAATTTGAAGTGGACGTACATTTTTGTGAAGAAAAATGTCCATTAGATAATTGCTTAAAAATTAACAGAAATGTGTAGGTGCAACTCTTGGCATCTCTGGAGCGAACTAGACCAAAACAAAGGTATTTTTAAAGGCAATAATAGTGACAGTAACAGCAACAGGAATAGCAACAGCAACAGCAACAGCAACAGCAACAATAAAAGCATAAAGAAAATAATTTATAAAATAACTTACATATCATGCAACACAAATTCAGCTCAATAAAATGGAAATTATTTTACAAAAAAAATTTAAAAAAAAAGAAGAAATAGAGATGGCAACAGAAGGATTTATACTACTGGATTTAAATTTTTACATACGCAATTATATGAAAATCATACAACTTGTTTTGTTGTTTAAGTCTAAAATCAGTTCTTTTTAATATTTTGATAGGCAGCTGTAATAATTAATAATTTTATGCAAAAAGTGTAAAATTTAATATACATGTTGTTATTTCTCCTCGCATATATTCATTTTATCTTATTTGAAACATGTTTACCTATAAAATTTAATAGTTTAGCGTATAATAAATATTAATAAAAAAGTCTCTCTCTCTAATCTAATCTAATCTAATCTAATCTACACGTTTTTTCCTCATTTTCATTACTTAGATATTTGTTTACAGAATTTTAGTTGTTGTACCTTTAAAAAAAGCCCAAGAACTTAGTTTTCACCAAGAACAAAATAAGTGAGCCTAAAAATGCGTAATATATTTTTCAGCTAATTAGAAGCGTTAAAACAATTTAAAAACAAATTTTTGAAGGGAATAATGTTGAGATACATGAGTTGGCGCTGCATTTTATTAAGTAGCATAAAAATATAGACTTTCCCAAATTTCCAAATATATGTAACGTAAAATACATCAATGATAGATTTCAATATACAATATATTTATATATTTATTACTTGTATTTAAAAAATATTTATTCATATTCGCAGAAAATTTGTAGAAATAACTACCTACCTAAGTTGCAAACACTTGTTTATACATACGGCTATGTAAAAAATTTTGTATACCTTATTGGCATTTTTTTTAATGCTTAGCAACACAAATGAATAAACTTGCACTTGCACACTACTGAACAATTGTGTGTCTCTAGATTTGATGAAACCAACAAATTTGGAAGAAATAAAAAGTGTGATTGAATTTATATGCATCCAATAACAATATGCATATCTTTTTACTAATAATACTTCAAAAACAACTTAGCATATACAAAATTATAAATAATTTCATTTTTTTTGTGATATACTGTTCAACAAATTTATTCATATAATTCATTTCTCACATAATTAACTAGTATTAATAATGTTTTTTCAAATGCGACGATACATTTAATTTTATTTAACTTTATATTTACATATACGCCATGTATATAATTTTGACATCTTATTTTTAAATAAATAAGGCACATAATTTGAAAAACGCAAAACATATTGATTTCATATTTAAATAATATTTGCTTAACAAATATATTAAATACAACAAAAAAAATAATAACAAACAGTAGACAAATTAAAATCAAAAATTTTAATTTGCCACATTCACATGCACTTTATTTTTTTGGTTTAGTTAAGAGTAACTATAAAAAAACCATACAACCAAAATAAAAAATATTTTGTGATGTTAATTCGGAACAATGTTCGTTACATTCTATTAATGAGCATTACAAATTGTGTTATATATATGGAACTATTCATATACACGTTCATTCATAATTTCTATAGATTTTAGTTTTCTTTTTTCACTATTGGACATGCCTTCTACTTTATTATAAACTGGTGAGGATGATTTTCTTTTCCTAGCACGCTTTCGTGATACTGATTCATTGACTGCTCCAAATTTCGCTTGACCGCTTTCAAATTTCGTTGAAAATGAAGATGAGTTTTGTTGTACGTTTCGCATTTCATTACTGGCATCTTCATGCATATTTTCTTGCAACGACTTTAAATTACTTATTTTCTTAGAGTTCTTAGTTTTTTTTGTATCATGTTTACTTTTTGCGACATCTCTTTCTATGAGTTCTGATTTATTTTTTAATTTTATATTTTCTTGCAACAATTTTATATTATTTATTTTCTTAGAGTTCTTAGTTTTTTTTGTATAATGTTTACTCTTTTCCACATCTCTTTCTATAAGTTCTGATTTATTTGTTAATTTTAAGTAACCTGTAAGACCCTTACCAGTTACATTTACTAATATATCTTGTTCTTTCAATTCGGTCAAATACGCTCTGATTAAAGTTTTCCTTCGATTTGTTATTTCAGAAACGTAAATAGTATTTATATAATTGTAAATACCTTTTACAGTAATGCCTTTTTTAAAGTCATGTTCTAAAAGAATTTGTTGAATCATCTTTCTTGTTGTTGGTAATTTTCCTTGATGTCGCTGAACATGAATTTTCTTCTCTGAACTATCACTAACACTTGTATCTGACATTTTTTTGTTTTATTTTCTCTTGTAGATATATAATTTAATAAATGTGTATAACTTTACGTTATTTTATTCATAAAACTCAATTTATGCGTTACACTATAATATGTATTTTTACACTTTATATATATATACATATATATATATATATACATAACATAATTTTCATATTTTAATACAGCACATTTTTTAGTTACTCTTACGCTTTGTTTTTTTTTTGTTTTCTAACGGTATAAAATTTATAATGTTTCTAGAAAGAGACTTACCATACTTAAGAACTGTATATACAAAAACATAATCTCAAATATGCTTAAGGTCCCTGTACATATACAACCGGGACCAAAAGCTACAGAATATCAGAGGTACACAATAATTTAATAAAGCGAAAATGTTGTTTCCGCGTCATGTTCTTTACTGAATATTTAGATAATGTTCGGACTATATAAATTATTTTAAGCAACACAATTTATCATTTATACACATGTATACAAATCAGCAACTTATTTCATGGCTTATAAATTATAATTTTGGCTTTATAATGAATTGCGTTTTCCGGGAATTTTAGTGCAATATATTTTGCTCGTTTATTTTGGATATGACTTTAAGTAAAAAGTTACACAAGTAACTTAATTTGATCTAAATCTTTACAATTTTGTAAAATTATATCAATACATATAAATAATAAATATCATTATTATTAAAATCATCATAAATAAATCACCATAATCATTGTGAGTTTATACACCTCAAAAGTTTGGTCGTCATAATTATGCGGATAAGTAATTAAGTATCTCAAAATGCCATTAATTACTACGACTGTCATATTAAAAATAAAAACAATAAGCATAAAATAAAATGAGGGTTATAATGAAAACAAGATCAAGAGGTAGTTGTATTTAAGTTTCACTTAATGAAATGCATAATTAAAGGAAAGTTTTTAATAAAAAGTAAAAGATGACAGATATTAAGGAAATTTCCGTGATTGTAAAATGGAGTGGCAAAGAATACCCCATTAGTGATTTAACTGATCAAGACACAGTTGCTGTACTGCGCCATGAAATTTTTAAAAAGACCCAGGTGCGACCTGAAAGGCAAAAACTTATAAATCTTAAATACAAAGGAAAGGTAGCGGAAGATAACCTGAAACTATCACATTTAGATTTAAAAACCAATTTTAAATTGATGATGGTAGGCTCCACGGAAGCTGACATACAGGACGCTTGCCAAAAGCCCACAGATATTATAGAAGTTATTGATGATTTTGAAGATGCAGATGAAAAAGGGGAATCTCTGGAGAATTCCGCTATTTATTTGGCAAAAATACAAAAACGCATAAAAGAGTACAAAATTATGGAATTAAATAGTCCACGTACAGATAAGAAATTGTTAGTACTGGATATTGATTATACATTATTTGATCATCGCTCGTCAGCTGAATGTGGTGCAGAATTGATGCGCCCATATTTACATGAATTTTTGACAACCGCCTATCAAAATTACGACATAGTCATATGGTCAGCAACAGGCATGCGCTGGATAGAGGAAAAAATGCGTTTATTAGGTGTTAGCACGAATCCCGATTATAAAATAATGTTCTATTTAGATGCTGGTGCTATGATATCAATCCATACTAATGATCATGGTGTTATTGACGTTAAACCATTAGCTGTCATATGGGGCTTGTATCCGCAATACAATGCAACGAATACAATTATGTTTGATGATATAAGGCGTAATTTTTTGATGAATCCTAGTTCAGGATTAAGAATACGACCATTCCGTCAGGCGCATTTTAATCGTAAAACAGATAAAGAACTTTTAAAATTAGCAAAATATTTAACAGATATCGCTCAATATTGTGACGATTTTACGAAGCTAAATCATCGCAAATGGGAACATTATGATCCTAAAAAATAATAAAAGTAAATATTTCTTTGTTTCTTTTTAAATTTCCTTTGAACAGTTTTATAATAATTCATTAAATAAGCAAATTTACAATATTTGTGAAACATTATTGAATAAAACAGATATTCCTTTTTTATAAAGTGTAATAATAAAATAAAGTATACAGGTTAAAGGCGTGTCTTTTGTACCATCATTCACAGAGTGGTGTTTAATAAATATAATTTTGGCTTGAGTAGTCCTTTAACTTAGTGCATTCGCTTATGGAACCAGGTAAAAGATAATTTTCTTGTCACATTGCAAACTTTACAAGCTTATCAAAACTTTTTTACCAATTTTTTGCCTAGCTATATTTTTCAGTTGCTTGACTTGGTAATTCGATAAGGTGAAGTAGGGTCGGAGTCGAGTCCGACAGTCTTACTTTGTTCTATAACATTGATTAACAACAACAATTTTTTAATTTACCTGCTGTATTTACATGTACTGGCTTAAACGTCCAGTACATTTAGGTACGAAAGATGGATGCTTATAGTGCATTCATCGTCAGATAATAAACTGAACCTTATACCGCATCTTGTTTATGGAATTCGAATGGATATTGGTAGCGTCTGATGTAAGGACCTACTCAAAACTTGTAGGTCAGATTCCTATAATTTTGCATTGGCTTACCAATCACGCCAATTTTTAAGAGAAAGGAGAGCATTATTTAACATGTAGCTCTAAATCTAAGCAAACATTTGCCTGCTATAATGGGCACCGTAGTTCATTATAACCCACCATTCAAGCCAACCTCAGTACTACAACAACACTTCGAAATTTCATAACGTTCAAAAATGCTTTTCATTCTTATATTTTTCCATTGTATCAGTTATTTATGGGTTTTATTCATTTATTTAGAGATTTAAATTGCAAAGAAATCAATACATTCGTATGACGAGATATGTCCTATATATTTAATTTATATACACACAATTTAATAAATGTATTGGAATTTTTATAATATTTATGAAATATGTAAATTATTTTGTATGAATTATAAGTCCCTGACTTAGACTACAAATAAAATTATTTAATTATTTAATACTACCGCCGTCGCGGTAGTGTTGCTTCCACTGATATTTCAACAATTAATATAAAATACTTTTGAAAATTTCATATATTGAACACCACGAAACGTAAATTTTCCCAACTGAAATGAATTCATTAGTAGATTCAATAGTGCAAAGTGCCCGAAATTGCCCAAAAATTTTCGAAAGTGGCGGAGATTACTTGGAATTGGCCGAAATTTCTCGAAGTTGCCCCAAAATTAGCTGAAAATAGCCGAAAATGCTAAAATCGCCTGCAATTGCTCAAAATCGCCCGAAATTGTCTGAAAATACCTGAAATGCTCGAAATTGCCTAAAAATACCTAAACTTGGCTGAAGTTGCCTAAAAATAGCTGAAATTGCCTGAAAGTGGCCGAAATTTCCTGAAGTTACTCGAAATTGCGTGGAAATAGCCGATATTACCTGAACGTAGCCGAAATTATCCACAATTCGCCGAAAATGAGATAACAAATGAATTCGAATTGATCCCATCAAAATACCCATCGTTATGGTTCTCCATTGTGCTCAGTTATCACTTGGATGCTGAAAGTCCTTTAACTTAACTTAAATTACATTATTACATGCACTGTGCGTACATATTGAATTATCTATTTTCTACTCTTTTCCTTCCTAAATAAATTATAGCAAATAAACCAAATAAAAGTTTAAGCTTTGTTGTTGTTTCCTAATGTACTAAAACCAAATGGATGGTTTATGGATTTATTTTTAAAACTGCCGTTTACACAATTTCATGTGTAATATATACAATGAAGCAAATGGGCCATAGACATTTACTTTATCATATAATAATTGATACAATTTGATAACTTTTCGATATTTTGTTTTTTCTCTTTCTAATCTTTAAAATCACAATCATCACAAATTTTCTATTATCAAAAATTACTTCTAAAAGTATTTTCCACTTTAAAGCTTACAACTACAATTTACACTGTTCCATGTTAATTTATGTAAAAAATTACTATATCAAATTTAAGTTAGGATTCATATGATAAATTGACACTTTCAAACGCATCTTAAATTGAACTTTTTTTATTTCTTTTGCTTATTGCGAAAAGCAAGAAAAATATGGAAAGGCGACATTATCAGCAGACATTAGCAGAGGGAACTTGCAATCATTAGTGTACCTAAGTTAATTGAACAATTCAATTCTATTGTAAATTTAAGCTGAATTAAATAACCGTTTTTTTGTGTTTTCTAATTGCGTCTAGTTGCAGATTTTCTTAAAAATCAGTAATTCATTGCTGCATTCATAGCCAATTGTCACTTAGAGAATAATTTTCTGCTTGAACAAGAACACGTTCATATCTCCATTTATCAGGTGTGTCCCAACAACTTTTCAAACAAGTAAATATTAATACATTGCCATATTCAATTGGGGCAGCTTCGCCGCTTTGCTTCATTTTTAACTTTGGTATTAATGTTGGCAATAATTGCACTTCACATATAGTTTCACCATTACAATTCGGACATTTTGGTATACCATCTTTAAGTGGGGCTATGAGCAGTGGCAACGTATCACGGGAATATCTTAAAATGTGGCCTGGATTCTTTTGTAATGCGCTAACAAAATGATGAAACATAACATCCCCATGAGCTGGCAACATTTTTTCATAACGTTCTTGATCATCCGTATCTCCAGCAACTTGGTGAGTACTCTTTCTATCAGTTGGAGACTGATTATTAATTTCATCTTTCTTTTTATATTCTTGATATAAGTCTCTTATATGTTCGGCGGACAAGGCACCACCACTATAATAATCATACTCTTTAGTTTGAGATTGAATTTCCATTTCCACTGCTATAAAATAAGATTTTAAAGTGATATCTGACAATTTAGCTAAAGTCTCCATGGACGCTGATTTATTATTATGCTTTAACATGGCTACTAAATCACGCTCAGGTATTTTTGGTGTTTCCACTTGAACTATATCAGTTTCTGAGCCTTCAATTTCGGCACATAACGCAGCTGTAGTACCATCTCCACTAAAGGCATAATTGTAACCGTCATCTTTGGAAATGTTTGTGGCCGCCGCAGCACAATTAGCATTTGGATCTTCATCTACTTGTTGTGATGGACTTATTTGTATTTGATGAAAATCTCTAGCAATTTCATTTTCAATTGAATTACTATCTTCTTCGTCATCTTCATCATTCATTTGTAATACAACGGAATGTTTCATTATATCCTCATTTAAATCTAAAATCATTTTTGCATCTCTATTTTTTATAATATTGCCGTTCTCTTCAAGTGTTTCATTAATATCACCAATATCATTATCATTATCATTATCGTTATCACAATCATGATCATCACTACTTGTATCCATGCCTTCAAGAGGATCTAAGGAAATTTTATTGTCGCCCCAATCATCAATGCCTTTGCACCATGATATTTTATGTATTTTAGTTTTATGTATTTTATTCTTTCTCTTTCCTTCTTTGCCACCTCTACATGCACTGCCATCAATATTCGTTATAGTATTAGGACTATAAGTATCTGCAATCTTTATCGCACTTTCAAAGTTATAACCGGGTACATCTAAATATTGAGTACGTAAGCACAACCAACTGTTCGAATCTTCCGAACAAAGTGGGTTGAGACATGCGAATATATATAAAGAGCGATGGAACTGCGAAAAGTCCAATGGCGCATAAAGTTGTACAATTAAAGGACGTACTGCCCCGCATAAAGGGCATGATGGTATTTTGATATCCCCATTTGGCCAATCCTTTTAAGTCAGTTTATTATTTAATCAATTAATCAATTAGTTGTGAGTGCATTCAAAAGAAAAATCAATTATTTAACTTTTTTATGTATAAAATAATACAACTTACGGGATTTCCACCAATTTTATTTAAAGCACTATTCAAACACGAAGCAAACTTATAAGTTATTTCTTCATCTTCATAACCCAAGTAAACTGTGCTCTTATTTTTTGCCATGTCTGTTTTTTTAAGTTAATTAATTACTTTTTACACTTCAATATTCTTTTATAGTTTTATATATATTGTCCATATTAATATACTAGTTACACTCCGTACAATTAAATATAAATACGCGAAGTTAATGCACTGATACATTTGAGAACAAAAACGCTAGTGAAGTTATCAATTTATTTTTTCAAAGAGAATTTATAAGAAATAGAGTGTGACTTTTATAAGGCTTATGTTTGTTTACATTTTTCTGTCTCTCTCCCTCTCTTTCAGAAAGTTTCTCTAAAAAATAAGTTGATAAAGCTAGTTGATAACTTCACTAACGTCTTTATTTTTGTTCTTTTCTAAGAAATTGTTATACGTTCATGATTATTACTCTTTGATAAACAATGTCAAAATGTGGATAATGTAAAAATTGGGGAATTTTTTTATTCCGTGCATAAGCGATAAAATTTTGGAGCTTAACAATATGTATATATATATATGGAACGTATGAACTTGTATCAAATGATGCTTATAAAGTTTTAAATGGAAAAGTTCCAGTAAAAGTTAATAATTAGCCAAACGGCTAAAATAGTTCTTTATGTTTACTAATTCTTTTTTAATCTTTGATAATGTAAAAGGTATTTCCTTACTTTATAAAGTTTACGATTTTTCACACTTTACTTTATATATTATTTATTTAGATAAATTAGATGCAAATCTAATACAATTACCTGTGCAGTAATCTGCGTAAACAGTTATTATAGCATTTACAAATTGAGACGATTATATGAATTGGTATTAGGAAAACATTTCGATATTTGACGGGTAATTCAATAAGTTTACGGAAAACGGAAATGAAAACTTATAACTGTAACTTATTGTGAATACTTTAGTGTTATCGTGGCTTTTGTAGTATTTTTAAAATACTACAAAATTTTTGTGTAAGATGTTGTTAAGTTGTTTTTATTTTATCATTGCGGCTAATAGCAATTGATAATAATAAAATGAAGGAAAATTTATAAAGGCGAGAATTTTTGTGTATTAACCACAACAATTGATCGAGTGGTTTGTATGTAAGTTGAAGCAAATATCATTTGCTTTTGCGGGCTAAACTACTTTTGGGTGGTTTTCTTTTTGCTTTTACTTATTACTTAAATTTTTTAGTTGATTATTTTTCATTTTCATTTTGATTTGTAAACCCTAAGCCGCAAAATTTTTACGAAAACTGCTAAATCCTAAAAAGCACGAATTTATATCTGGGATGGCTTAACGCTAAAGCTAACGCAACGTGATTTCCAGTTCTAACAATTGGATGGTACAGACGGTTGGTTGGTTAATTGCTTGACTTGACTGCCTTAATTTCATTGGAATAATTTTAACAAACTAACACAAACCAAATAGAAAAAAGTGAAAAGGAAAAAAAACCTGCCTGGTTCAATAAATTTTCCACACGTTAGTTTTTCGCCTAATGCACAAATAAATGTTTGGTTTATTGGTGTTAGTGTGGATTTTAATGAAATTTATTTTTTTCTCTTCAAGCTGCTTAATCTAAATAGTTATTTCCTCTTTATTAAAAAAAAGGTAAAAACAACAACAATAATTACAATAATAATAAAAAGCAATAACACATTCAAATATTTTCAAGGTAATAAAATGAAAGTAAGAAAGAAAGCAAAGGGGCAAAAATTGAGACAGAAATAGAGAACTTTTTATAATATATCGGTTAATAACTCTTCAGTCTAATCGGCCATTTTCTCGAAAGTGTTTGACTCTTTCCAAAAAATAACATGGAATACTTACTAACGATAGTTTTGATTACCTCAAATTAATCGATCATCAAAATAATTCCCCATAACCTTCTAAAAACATTATGACCCAAGTGGCCTTGAAGTATTTGACTTGAATGACTTTTGAATGATTTTCATCGAACAAGAGCTTACTTAGTGAATTGGGGACCTTTTCGATGCGAGCACTTATTCAAAAAAACCGCTTAGCCATACTAAAATTATCCTATAAGATTTTAAACGTCCTACAATTTGTGAGCCATTTGACATAACTATCAACATTGCTTTGAAATTGACAGAATTGACAGAATAATCAATAATAAAATGACAGATGATGGATTAAGATATCATACAGTTCTGAAAGCAGTGCTAGATCATAGATTTTTTGACTTATACATTTTTTCTGGCGTCTTTTTATGGTAATGTTAACAAAACATATGACAAAATGGGTAAAAATTAAACTCTATAAACCGGTTTAAAGTGGTGAATTTATCACCATATTGTTTACCATTGTCATACCACATACCACAATATACAAATTCAATTTGTTTGAAATTGGAAGTAAAGAAGTTTACAGTCGCTCGGAGTCGACTCTGAAATACTTTGCACTATTAATGCTTTATGTGTTGAAAAAATCTAATAAATCAATTACAATATCAAAAAAGTGACAAATTATAAGGGTCGTTATATAGGAGGGGGCTCAAAAAGTAAACCGATCTAAACCAAATTAGATATGCACAATTTGACATACAAAAATTTATGACAAAATATAAGACAATGCCAATTTGCATTAAAGTATATTCAAAAATTGTAACTTTAAGGAGTTTTTTTTTATAAAGGACGCAATACGGAAATGGATCTTAAAAATTGAAAAATCTATGTCTTTTACGTCAAAATATTATAATATATATAAATTTTTGTTAAATTCCGTTTAAAAATGCAATTTTCTTCTATTTTTTTTAAGAAAAGAGTTACGTATGCCATGGATCGAAACCAAGCAACGTAACAAATTTTATTCGAATATTCTTAAAAATTGC
The DNA here is from genome assembly GCA_023089585.1 of Melophagus ovinus. Taxonomy (NCBI): domain Eukaryota; kingdom Metazoa; phylum Arthropoda; class Insecta; order Diptera; family Hippoboscidae; genus Melophagus; species Melophagus ovinus. Next base: position 3,784,999 of record JAKKIB010000253.1, read on the forward strand.
CAACCGTAATTTCGTAAGAAATTTACACAAACAGACATTAGACGAATAGCCAGAATAGAAGTTTAAATTAAATCAGGTAGTTATTTTGAATCGATCGGTACAATAAAACGTGGGTCTATATCAGCTTCTTCTGCGTGTTACGTACATCTGAAAAAACACATAATACCTTTTATCAAAAGTGGTGTAGGCCATAACAAAGGAAATAATTCAAAATATTTGCATATATGGATATGTTAATGTATTTGTGGTAGGCAGAAAACTAAATAAATAAATAAAATTAATTAAAATTAAATAAAGTAAAAAGCATGAAACAATAACACGGAGAAAAACAGCAAAGGAAGTAGAAAAAGAAAATAATAAGAAAATTCAATTAATAAAACAATTGAAGAGACAGACAAAAAAGGCAGATACAAGAAATTGTAATTTGTAAAATTATTTGTTTATGCAAATACACAAATTATTTATATTATTTAATTCAATAAAAAATTAAAATAAAAACAAATTCAAAATATTCATAAAATTACACAAGAAATACAACCAATTTATCAAAAAAAAAAAAAATTTCATTAAAAGAATTTTCTGTTTAACTTTAACTTTGGAAGTTTTCTTCCTTCACCCATGAATTTTCATCATATGAACAGAATTTTTTTAAAGCAATCCATAAATATGTAAAATTTTCGGGTAATGTTTTAATAATTTTTTTGCCGATCAGCTTAAAATTGGCATACTTCAAGCTATTCTGGATGTTTCATCCATTCACACAAAGAAATTATATTCTGTATAATGAAATAGTTTAATGTTATAAAATGTAGATTAGCGATGTTCAAGTCCAATTTAAAAGTGTAGAAGATTCTCATACAGTTCAGTTTCTTGTACAGTCAAACACTTTTTGATTAAACTTAACTAATTTATCTCAATTTTTTAAATATTTTTGTAATTCCATATCTATGTCAGTCATATCAAAATTATGTCTGGCATTTTTAAACCGTCATGATAAAACAAAAAAGAATTCAATGGGCCATATTTCTTTCATAAAGTTTACGGTTTCATTTGAAAAGGCTTTTTTTTATTTCATGTGAAGAACATGAAATAAAAATAATTAAATTAAATTAAATTATTTGAAACGTTACATATTTTGCTTGTTCCTTATTTTTTCACTAGAAAATATTACTCAAAAATATATTTAAGTGTTATAACTGGTAATATTAATATTTTGGGCAACGACCATATGCCAAAAACACTTATCAAAGGCATTTAAGAATGTAATCGATTCAATAAGTTTATGCAAAATGTAAATTGCTAATTTTTATTAAAGCCATTTCATAGGGGAGGCATATCATTTTGAGTAAGGTAAAGAAAAAATATTAGGAAATTGCCATAAAGTTTTAAATATATTGCGCTCTTCGCCGCGAGATTTCATTTTGATTTGATTATACTTACTTATATAAACAAATTCTACCAAAATCTAAAATTAATTATAATAAAAATCTCAGTGATACTTTTACAAGTCAAAATATATTGATTGGAGAGCAATTTTATTAAAGGGCAAAAAGAGAAGAAAAACTCGCGCTCTCGTACGGGTTGTTCCATACTTTTTTTTTTAATATTATTTTGTTGTGTGAAATTTGAGTTCTAAAATAGTACGAAAAGAATTGTAATGCCCAACATGGAGCTCGAACCTGCGGCCACGAGGTCAAAATTTTCATTGACTAACTGACTGGGCTAGCCAGGCTACATTTTCGATTTATAATCTCCTCGATTTTTATATCTATATCATGCCATAAATTTTTACAGTTAGTGTATATGCAGAAGATCAAATTTATTATTATTGTTATTGTTATCACTAGAATTTGTCATGGCATAAAATTCAAAATTTCAATAAGAGACAAAATTTCATTAGCGGCCATTACCATTGCCATCGCCTTCGGCAACGCCATTGCCACCGCCATGGCCATTTCTATTTTTCTAATTGCTTTAATAATTTCAGAGATAAAAAATACTCTTCTATTTAAATTTTTTATTAATATATTAATAATATTCAATTATTATTCTATTAATAGCAATAATTTCATTTCATGTAAATACTAAAAGATATTTAAAATATTTGAATGATTCAATTGAAAATACACATTTCATTAATACGTATTAAATGTTATGGCAAGGAAAGTATTGGAAACGTAGGAAAATAAATTGGAAAGTTTCGCTTTCATAACAACATTAAGTCAATACATTTTTATGGGGGTATAATTTTTACAATGATACTTTTTTTTTTGGTTGCAGACTTTAGTGATATTTTTTTATGTAATAATATTTTTATTTTTTATTTATTGCTTAGTTTTTCACTTTCTGTTGAATTGTATTTTATGGCAAATATTTTTCATACACATACACATGCACATACGCACAATTCAGTTTATCGCACTCATTTATACTAATAAAAATAAATTAACAGATTTCCTCAACGAACGTTCATTTTTTCATCTTCATGCTTTCTTCATTTTCTTTTTCTTTTTTTTTTTTTCTTTGTAGCATCTTTTCACAATTATTATAATTATAATAATTATAACAATGCATAAGGTAATAATAAAAGGAAATGTAATTGAAAAATGTGTCAACAAACTGAAAATCCATATGAATTTATGTAAATGTAAATGTGTGTATGTTAATGCAAATGATAAAAAATGTAAAAAAAAAAAATGAAAAAGTAACAAAAGAAAAAAAAAATTGGTAGAAAAAATTGTTAAAAAATTTGTGAAATTGCAAAAATAGAAAATTCATAAAAGCAAATGAAAATGTAATATAAATTATAAATTCTCTCTCTGTCTCTTTCTCTCACTCATTATCGGTCTCTCCATTTGCCTATCTCTTTCTATCTATTATAGACATGCAAGTTATATGTGAGCTATTTCCACAAACAAATTATAGGTGTATCCAATTATTGGGTCATATTAAAATGTATACGTAATTTTCCATTATTACATTGCGATATTGGTGTCTAACATTAAATGAACGTACGTTTCAATTATCGAATTTTGTCTGCCTGGTCTATCTAGTACGAAAAGTTACGTAGATATCAAGAAATTTGAAGAAATATTTTTAAAAGAAAAATGGAAGATGGAAAATGGAAAATGGAAATAATGAGGCTGATGTGCGTGAAGACCCCACCCAAAAGTAGTACACTCTATTCGTTTTTAGAATTTTCAATATTGAAAATGTTCTGGTTTTTGGTCTCCTAATGGTCCCACTTAAGAAATTCACTAAATGGATGGAATTACGAAGCTGTACAAAAAATGTACAAAACTTCGTAACAATAACGGCCAATTAAAATTTGATTAACATGCGGATCATTTCTACGATTATTTTGTAATTATACTTTTTAGTACGATCTAATATTATCGTACATAAAATGGGCGTGTACGTATGTATTCCGTAAATTATAATCAATAAATTTACGGAAATTTTCATCTTATTTTCCTTCTACTTGTTTGGTTTTGTTTTTTGTTTTTTTTTTTTTGTTGTATTGAAATTTTTCATTTGCTTGTTCAATAGTAAACGCATGAACATTTAAAATAAAATATTACGCCATTTGGAAGATCATGTTCGAGACATGGAAGATGATTTTCTTATATGAATTAAAAATGTGATAATGAATTATGTTGATTTTTCAAAATCAAAATGAAGTAACAGAATGCCCTCACAAACTATTTACCGTCAATTAACTCTTTCCATTATAATTTCAGTGATATAAATTAAGCCTACAAACTATGGTGGACTTTGCATTTCAAAATTGTTACATGACAAACACTTTGGATACTCTGACATTCTGCCTCTGTAAACATCTGTTAATATTTTCCTGAAATTTGTACATATTTGCCATAGTCCGTATATCCATACTTTTACTGAGGGAAGTGAATTGGACTATTCCCCAAAGAGATCTGAGTAAATTGTGAAAAACACGAAATACATTTTTGAAAAATACAAATTACATTTCCGATCGATTTATGAGATTATTCATATAAAACACTATAACGAAATATTAAACACGTTAAAGACAAACAATGTAATTAAATATTGAAAAGAAAAAAATTGTATATATTTATAAACTGATCAACGATTTCATACTACTTTTATTTGTGTTAGCTTCTTATGAAGTGTAAGTGTATATCATTGACAAGGGGGCAACTAGTTCCGAGAAGCATCTGCTTAACTGAGAGTAGCTCATGAGGTGGTCGTTGATCGCCGGCCATCAGAGTTCGTCATGAGTCACGAGATTAGATCCAAAAATTTAATTTGGTACCACCAATTTGGGATCACCAGTTTTAATATACCCATTGTGGTGATATTGAGGTTGGCTTCGTGGGGGCTGTGGTGCCCACATCGCGGGCGTTGCTCATTCAAACATATATATACTTGTCGTGCAGGATCTCATTTCCCGTATAAAATGGGTAGCTGGGTAGATTATCGGGCTAATTTTAAGCTAAGCCTAGGAGTAATAAGAAGGCTATGAATCTAGATACCAAAGATTAAGCCATGTATATAAAGTGCAATGCAGGCTTCAAATTGGAAGCTAGTCGTGACGGTAGCATGCACCCTGTATGACGTGATTACCAACGCTAGCGCTCATTATGTACATTTGTGTACCATGCATTGGAACCTTCACGGCAGGTATGCATGTAAAACACTCTCTGCAATATACATCATGGACTACATATTTATTATCGAATGTTTTTTCTTTAGGGCGTGGTATTAGTAATATTCTTAGTATTCTTAATTCTTTTTTAGCATCCAAATTATGCACCGTTTAATGAAATTGATGGAAAATTCGAAGAAAATTGAAGAAACTTGAAGATTTTTTATAAATTTATGGGTGCCCAATGTGCTCATGTTCTTTTGGCAAAAAAATACCCGTAAGAAACCCCGCATTTAAAAACTATGTATTGAAGATTTTGGATCGATATGTTCATTTTATAAAATTTTTGATTTCTCAAGTATCTTATATTCCTTAGATCAAATCACAAAAATATTGTTAAAGTATAAATATAATAAGAAGATAAACTTTAAATCTTCATCTAAGTGTAAAAAATAAAAATGTAAAAGAGACAGAAACCTTTAATGTTTGCATTGGAATGTTAAACTGCCGCAACATACAAAAATTAGTAGACAAAAATGTGAAAATATTTGCATCTTTTTCATAATTTCAACTACATGGATTTTAATCACGGTGATACAATATGAAATATTATAAAAACGTATGTTTGATTATAAGCGTTATTTATTAGCCATTTATTAGTCATTAAGACTTTCTTCTGTTTATACTCTTTTGTTTTTGTTTTTCTTTTTGTTTTTTTGTTATTGCGAAAAAGCGAAGTAAAGTTGTTGTTAGAGACCCCTTTTAAAATATCCTTTAGAAACTTAACTAAAATCTTTAGGAAATTAACAGAAACGAGACAAAAGTTTGTGTGAGTGAAATTTAACATTCGAATAATATAAACAGTCCATGCTCAGCCTAATTCTAAGGCATCAGATCCATAATTTGAAGTGCTTTAAATCAAATATTTCTCATTGACTACTTTTTTATGGATTTTTCTTTTAAATGTACAGAATTGTAAAAGGTTAGTCTTAAAATAAAATTTCTTTAATTTTTCCAATATTCCGAAATGGGCCACGTAAAAATTTGTGCGATCTTATTCATGGTCAGAATTGGCTCGTAGCAATTGCATATAAAATAAGTTCTATTGAAACATTTACAATATTTTAGTCGATAATTTATTACCAAAAATTTATAGGAAGATATTAAACAAACAAGCAAACGCGAAGATTTAACTTAGAAAATGATAATAAGTTCATAAGCAATAGGTCTATCTGAAGAGCTTACTGCCTGTTGAAGAAATTCCAAAAAATTTTTTTGTACTTTACAAAAGAAATGTGTCTGGTGTAGAGTATAAAAAAATAAATATTTCAAAAAGAAAATCCTCAATCGAAATTGTTGAATTGCAATTGACCACTTTAAATGACCTTGGTTTTTGGCTTTGGTAAATGTTTATGACACATACTTTTTACGTACGTGATTACTTAGGGCAATCAAATTCAATTAAATAAATATTATGAAATTTCAAGTTAAGTGACAGAGTAGAAAATATAAATAAATAAATAAAATGTGAAATAAATCATTCAGAAAAACCAATTCAATTAAAACTGAAATTACAATAAATAAATAGGTTTTTTTCTGTCTAATTTAAATACTTTTAAGAAATAACCTTAACAATTATAACACTAAATAACAACAATAACAAGTTCTAATAAGAAGAAAGTTAAATTTATAGAATAAAATGTAAATGAACATAAAAATCTAAGCGATAATTAAAATTTCCAAATTATAAAGAAATTTAGAAAAACTTTCATAGTAAAAAGAATCATTCGCTATTGAATTTTATAAAACATTTTGTTTTTTCTCTCTTTTTTTTTTTTTTTTTTAATAAAATTAATATACTTTCGAGTTGATAGAAAGCAAAAATATTAGGTTAAGGATAACACCGCAATATAAAATTATTTAGGTAAAAATTAACAACCAAAAAAAAAAAATAAAGTAAAATAAAAATAATTTATAAGGTTGGAGCCAACTTTTAAATACGCTACGCCACATTGTTTAACGTGATAAAAAAAGTTGAATGAATCAATTACAAGTCAACAAACTGAAACATCGTAAAGCTCATTTTATAAGAAGGGTTTCGAAAAGTGAACTGATCTGGACCAATTAAAAAAAAATATACTTTCTATGTTAAAATACACTTCAGCGCCAATTTACTTTAAAATACATTTAAAATTTTAATTTTTTTTTTAAAAAGGCGTGGTTTGGCGCGTTATCGTATAGATGGTCCGATATTATATATATTCAATATGATTCGCCTCTGAGCCAAAACATAACTATTTATTAAATTTCAGTAAAATATCTGAAAAATTGAGACCTGTAGCTTGCACATAGGCCGGCAGACAGATCTCAAATGTACAGATGTACAAACGAACAGAAAGACTTAAATTGAATCCGAAAGCAATTCTGAAGCGATTGGTTTAATAAAAGATGAATTTGTCTTAATTTTTTAGTATTTCAAACATTTGCACAAATCTATAATATCTTGCATCAGAATTGGTGTAGAGTATAAAAAAAGAGAAACGAAACGCATTGAATGAAAAACGAAAAGGTAACAAATTAAAGTCCAAATATATTGTTAGATTTTTTATTTTTTTTTTTTGTTCTTTTTTCTTCTTTTCATTTCTTCATTGACATCAATTTCTATTTGCATTTTTTTTTCAATATTATGTGATGATGAGTTGAGTTGACCCATTGAATTAAACACAAAGCGTGACCATAAAACATGGCCACATGGGAACATGACACTTTGGATTCTTTCCAGCTTATTCTGAAATGAAATTTGTTTTTAAATTTCGTTTACGATATAAATTCTACATATTACTGTTGGTGTTTTTGATATGCTGCTAATTGTTATTGCTGACAATCTATATTGAATGATATGTCTAAGTTTTGAGTTTTTAACTACCTCTCTCTTTGTCTCATTTTATCATACATTTTTATTACAATTTTTACGTAATGGCATTTTTACGTAATATTGAATAATATTCTAGAAAATTATTTTAGATTGTTTTGGAAGTAATGCGTGTATGGATTACTCAAGATAGTTGTGAATGTAACATGAATTGCTGCTATTAGTTTTATGGCAATATTTCCAGTTACAGCACTGTCATAAATAAACTTTGAAGGTAGACAACTTTTGTTTGCTGTTATTTATTCAACATGCCTGTTTTTTTTCCTTCTGCCTTTTTTTATCTTTTATTTTATTTTATTTTATTTTATTTCTTGCTGTATTTTTGCACCCATATAAAGGTATAGTTTCTTCTTTACATAGACATATTTTATTTTATATATAAATAAATGAAATGATCTTAATATGGTTGCTATTAGATTGTCTTTTATATATCATATGAATACAAATACATAAGTGTATTTATATAATAAATAAATAAATAAATGAATTAATAAATATATAAATGAACAAGTTATATAAAAGTAATTTAACTAAAGCTGCTTTTTTCTTTTGTACGCCAACACCTTCTAAGAATTTTTATTTTATATCAACTTTACTTTTGTAAAGTTGCTTTGTTGTCTTTTTCAAAATTCATTGTTGTTGTTATTATTGTTGTTTTTTCTTATTGTCCACATTCATGTTAAATATCATACATTGAATTTTATAGAATTTAATTGGCAAAGTGTTCGAGTAAATCAAATGGAATTTTTCATTTGAATTGCTTTGCTTAAAATACAAACAATTTATAATGTTACTTCTCTTTATTTATTGTTTCTATAATATTGCCATTTGTATTTATATTTTTAATATAAATATAATAACTAGCCACTGATTAATAAATAAATTATATTATTATGAATTCGCGTGCTTTAATCATGAAGTGTCGTGCTCTACCAATTCATGCCATGTGCTGCTTTATTTAGCATATTTTCATATGAAAATTATGTTTTCCTAATTTTTAATGCTACAAATGTATAAATCTTAATTAACATCTTTAACATTTCACTATTTTCAAATTGTAATAAAATTTCCTAAATGATTAAATTCATATCAATTCATTTACAACTCTCTAAGTCTGTCCTTTACTGAGATCTTTAACTTTGGTATGCAATAAAAAAATTGGATTATTTTAATAAAATTTTTCCTTTATTTTTTGCCAATGCTTTATTTCATTTTTAAGTAGGCGTGGCAATTAAATGATTATAATACACAAAATTTTTATGTATGGAAGGTTTTTTTTTCCAAATAACTGAAGAATGAATGGTACCTCAAATTGCAAATTTCTTCTTTGTACGATGCTTCACTTGTGTAAAATATTTTCAATGAAGCTGGCATAAAAAAGATTGCTTTAAATTTAATGAGAAATTTTCTGGCACTCAATTTCTATGGCGATTAAGAAAAGTTGCGTCAAACCAAATTTAGAATTGTGCAAATTACATGGGATTTTAATAGTGCGCCTTCAAGGAATTTCCTCTAAATATTTTCTTTAAGAAATATTAAATTAAAATTTATTTGTGATTCAATTTCTAAGATTGCAAATTTTGATTTTTTGAAGTAAATACAAAAAATCAAAAATTCAAAGTAGATTATAAGTGAAATGTTTAGTTCTTACTCTTAAAGTTAAACAATAAAACAAAAATGCCCATAAATTTGAACAAACAAACAAACGAAACAAAAAAGAAGAAGACAACAGCAACGGAAAAAGCTGCTTTTTCATTTCTAAATAATTTAATTGATTTAAAACTTTCACTTCACTTTGCCGTAATATTTAAAATTCATTTCTTTCCATATTTTTACGTTTATCTGTTTATTTGCTCATTTCATGCCTATCTATTTCTGTCTCTTCTTGTTTCTTTCTTTCTTTCTTTCTAACTCTTATTCATATTATTTTTTTATTCTTTTTTTTATATTGATTCGTTTTTCAAACATTTGTCAGTGGAGAAACGATTTTGTCTAATGAAGCAACAAGTGATTGATAATCAACAAGTTTGTAATCACTTGCATTAAACATTTGTTATTTTACATTGTGCAATGTAAAAGGAACAAAAACAAGCAACAATAAGCAAAGATTATATTACTGAATATATATACATATATAATAACAATTTTAGTTAATATATTTATGTATATGTAAGCAGAGTGTCACGCTATTATAAACATCACATCACAAGCTATTTCATGGCATGGCGTCGTATCGCATTGCTCTGCTCTATGCTGTATTGTATTGAATTTTATTGCATTGAATTTCATTATATTTCATTGCGTTGCATTTATTATAATAATAAACCAGTTACTGTGCCATTTCAGTTACGAGAAAGTAAAAGTATTACATATGCTCCCATATAATGAAATGTGCATTCATTTTTTTTATATATATGTGTATGTAAATATGTATATATATATTTATATATTAAATAAATTGACATAGACTATGAAATAATAGTAAGAGCTGTCAATAACAGTTCAACAACAAAATCAAGAATTCATTTAAAATAATGAAAATAATCAGCATAACTAAATAAAACAACTTAATAATCATGCTTAAAATTTTGACACATGAATGGCTTATATAAAAAGCGTTACATACAGAATTATAGAAAATAAAATATTATTAGAAAATTATTTAATCTTTAGTCTCATTATATTGCCAATTTGAATATTTATTAAATAACAGATGATGAGATCAGATCAGATCTTTAAAGTGATAGAAATTTTTTTAATTGGTACTTTCTTTACTTTTTGATCAAAAATTTTTGTTTACTGCATCACACAAATCAATGAATAATATTTTTTGGTGAAAATATCTTGGACACCATGACATGCCAGATGGAAATTATTTATGTAAATACTTAACTGTAAAATTAGGTCATGTCACTTAATAAGTTTTTCATTTGAGATTTCCGTATAATTTGTATGATTAAACGAAATCATTCCAAATTTTATTTCGAATGATAAGTGTATAAAATTGTATAAGTATGCCCCAGATAGTTTTGAAGTGAATACCTAATTTAGCGATTTAGTTTGATATGGAAACTTTACTTCATCCACATCAATTCAACAATTGCTGTTGAACAAGATTTGCCAACCAAGTGATCAATGATCTTCTAAGGCCTGTGGCGTAGTATTCCATTAAATGGCTGCCTACTCAAAATAAATATTTCATGAGATGATGACATCGATTAAGTCATTTGAAACTTTTGAATTGAAAATCTTAAGCGACCTTTTACAGATAATAATAAATATGAAAGGCCTAATGCCTGAACTTATTTGATTGACATATGAGAAAATGGATTATGAATGTTTGGCAATTAATGAAATTATATTTTTGTAATGTAGAGGTACAAGAATAACTGAAGAAGTTTCTCAGCAGCTGAAAAAAAGTTTTCATTAATTATATTTGATTAAAAATTCAATTCACATCTCGATGATTTTTGTATTAAATATTTAATAAATTGTAAAAAATATTACAAATAAAATTGCATAAAATAATGATGATGTGTCATTATTATTTCAATTTACCGTTATGTAAATTATTTACATATTATTAATTGAAATTCATATAAATTACGTTAAAATGAAGAATCCGGTTAGATTTTATTGATTTGAAAGGGCAAAATTATAAATGAAACATCCATTCTAAATTATTTATTTATATATAAATCTATAAATATATTAAATTATTATAATTAATTATTACATTATCGTTAAAGTTTTTATACTGGCAAAAGAAAAAAAACGGCAAATATGGCAAAGGTTATTATAAAGAAGAAACAAGTAAGAACTTTATAGCCGGTATAGTTGGAGCTGCTCCTTAAAAACCCTACACCGCTTTGCTTAAAGTGATAAAAGAAAAATTACAAGCCAATAAAATTGAAAAAATCATAATTTTTATATTATTTAAAAAGGTAATTATTTGAGAAGAGTTTTAAAAAAACTATGCCAATCAAGATTAAATTTGGTGCAACTAATTTTTTTGGTAAAATATAAGGCAGTGCCAATTTTCGCTAAAATATATTCAACATTGAACTTTTTGTCCATATAACAATTTTTTTTTAAAGCGTTATAAGAGAAGTTGTCGAAATAATGAACCGATTTTAACCATTTTCAATTATGTTCGTTTCTGGGCCAAATTAAACCCAAATATCAAACTTCATTAAAATATCTAAAAAATTGCGCCCTGTACAGATATTAGATTGGCAGACGCACAGCTAAGTTTAAATTAAGTCAAAAAGGGATTGGTGATAGATTAGAGTCTATCAGTATTATAAGTCTATTTTATTTATTTTATTTTAAGTCCTTTTGGATGGTACAAACGTCTACTACTACTACATACACAACTTGTGTTCCACAAGTTGTGTATGGTATAAAAACACGCAATAAACACACAAGAAATTTACATATTATTTTCATTTAATGTTTAATGTTCTCTTTTAATGCGTTTTACTGTTCTTCAATTGCTGCAGCCATTCATTTATTGTGCCAAATTTTATTGTACGTGTTTTCTTTAAGCGTAGAATGGCAAACTATTTCGAAGCATTTAAATGAAGCTTTGAAAATCTTAAAAAATGTGATAACGCTTAATGCCTAAACTTAAATAAAACAAGTAAGAAACTGGGGCATAATCTGGGATACCCACCACCAATATACCAATATACTGAATAAGGTTCTGAATCGAATTATTGAGAACCTTATTCAGTTTTTAGGAGCAAATTGAAAACGTAAACATAAAAAAAATAAAAATTGGCACTGTATAATTTTGAGGACCCGATTTGAAGGATTTTTGGGTAGACAAGGCAGACCAACAGCCTTCCTTTTGGTGTAAAACTTTAGCTTCCTATTTTATGCAGTTTTCAGTTTTGCTTAAAAAATGAGGTGTTGTCAGTAAATGTTGCGCTGTAGGCGTACCCTTTGACTGATTTGACCTATTTTCAACAGCAACTAACTTGCAAAAACTTCTAATAATTCCATCAAATTTTAGCTCAATATCTTAAATCTTACGACCAGGAGGCTATTTACAACACACAGATACACAGACAGACGGACAGACATATCTAAATTGATTCAGAATTTGATGCTGATCACGAATGTATATACTTAATGGGGTCTCCGGATATTTCCTTCTAGGCATTACAAACATAAAGACAAAGTGAATATACCCTCAACCTCTGGGCTATTGGCTATAACAAAAAACTTATGCTTTTAAATCTTGTGCACTTTTTATACCCATTAACCAAGGGTTGGAGTTGGGAGTATATTCAAATATAATTTTCTTATTTCTAATAGATCAAAGAAGTGATGAGAAAAATTTTAGCTAAAGAAGCTAAGTACATAAAGTAAAAAGGGACATTTTAAAATGTGTGTTTAAATTTCTTTTACATTTTCTACGACGCTAAAACGTAAAGATTCCTTATTGATTATATAGATGGTTTGACTTATTATATGGCTTTGGATTGCCATAAGAATGTTCAATGTAACAGTAAGAAAAATTATTAAATTTGTAACATATTATTTTAATTTTAATTATTTGAAATTGCTTTTTATTTAACCTAAATATTCATAAATTTATGTAAAATTAAGAGAAAACTTATCATTTACTTATATGAAATGCAATAATAACAATAACAATAACAATAACAATAACAATAAAAGTTAAATAGTAATAACAATAATAATTTAACGGTATATATTTAGATTATAATACAATGCACGTGTTAAATTGAGCGCATAAATAAAGTAAAAAGTAAAAAACAAAAAGAGCTTCTTTTCTATTTCTATTTTCAATTTATATAAAATAGAATGAAGTTCGATGAAAGTTCAAGAAATATAAGAATTGTGAACCAGAATTACAAAGATGCTAATTTATAGAAGAAATTCACTTTATGGAATTGTTATAAAAATATAAAAATATTAATGTTCTGTCATAAATGAAATATTAAATCATACCGCTACTAACATTTTTATTTCTACATGAATACCCCTTTATTACCCCCAAAAACACTTGGGCTGCTTGATGTTTTATAGGCTTTGGCCGATATTTGTACTACCTTTATTATTCCAGTTGACACGGTATTATTTATTGATTAGATCTAATACTACCAATCCGTTTGTCCGTCCGTCTAATTGTTTGCCCGTCTAAAATCTGTCCATGTACATTTGTTATTGAATTAAAGGTAGCAATTTTGAAGACACTGGTTTGACCAAAGAATGAGAATACCTTAAATCAGACTACTCTTTATTGTTAGTTCATTTTTTTGAACCATCTTCCATAGAGGAAATTTCTAATATTTTACAAAAAATTTCGATTTTTTTCGTTTTTCAACTTTTATAAACCAACTTATAAATTTTTGGTCTTTTTAATCTCATTAAATAAGTATTCGGTGGACGTTAACGTTTTTACTTGTTTTAGCTAAAAATGCATAGAAATTTTGCATTTTATTTTTAATTTTCTTTCATTCAAATTTTCTCATTATTAAATTCATCAATTGAATAATAAATATATTACGAAGCACATTTTCCTTCACTTTTTCATATTCGCATTTTATTTATACGGACATTCAGGTAACGTCCAAACCACGTTGAATCGACGTTAAATGACTCATCATTATTCATGAATTCTAAAATAGACTGGACTTGTAAAAAGAAGCCAATAAAATAATTCACCTCTTTCTTTTACTTTCTTGCCATTTACTTTCATTTTTGGGGGATTTTTTCTGTTTTACTTTTTTATGTTTTTTCCAAACGACTACAAAACATTATGAAAAAGATATATTTAATTTCTCATTGTTAAAGATATTTTCAATTTTTTTTTTTTATTAAAAAATTTACAATTCAATGGAAGCGCGCAAATTAAAAAAGCGGTCGAAAAATATAAAAAAAATTTTTGAAAGGAATAAGATTTAAAAGATCAAGTGAGAGCACAAAACTTAGAGAGTACAAATGTAAATCGTGGTGAATAAATTTTCAACAACTTCACTCTCTTTATCGCTCTCTCCTTTTCTATGCCTTCACCACACCACTGTCTAATTCTACTTGCGGGAAAATAAAGAGTGCTTACTGCATGAATGGAGCTATAGCAGCAACAACAATACCGAAAACTAGGTAAAGAAAAAGAAAAAGAAAAAGCAAAAGCAAACGCAAAAGCAAGAACAATGGAATCAAGCCTAGCTTCGAATTGAATTGAAATGAATTGAATTGAACGATAATGAAATATCGTTTTAGTTGGTTTGAGAGCTTGACGTATGTTGGTATCGGGCATTATATTAACGGATAAATAACTTATGCATCGTATCGTATCGGAATTTAACAAACTAATAAACACAGTTTTGTTTTGTTTTGTTTTTCGGTGTGTGTGTGTTTGTACATGTACATGCACTTATGTGTATGTGAAAGAATGGTTAAGAAAAATTTGACAAAAAAAAAAATTTCATTTGTGTTTGTAAAATGTTGCACTAAACTCATTCATTGAGCGCTACAAGTGAAGGAAAATAAATTGAAGAAGAAGAAGAAAACGAAGAAAAAGAAAATTTTAAAACAAAAATATATTACAAAGTTATAAATTATGCTTGCAGATGTATGTGCATCTTACATTTATATAAATGCAATAATAAATTTCTTGAAGAAATAAATAATTTATAAAAAAATAAAAAGAAAGAGAAAGAAGCAACGTAAAAACTCTTTTAAATAATTTATATCGAACCGAAGCGAACCAAACTGAATTCAACTGAACGACTCCTACAAGTTAAATAAATGCCAGAGAAATATTAAACAGCAACTACAGCAGCAACAACAACAACAACAACAATAGTATCAAATATTTTGTGAAAAAAAGAGAGAGATAGAAATTTTTTTCTGTGTGCAGCTGGGTTAGTTTTTTACTAATCTCGTTTTAACATCGTGTTCGTGTTTTTCCTCAGCATGTTTTTTTGCGTTCATTCTTCTGTTTTTCTTTTGCTCTTATTTCTCCGTTTTTTTCTTGCTTCTTTACTTAGGCTTTTTCACCTTTGCTTGCTGTCATATTTGTTTGGTAATATAACCGGTTAATCGATCGGTTCACGTTTCATTATAAAACTCTGAAAGAATTTTTGGAATAAATAAAACCACAAAAAAATGTACTTCTCTTTTTTGTACATTTTTTCATTTTATTTATTTTATTTGATTTTTGTGTTATTTTTCGTTGAAAAATCCATACACCCATACACATATTAAAACACATACATTCATATGGTTACATTAAAAGTGAAAACGAAAGACTTAAGTAACAAACTTACAGTTAAACAATTTATCGAAATATTGAAAATGTCAAATAATTTCAAAAAAAAGAATTAAGTAAAATATAAAATAAAATAAGACTTGTTTGTTTAAATTTTGAGTTTTACAAGGAACAATTAAAAAGAGTGAAAGAGTTTTATGAAAAGAAAAATTTTTTTATTTAATTAAAAACGATCAGTAATTTCATTATTATTCAAAAAGTAACAATTACTGCCACATTAATAAAAAAAAATGTTCAACGCTTTTTGATCAGTAAAAGTCGCAGTGCATTTTAATGCCATTCAATGCCATTGCTTCTGTATTAATAATGCTCCAGATTATCTCAAGCTTCTTCAAATTGGAATAGAAGTTGGAAGATTTTATTGATAAATATTCCAAATGTGCGCAGAAGTGCCTACAACGCATTATAATTAGCCGAATCGTAATTGATTTAATTTTATGCTCTTGATTCTACAAACTAAATATTTCTCAATAATTTTGAAGGTGTTAATCTTCTTCAATTACAAATGTAAAATTGTGTGTGATTTTATTTTGTTACGTTACTTTAACAACTTTAGAGTTTTTTTGGTAGGTCTAAAGTGTTAACTTTTCGTACTTTCGAATTGAATTTAAACCGTTTGATTTTTGAGTTATGTTATATAAATCACACATTTTTATTACATAGACCAAAATGTGGCATATGATCTTGGGGCAATATTTTTTATGTTCTAGATGGTAGATAAGTACTTACCATCATTACGCAAGGCTATTCCAATGGTTGATTAATCGTTTTAGCTGTTATTGCTTTAGGAACTTCTTTAAAATGCTCCAGTCACTGAACGTTTCGATATTCACTATTTTAATGGCTTTTCACCCCACCTCCTTCAAACTGCTATCATTTACATAAAGTTAGCAAAAAAAAATTTCTAATTATTTTAAAGGGTTTATGTTAAACAAACTCAAACAAACGAAGAACCTATAGTTTTTAAAAGTTAAAAATGTGAATTAAATTGTATTTTATTGTTGATTTTTTTATTCCACTTCCTTCTCTTGAAATAATAATAAAAATACTCATAATCAAAGTTTTATCTAAACTTAATTAAAAAGCACAAAAACTATTCAAAATAAATAAATAAATTTATTATAACTTTGTGATATCGATTGTAGCAATAAACTTTATAGGAAGCAAAATTAAAATGTGGCATACGAAATCAAAGTTAAATCAGTGAATGTACAAGTTTTTCAAAAGAATTGAAAAGCGTCAAATAAAGAGAACTACAAAATGTGTAACAAAGAAAAAAAGTAAAAAAAAAGGAAATAGTTAAAGAAGGCGAAGAAGAAGAACTAACCATTACACAAATAATTATCGAAAAATCATTTATAAATGTTTGCATTTGTGTACACGCCTTTAAAAAATTATATCAAAATTTTAAGTGGAAACAAAGTTTTTCAAACTTTCATCTTTTAATGCTCAAAGAAAAAAAAAATAAGCCAAATTTCAATGATCGATAAATCTACCATGAAACATTTGTAGCAATTGGAAAAATGTGATATTAAATGCAATGAAAACGTTCATTAAACTCAAAAGTAAAATAACTAAATAAAATTGAGCCGGAAATCAAATTAAATTAAAATCAAATCGTATAAAATGATATAAAACACAAATTAATTGAAAAGGCGATGATGAACGGAAATAATTCCAATAACATTGATTGTGAATGTTTCAAATAATAATAATAATAATAATAATAATAATAATAATAATAATAATAACAACAACAACAACAACACCAAAGTTGGATATGCAACAATTGCAATAAAAATTAATAAATTATGATATTGAATGAAAACACAGAAAAAGGCGATGAAGAAAGGCAAAAAAAGCAAAGAAATTTGAAAAAGTAGTAAAAATGATAAAGCACTAAATAAACGGAACGAATAAACATCGTTTTCTATTTTTATGCTGGTCACCAAGCGATCATTTATTGATTTCTAGAAAAAAGGTCTTATTAAAGAATTTCAAAAACTTTGAAAATTAAACAAATTCATAAATATTTTCTTTTAGTCAGTTGAATGGACATGGCTAAATCTTTTATACGTCTCAGATTTTAAATACTTTTAAGTTCTGAGGTTTAATTTTGATTTTACTATTGAACAAATACTTAATTTTTGAATAAACATTTGTCCATGTAATTTTATTATCAAATTGCAGATTGAAATTTCTTTAAATGTTCTCATGAAATTGATTGGTATTTTGATCCAGGCATTATTTGATTCTTCCCTTTAATACCATTAAAAATAATTCAAATGAAAAATAATCGGAATTTTTGCAATTACTTGTCGTGTAACTTTTAATTTAGAAAAAAAAAACGAGTTATATTAAAACTGTTTATTCTTTGAAAATTGGTAGAAAATTTATACTACATTGATTAATTTTTTTCGAGACTCTCGTCTATGATGAACTTTCTATATCTTTGAATTTATTTATTTTCCACTCATTTTCATTTTTTGTTACACTACATTAAGTTACATGATGTAGAGTATTTAATAGTCGGCTATTATGAATAATAATAATTTCGTTTAATATTTCTGTAACATAACGTTTCTTTAATGAACAGGACCCACTTGTTCTCTCATAAAATTTTAATTTATCTTAAAAATATGAAAAACTAGCTACGTCTACTTTTCAATTTTTTAATTTAATTTTATTAATTAACTTTTTTAAATATCTTAAGTATTTTATATATTTTAAAAGAAAAACTAAGAAAAAGAAATTGCGGTGGAAAAAAATTAGCATTTAACACCACACCGGGCGTTATGTACTATAAAAAATGCCATTAAATTTAGAAGAAAAAAGTATTTTTCTATTATACTTCTTACTTTTTATATTCTACATCACTTATTTGGTAAAGTTTTATAAGTTTTTATAGATGCTTGTTAAATCTAGAATAAAAAGCTTTACTTTATCGATTAAATCAGAATCACTTTCTAATTCCATTTCAGTCTGTCTGGCCGCTTTATTGCCAATTGTTAAAATATTTTGATGAAATTTTTTATATAGACGTATTTTGCAAAATACTTAGATTTAGGCCATTTCTACACCCATTTCATTTAAAAAGACTTTATCTAAAAAAAGTTTTTATACGAAAAAAACGTACAATTTTTGATTGTTTTTCAAACAAATTTAGTAAGGCGTAGTATTTTGAATTTATTAATAAATGCACCGAATGGAGTCCGGGTTGATCTATCCTTTAGAGTCATTTTCACATTACAAAACTTTTCAAATTAATTTTACTGTCTTAACTTATGGGCTCTTGAACAAATTTTACTTTTTATTTTGTACAATTTTCATTTGATTTTGTCATTTTCAATTACAATTTTTTTTTGTTTTTTGTTTTTTGTTTTTTGTTTTTTTGATAATTCAATTTGCACAATTTAAAGAAATATTAACATACAGATGATGACCGCACAAAAAAATCCATTGAACCGGTTGTGATTTAATATCAGTTGAATGTGCTGATGAGCAAGTGCAATGTGAAAGCGAAGCAAAACAAAATTAAATGTATATGTAAATCCCGTTATTTTATTTCTCTGTCTTTCTTTTTTATTTATTTTTTATATTTTTTCCTTGTTGCATGTTGTTTTTATTTTTGTATTTTCTTGATTTTTTAACGAAGACTCCTAATGAAGCATGAAAAAATTTAAAAATTTTCTAAATTAAAAAAAATAAAAATGCAAATAAAAATATAAATAAATAAGTACAATAAATGCCGATTGTTAAATTATGATGGATATAAATCATCAGAAAGGAAATTCCCCAACAAACACAAAATGTATTAAAAAAATTTTGGCCTTTTATTAAAAAAAGAAAATTTAAATAAAATGAAAATTATGAAAAATGAAAAAGTAGAAAAAAGAAGATTAAAACATTTTTTGTTGCGCATAAACAAACAAAAGTATGTATCTAAACTGAAAAAAAAGAAAAAAAAAACAATTCAATAGATTTATGTTGCTTTCGCTTATCCTTCTTCTTCTTTTCGTTGTCTTCGTTTCATTTTTTTTATATTTTTCGTATTTTCCTTTTATTTTGCCATCAATGAAATTGAATAAAAAATGAAAAAAAAAGGAAAAATTTCCATGAGAAATAAACAAAGAAAAACTGCAAAAAAAAAAATAAAGAAAAAAACAAACACATAAAGAAAAACTGTGTGCAACAAAAATTTCATATAATTTCGAAAGATCACAAAATAGCAACAACAACAGCAATATCAAATGCCAACAGCAACAATAATAATAGTAGTGAATATTACAGAATAATTATATCTATCTCTTTCACACGTTTTTTATCTTACAGAATTTTAAGAAACATCATCAATATTAATGTCACACACAATGACACTGGAGTGAGACAGTAAATTTAACAGAAAGTACAAACAAAGGAAAATAAAAAAAAAGCAGAAGAACACAAAAAAACAAAACAGAGAATAAGAAATAGAAATATTTATGCAATACAAGATATTTATGTCTTGTATATAAATTGCAAGATTGTTATAAAAATTAAAAAATAAAATTAAAAATTATAATAGTAACAATAACAATAATAGCAATAACAGCAATAACAATGTTAAGAAGTAAACATAGAAAATCCCTTAACGGTCGAGTAACGTTCGCCTTAATCTGTGGCTTACTTTTCGGTGGTTTCGTTGGCGACATTCAAATTTATGCAGCACCAACAGCAGCAGAAGCAATAACAACAACAGAAACAATAACAATTAATGATGATGTAAATAATAGCAATAACAACAACAGCAACAACATTTACAATAATAATAATAATGATAATAATAATAATAACAACAACAATAACAATAACAATAACAAGAGCAGTATAAGTAACAATAGTTATAACGTTAATTATCATAATGATGATGATGTTACAACATCATTATTATTATCATCATCATCTCCCATCATACCAACATCATCAACATCATCATTATCATCTCTAGTTGATTTAACAGTTAAAGCAACCACAACAACAACGGAATTATCGACAATAACAACTTCAGTAACATCATACGGATGCTTTTAGCTTAAACATTGGCGAACATATGCTTAATAATATTAATACAACAAATATGATTATGCCAACATTGTTGAACAACAACAACAACAACAACAACAAATAACAATAATAATAGCAATAATATGGACATGAACATGACTATGACTATGAAGATGATTGCGAATGGGAATGCGAATGTAACTATGAATGTAAACGATAATGTTTATAACAATAGCACTACAACAAATGCAACGACACCAACGGCAACAACGGCAACAACGGCAACAACGACAACAGAATCTATGGATATTACAATAGCAGGAATTGCATCAGCAGAATTGAAGCCACAATCAGAGTTAGAGTTAGAGTTCGAGTTAAAGCCACACTTAGATGGAGGAGTAATAATGTCTAATCATAATGGTAATAATGATAGTTCGATGACTTTTGAAACAACAACATTAACAATAGCATCATCTGCATCAGCCGTTATAACTGAAAGAGATTTAGAAGAAGTAAAAACAGCAACAACATCATCATCAACAACATCATCAACATTAATAAATTCAATGTCTGGCATGGAAAAGAAAATTCCAAATAATAATATTGGTAGTAGTAGTAATAATAATAATAATAACAATAATAATTATGGTAGCCATAGTTACAGCACAGATATAACTTTAACTGAATTAAACATATTAACGGGGAATAATTTTACAAATTTGAGCAACGATGTAAACATCAACATCAACGCCAACATTAACAGAAATTCAACTCAAGAAAAAGGTAAGTTCTTTTCATTTTATATAAACATAGATATTTATATATATTTCCTGTTACATCTCTATAATCGAATGAGCATTATGTTATTACATGTAGTATCATAGTAAATCTTAAGTTAAACTTATTCCATTTCACAGTCACTGAGTGGAATGACTGATTGAAACAAAGCAAAACAAAACGAAAAAAAAAATACGTATATTTCGTTTGGTTTTTTTTTTATTTTCTTATAGTCCTCATTCTCTCTATACCTGCCTTTTAAATAAGATTATAAATAATGATATTGTGTGGCCAAGTCAAAATATTCTTGACTATTTCCCACAAGATCTTCTATAAATAGAGTGCACTTATTTATATGGCTCATAAAATATAAGAATGTTACTTCCACTTGAATATTTTTCAGAGATTTAGTATTTTTTTATTTACATGATAAGCATATTTTTATGAAGGTTTACGTTGAAAATAATTTGCTTTCTACCATGACTGAGAACTTGAGCAAACTTCTGCCATTAAATTGAACCATTTTTTCTTTGAATACATTTCTTTCAATTCAAAAGTGCGCAAATATTAATTAAATATAAATTTATAAGAAACTATTTAGCATTTAATACTTAGCATCCATTAGTGAAATTTAACTCTAAATAAAAATCGAAGGAACTCTTTAGACCATGGACTAATATTTGTCTTTAAACAATTAAAACATTTTTATAATACATTAGTTAAAAATTGGTTGTGGATTCGTTTATGACAGACAGTCTTTCCAAAGAAAATTGTAATAATAAGAATAATAAATTTTAAAAATTATTTAAATCTATTTAAAGTAATGAGAGCGATTCATTGAGATATCACATATCCTCAGTAAAAAGTTAATTTTATAATATTTACAAATCGTAAGAATTTGTTACAATTTCTTAGACTTTTATGATCACCACTTATATAATCAAGGTATTCTAATTTTGTGCAAATGTTTGTAATGCATAAAAGGAATTTAAACAGAGTCACCTTTTATAATACCAATCGACTTAGAATCACTTTCTAATTCAATTTAGACTTATCTGTCTGTCTGTCCGTCCGATGTCTGTTCATGTAAATTTGCTATCAAGCGTAATATATGATAACAAATTTTTGAAATATTTTAATGAAATTTTATACAAGGGTGTGTGTGTTTTAGTTCAGTGACCCATATAATTGAAAATACTTAAAATCGGTCCATTATTTCGACCTTTCCGCAAAAATATTATTTTATAGACAAAAAGTTCAATTTTTAATGTATTTGAGCGAAAATTGGAAGCACCTTATAATTTAATCGAAAAATTATATATACCAAATTTGATCTAGATTGGTACAATTTTTTTTTAAAACTCCTCCTATATAAAATGAACTTTTTTAATAATAAAAAAACTACAATTTTTTTCAACTTTTTTGCCTTGTAATTCTCTTATTTGACTTTAGTCACACTAAGCAAAGTGTTTTAGGGTATTTTAGAGTTGGCCTCGACCGATGATACAGTTCTTACTGATTTTACTATTTGTGTTTAAAATGTAAAAAATCAATTTTGATAAATTGACAAATTCTGTCAAGATCATTTTACTAAAAAGTTTTTATATCCAAAAGAAAACGATGCAAATTTTTTTTTGTGATCGAATAACATTCAGAAATTGTTTGTATAAATAGTCACCATTTAATTAGTCATCGCAACTATTAAAGATATATTCATCAGCTGCAATAATAATAGGAAATTTCATTAAGATCTAAATTTTATAGTTCAACTTTCTAGTTAATTTAATTAATAGAGCAAGTATTGTCGTATTTAACAGTATTTAAAAATTTTTTTAAAAATTACAAATTATAAGCAAAATTTCTAAAGTTTTGATACAATGAAGCTTTGAACTCATAATTTGGTCTTATCTAACGCCAAACAGTTGTCAAAGTTCATTTATCAAGAAGATCAACAGATGTCAAGTAGAGATTTAAAATTTTAGGTATTCACTTACTTGTGAATCATTTGTGCTATAGATGTCAAGTCTTTTATCCAGCTTACATTAAATTATCACCTTAAAAGTACAAGTTTTTGAATTTTATAGAAAAGTACACTGAAGATACTAGTTAAAAATATGCCACTGGGTACTTCTTTGTGCAATAATATTTCCTTTCAAATTTGCTTAATTTTTAGAAGATTTAATGAAAATAATGTTATTTATTAATGGCTCATAATTTTAAATAACAACAATTGAGCCGTTCACTTTAATTAATGATTGAGTTGGTTTGGAAAAAAAAATTCCATACTCCCAAAATTTGGTTATAAAATAATCAAACATTTTTAGTTTATACTTCATAACTTTTATTTATTTTCTATATATTTCTAGTCCTTTCTAGTCCTTTTTTAAATTTCTTTATCCTACTTCTTGTTGTTCTACCTTTGCTGTCATCATAATCAACAACATCATAATCATCATAATGATGAATTATTTGAATTATCAATTCATTGAAACAGTTATAATTTCTGATTATTCTTTTTTAAATAGTTAAATGAAATTCTCATGAAATGATGCTTTTTTTTTTGTTTCATTTACTTATTTATATTAACTGGTTTATTCAATTTGCAATTTGCAATTTGCATTTATTTGTTGCCGTTGATTTTTTGTTTTTTTTTTTTTGCTATAATTGTTATTGTTGTTATAGTTGCCATTATAAGTTTTTCTTATTGTTATGGCTTTTCTGTATCATTAAAAGCTGGTTTCAGTTTACTACAAGTTATAAGTAAAAGTTAGTAAGTGTCCAATTTTTTTAAAGAGTTATTGGCCATTTCTATTTAAATAGTGAATGTTTTTTTTTTCCATTTGCTTTTAATGTAATTGCTACTATTATTGCTATGGTTATTACAGCTGTGGTGTTTTTTCTTATTTTCTCTTCTTCCCTACTTTGCCTTTCCATTTATTTAACTTCTGTTTTTGTTTGAATTTGTTACTAAAAAAACTTAACAAACAAGTGGATAATATTTTATGATTATGGCAAAATGTCTACCACTTCTTTTGCTTGTTTTGCTTTTGTTTAATCTCTTCGTCTAATAATCTCTGTTTTCCTTTTCTTTTTTTTTTTTTTTTTGTTATTACACATTTATCCTTTTCAAGCGTGAGAGAAAGTGCTTTCTTCATGTTTTTGAACGTTTTGAATTGGAATAAAAAAAAAAGGGAAAATGAAAAATTCATAAGCCGCAAATTTTTCTTACTAAAATCTTGACTTCCAAGCTTGATTTTCAAGCTTAAGTTAAAACTTGTTCACTTTAGTTCATTCAGGGTTCAGCGCTCAAGCGTTTTAAATATGAGTTTTAAAATGGTCATGTGCCTTTGAAAAGTTTTGAGGGTTTCTGAGCTATATGACCAATACAAACATTTTTCCTTGTAAACTGCCTTCTTGACCACTCTAAGTATTATAATAAAATTCAGGGAATTATTGTTGAATTACTGTTGGAAATGTAAAAAACTGCTTGCTTCATGAGAATGGACTTACAAAATTTTCGACTCGTAAATTTCAATTTCAATGCCAATATTTTCTCATATTAAATGCTGTACGAAAATTTCTTGCCTAATTTCTCTTCTTTTGCAAATAGGTCTTTTATTTAACTTAACGCTTCGAGTGATATCAGTATACAAAAATTCTTTGACGTGTTGTATAATAGAATAAAAAAAAAAGTGGTAAACAAAATAATAATAATAAGAACAAAAAAAAAAAAAAAAGAAATGGCAATAACGACAACTAGAAAAGCAACAATACGAAACAGGTTAATGTCATAACAAGTGATCTTTTAAAGACACACTTCTATTCAGTACGTTTGGAGAAACACAAAAATAATATTATAAAAATAAGGAAAAATTAACCAATACAAATGAAATAGGAAAAAAACAAAAATAGCAACAACAATAGCAAAAATTAACTGACATTACTTTAATAGCATTGAAATTTTTTTTCCATTCAGTATAAACAACATAAAGTCATAATTTGTTGTTGATTTTTTAGATTATTTTCACTTAATTCTATTTGGTTGTTTCTGTTTTTATTTTTATTTTTATTTTTATTTTTACTTTTGATATTCATTCATTCAAAGTCATCATTATTTGGCCGCCATATTTTATACACACACATACATACAAAATTACATAAATATGTGGGTACATGAATGATAACACGCCCTAACATTCATATTCCATACTTTCCGTAAGTTGCATATTTCTGAAAAAATGCACTCGAGCATTTCAAAAGTCATTCACCACAACGTGCATAATGTGCAGGTAAAAGCAGCCACAACAACAACAACAACAACAACAACATAAATAACAATAATAACAATAATAATAACAAGAACAATCGGTGTAAAAAAAGTACATGGGTGCCATCCAGTTAAACTTCGAGAATTGCAGTACCGTAAGCACTGTCACTGCTAAAGCACCGTCATAAACGTATGACTGTGTAAATATTGTGAAATAAGTGAAAAGTGTTAATTGAACATTTTTTTATGAATCTCAATATTATTCATGCATATTTTTGAAAAAATGTTTCCACAATTTTCACTCTTAAGCACAATAATCAATGTAAAACATTATTTTGCTTATAAAGATCTCCTAGGAAATCTAAAAAAACAATTTTGAAAATTACTGATCTAAAAAATTCGTAAAAACCCTAGTCAAGTCATAAAAATTTTGTGACTTTTTTTGTGAGCAATCATAACTCATAAGAATAAGGTTTTATAAATTATATATTACATTTTTCTACCCACCATCCAGAGATTGGGGTATATTCACTTTGTCATTACATTTGTAAAGCATAGAAAGAAGCCTCGGAGACTTTAAAAAGTTTATATATTCTTGAGCAGCATCAAACTCTAAGTCGGCTTAGACATATCTGTCCGTCTGTGTTTCTGTCTATTGTAAACATTCTCCTAGTCATAAAATTTGAGATATCGAGCTGAAGTTTGAAAATTATTGCATGCAGGTTGGGATTAAAAATAAACCAAATCGGTCAAAGGACACTCCCACAGTACAATATAAACTAAGAACGCCTCATGTTTGGTAATTTTTTTCGCTCATTATTGGGAAACTGAATAAGATAGAAAGCTGAAATTATGCAAAAGTAAGAAGGCTATTTGTCCACAATGTCTGTTCAAAAATCATGCAAATTAGAAGGGCCTACGCAAAATTTTACAATATCAAAATTTCATTTTTTTTACGTGCACGTTTTCAATTTACTCCTAAAAAATTGAATCAGATTGGAATCGTAATATCATGGTGTTTTTGTAATGAGTATCCAAAATTATTCATTATTCCAAAATTTTAGAAAATTAACAAAATGTTGGAAACAATAGCACTTTTATAGAAATTTATTTAAGAAGATTTTTAGTTGATATTTTTCCGAACAATTGTCTTATCAAATTTTGCATTATTTGGTAAAATATTAATAATATTATTATTTACAATAATAGAAAGAATAACAATACAACAACAACAATAATGGCATTAATATTATTGACTGAAAAAAAATTGTTTTTTACATTTCTGAAAGCATACTTTCAATGAAATTTCATGATACAACACCTGAGTGAATTTTATAAATTCAAAACAATAAAAAAAAAAACAATCAAAGAAGAAGCGAAAAATGCAAAAATGGTAAAAGAAGAAAAATAAACTAAAACCGGTCTTTTTTTTTTTATTTATTTATCAGTTATGTTATTATTGTAGCGTTATTAGAGTATTGGTAATATTTGGCATGCGTGTTAATTAAACTAAGAAAATGCGATACGTTGCAAAGGCCACATAAAATGGCCTTTGATATGGCAATATGACGGACGCCAATAAAAACTTACATTTTAAAGCGCGAGTCAAATGAACTTTTCTTGAGTTTGACTTTACCATCTTCTCCTTTTTATGTTTTATCAATCATTTTTTTTTTAATTAATTAACAATTGAATTGTGTTTATTTGTTTGTCTTTCGTGTTTCGTTTTTTGTTTTTTCTTTTTTTTTTTTAAGTACGAAGAATATTGTTCATGGCTAACAACCTTTTTTTTATGCAGCCAACTTGAAGCAAAGTTAATCGAGTTAACTTTTATAACTCTTTAAAATCATTTGTCATGAAAAATAACTTGAAGATTTATTTTTATTTTTATTTCTTTTTTCCATGATCATTTGCTATATTTCATCTTTACATCTTGAACGCCTGAAGAAAAAGACTTGTGATAGATTCATATTTTATTTTGGAAATACTTGTATCTTGCCTTGTTTTATAGAATTTGCTTATTGGTAAAAGATTTGTTTTTTTTTTATTCTGTTTTACACTTATTTGACTGATGTTTGCCCACCAAGAATAGAGTTTACCAAAATTCATTTAAAATTCTTTCGTACACTTCACTTTTGTTCATTTATCATATAAATCGTAAGTGGCAATATTAACGTAACATTAAGCATCCATTTATCATGCACTTATCTGTCAAATTTTTCAAAATTTCTAATAAAGTTTAAAAGTGTAAGTGGATTGGTTCTCAAAAAAAAAAATCTTATTATTTGACAGAAATCTATGACTTTTGTAAATATTTTTCCATGAAATTCTCATAAAAAAGTAAGAACTCTATTCTGAAATACCCTACACCACTTTGCTGAGTGTGATTACAAATCAACGCAATTGAGAAAATTATAATTTTCAAATTTATTTAAAGAGTTCATTATTTTGGAGATATTTCAAAAAAATTAACCAAATTTGCTGCACATATATTTTATGTCGGAATTTAAGATGTGTCCAATTTTCCTAAAAGTGTATTCCAAAATTAAACTTTAGACTTTATAATGACTTTTTTTGAAAAGTCTTTACATGAAGAGAGTTTGTAAAAATGGACCGATCTGGACTAAATTTGGTACACATATTTTCCTTGTTTAATTGGAATAAGTAGAAATGGAAGGAGTATATTCAAAACTGTCACTCTATTTCATATAACGACTCAA
Organism: Melophagus ovinus; assembly: GCA_023089585.1. Taxonomy (NCBI): domain Eukaryota; kingdom Metazoa; phylum Arthropoda; class Insecta; order Diptera; family Hippoboscidae; genus Melophagus; species Melophagus ovinus. The sequence goes on from JAKKIB010000253.1 coordinate 3,813,676, forward strand.
TTTCGAAAAAGGTGTTAAATGGAGCTTGCTCATTAAAATTAACCTAAAATTAGCCTACGCACCGAATTCCATTAAAATATCTTAAAAATTGCGACATGTAATTTGATAGTAAACATACGTGGACCAGATATATTCAAAAGAAGCTAGTAAGTCATTCTGAATCGATCGGTATAATAAAAGTTCAATCTGTGTCAATTTTCTCTCAAACAAACATCTGTAAAAAATTATAATACACTACACTACGAGCTGTGTAGAGTATAATGAAGGGTAGAATAGACGTCTTCACTCAATTGATTTCAAATTTTATGCCAAAATTTTCAACTTGTTAGATATCTTAGTTAAGTTAAACCAAGCAGTTTGAAGTATTTAACAATAGGCCACAATTAATAACAATAATTTTATATTGATCACTTAGTAAAATATCAACTCAGAATAGTTAAGCGAAGCTACGTAAATTGAGAGATAAAAAATTTTTCTAAAATTGTGTAAAGTTTTTCTTGTACACTAATTCTTAATAATAAAAATCTTATAATGACAATAAAAAAATAAATGAAAACAAAAATTGGCTCTTAATCTTATATGAATCGAAATTTTTTGAAATATTTTTGTAATAGTTTAGTACAGTTACAGAACTATTTTTATTATGAAATTATATTAATTGAATTATCTTTTCAATATCGAAATTTAAAATATTTTCTTTTAAAATTTCTTTAAAATGGGATTTTTTTTGTAAAGCATATCTTAGAAAATTCCATGGTCACGGCACTATGAACGACTTGACACCTCAATATTATTTTCTAAAATTTATTACAAATCTATAGAAAGTTGACTTTGATTCTTTAATCACATTTTCGTAAATGTATGATAAAGTGAACTTAATATATTTGAAATTTTATTGCATAATTTTCTTGTAAATTTCATTTCATTCCAATTTTACGGTTTTTTTTTGTCTTTTTATTGGAATTTGTTATGATTGTTTTTATAATACAATCACAATAAGTATGCCACACATTTTTCGTAATGTTTAGTTTTGTTCATTATTGTTGTTTCTATTATTATTATTATTATTAGTTTGTACTGCATATATTTTTTATTTTAGTCCAAAAAAAACCTTTTTTTGTTACATTTACACGTAAACAAAACCCGTTTTCCTACATACCTACAAAATATACCTATCATCCCATAAAATGGCATGAGCAAACAAAATAAAGATAAAAAAACAAAAAAAAAATACAAAAAGCACAAAAAAAAGGCCAAAGGAAAACCAAAAAAACTCAAAAACTAAAAACAATAAGAAAATAAAAATCCAATGAATTTTATATAAACGTTTTTTCATATTATTATTATTTTGGAAGTTAAATGATTTTACATTTTTATGGTGCTTTGCTTTTTTGTTTTATTTTATTTCATTATTTTGTTTTGTTTTCATTTGCTTTTTGTTTCTGTTTTGACTTTTATAAAAATTCATATGACTATTTATAATGTAATTGTTGTTGTAATATTCCTAGACAATCACCATTAACAACAACAAAGTTGAAGTATTATTTTTGTTGTTATTGTGCATATTAAAAAAAAGTCATGCATCAATGCAATTTAAATTCATTTTAAACATGAACGTAAACGTTTTTTGGAGCAGACAATTGAAAAATTATAACTGTAATTAAAATTGAATTTTCATATAAAAAAATGTTTATTTATAAAAAAAATTTAATTAAACAAACAAATATTAAAATATTTATATTGTCATTGCCTCTTATTGTTGTTATTGTTGTTATTATTTTTAATTTATTTAATCAATTTTTGTTTTCTTTAATTCTATTTGAAAAGTGATTTTTTTATTGATTTTTTTAGAAAAAAAACGAAAATTTTTCTATCACCTTTGGTCACATTTTTACTTGCAAAAATTTTCAAGTAATAATTATATTTATAAATTTATTTAAAGTAATGCATGGTGCCTCATATACATATTGGACCATTAGAAAAGGCCATACACATTTTGTGTTTTTCTTTGCCTTTTTAGATTTGATATGAAAATTGAAAATTACTTTCTTGAATTCAATGAATCAATTCCATAAAAGTAAATTCTTTGCTATTCATTCACCATTGATATTATTAGCTTTCATTGATCTTCACAAATTGCCAGAAGGCAATTTCGGTATAGCAATTGTCAGATCAAAATTTTCCAAATCATTTTTATTAGTTTTACTTTTTTAATTTTTATTATTTTATTTTATTATATTTTCTAACACTACAGATAATTATTTTATTACTGAAATAAAATTTTTACTTTGTTTTTTGTTGATAAAAGAATAAAATCCGTCCTAGTCTGCTACCTATAGAGTCTTTATATTTTAAAGGGTATCAAGTAAAATCTACTACGAAAAGTCAATTAAACTTGCCTAAAATGTCTAAAAAATTTAATTGCGAATTTGACTGTCAAATAATACAATTTGAAAGTTGTTCGCAAAATTTTAAGTGACTTATTCAGTTTGTTCCTTTTGTTGTTGTTGTTATAATTGCATCAAAATATGTTTTCAATAATTGTTTATCTCTTATTGTTATGTTAGCTATTGCTGTTGCTGCTGCTGCTGCTGCTGCGGCTGCTGCTGCTGTTGCATTATACTTTTATATTTACACAAAATTTCTAACTGTTCTCATGTCTTAGATCCCTTGACCGCTACTTTGATGCATCTAAGTTAAATAACAAAATGCCCCAAACAAAATTAAATAACAAAGCTTATGTGACTTTTTTTATTCATGTATCTATGGACCACTCTCGTTTCTGTCAACTTAGAGCTAACTTAAGACTTAATAGATATAAAAATTTTTTTATGGGTTTTCATAGTCAACATTTCGGCAAATATCACCTAAAATATCACACAATCCGTGAAACAAGGCAGATATATATATATTCTAGATATTTATTTGTGATATATTTGTAAGAACCTAAAATTTCTATAAAATACTTTCAAATCCCCTCGCATGCATTTTTCGTCAATTATAAAAATCAGAGGAAATAAGCAAAAACATGAATTAGGACAATGTTTTTCAAAACGATCTTAAAAAAAAATCAGAGACTTGTAAATTTCAACTAATTTCTCTAGATAAGGCCGAAGCTTTCAGGTTTATCTTACATGGAAATATATTTCTTAACGTTAATATTTCACGTCTTGGAAATTGAAAAGTTCACATTTGTATATTTGACATGGCGACAAATCGATTCAAATCATTTCCAGAATATTTCTAACTGTATGACTTAAAATCATCCATGTACATTGTTATTCAAAATACCATGGTGTAAGTTTTCAAATATTTTTTTATAAATATACATGTACATAATACCCCAGAAAAAAGGTGCTACTCATTATGGGAAAGGACCAAGAATTATTACAAACAATCTCTATAAAATGGCTTTAATTTACATGCTTTTGGGAAAAAAATTTCATATATAACTTTATTATTTGACATTTTATATTTCTGTATAAAATATGGACTAGATTTTTCGACTATGGCCGTCTTTTTTTTATATTTTATTTTTTTTGTCAAATTTTCAAAAAATTGAAAAGTTTTATTTCCTTTAAAAAAAATACACCAACAAATAAGTCGCCTTCTTTAACATAAGGTTATTTAAGTCATATAAAATCTTGTAAATTCTTACATACAAACAGAATTTCTGTATATATATTTTTTTATTTTTATTTGGTTTTGGACTTCTTCGTAGAACAAGTTTCTTGCTTAAGTCTTTTCCGTATTTTCTATACAAATGAATTTTGTGATTGTAGTTTTTTTTATTCTTTTAATTTAAACAATAGAAAAGAGCTAAATTCTATAATTTTTACAAATTATTAAAATAAAAAAAGAAGAATATTATTTTAAAATAAATTTCATATCAATAATAAAAAGAAAATATGAACAATAAGAAGCATGAAACATGAAAATAAGTAGAAAACCTCGTCCTGTCAATCACGCGGCAAAAGCATGATAACGAATAATAATACAAAAAAGGAAAGACAGTACAAGACAGCACATAAAATAGTTCAAATTAACGCAATAGCAACAACAACAATAATAAAAGCGATGTTAAAACAGACGAATAAAACATACAATACTAATGACTGCTTGAAAATGAAGAAAAATTAAGAAACATCTAATGAACAGGCTGTTAGGACTTACCTTTTGATGTGGGCATGGCTCTTGATCAATTTCAAAATACTTGAACACTAATTTTAATGTGAAAACTTCCAAATTTCATAACGCCAATTTAATTCTTAAGTTAAGTCGGCACCAAAAGCACACTGATGGCTGCAGAATTTTTGCTTTAATAAAAAATTTTTAAAAGGCTTTAAAAATTCGTTTTGCAGATACTTCAAATGGCTTAATTTTACAAATATGACACCTTTTAAAATGATAAAACCAACAAGTGAAACTGTTTTAGTCAATGAGAGCTGACGGTTAAATATTCTACATTATTTTATCTAACCGAAGAAATAAAATGTAAATTAAATACCAATAGAACTCAGGAAATTAAGAGAAGATTTTAAATTTCAAGTGACATGAAATGTTCGTTATATGAGAATGGAGTTCAGCAAGTGTAAAAAGTTGGATCAAAGAGAGTTAAACATTAAAAACTACTCATTTTTCTCATACATCGACTTTTCTTTTTTAAACTGAGACGTTGTATGGAAAGAGCTCCTTAAAATTGATTAAAGGCGTTGGCGCATAGATATTCCGTGGTCTTTAGACAAAAAAATATGCCTACTTAGCAAATTTTATTTAAATATTTCTAAAACTGCAACCTGCCCATTGAAAATAAATTAAGCAAATAGCGGACTGACACACAGACAAACGGACCATCGAACAAATGTACATAAATATTTATATTGAATAAAAAACTGATTCTATTCTTATCAAAAAGATATATTCACCGCAAGCCTCTCTTGATGTTACGTACACCCACACAAACATATTACAACTTGCAATACAAATTGTCCAGTAATTTAAAATCACAATTCTATACAATTCTACTTTGGTAAACATTAGCTGGCAAATGAATAAAATGCACCAAGTAAAATGCAAAAAAATACTAAAGAACAGAACACTAGTAGCCTTAACAACAACAATAACAACAACAACAACAAAAACAACAATAGTAACAGCAATAACAATAAAAAAATAACAACCACAATTTTACTTTTTCTGTATAATTTTTCACATTACATCACTCAATCATTTAAACAAAACTTTTCATCATCATTTTTTCTTTAACATTTTACGTTTTTATTTCGTCGTCTATTTCTTCTTTTATACATTCTGCTTTTTCTATAAAACTTTTGTAAGCACATGTAAGTTTAAAATTCTTTTGAATGCACTTTATTATTATGATTATTCCTGTAGTATACATTGTTGTTGTTATTATTATTATTATTATTATTATTATTATTATTATTTTTTTTTATTATAATTTTTTTATTATACTTACCATTTTATTTAACAATTTACAAATCATTTGATTGTTGTTTTTATTATTTCAAATTATTTTTATTATTGTTGTGTTATTGTTGCCTCGATCTACACATATTTGCTGTTTGATTGTTTCCTATTTACATACGTACATATATACACATACGTTGCCATATTGTTACCATGATAAATGTGCTTTGTTTTATAACATTTATTTCTACGTTCAATATAAAATTATTTTTGATCTTAGTAAAAGTAAAAGGCCTCTTTTTTTTATTTATGTTACGATGATTATATATATATATATATATATATATATATAATGTGTGCATGTGTAAGTAAGCTCATATGTTTGCTTCAACGCATTTAAAAATCATTATATTATAATTCTATGCAATATGCAAGTCTGTAATGCACGAATAGAAAATGAAATAAACTTTACATACATGAGTCGTATAATAATACATATATATATATATACGTATACATATATATACATATATATATATATATATATATATCTATAAAGGTACAAGGGTCACTGACATCAACCTTGAGTTGTAAAATTTAGCCAGATTCTCTTCGAACTCTTTAAGAACTTTTCTGTTACTATTCCTGCATTTGATACCATTTGTGCGTTTTGGCTTAGTGCAATGAGTGAGTGCATGTCAAATCTGAAAGTTCTAACGTTAGATCCGAGTAATTTCAAATTTATTTAAACTTTAACCATCCATGTGACCTTGGACATTTGTAAACAACTTAACCGTAAGTGCTCGCTATTTTTGTGATATATTATGAAAGTTTAATGAATTTGATTTATTAAGCTAAAAAGTATAAAAAAATAATTGTGATTAATTACTTTCTTAAATTTAGTTGCATATGGAAATAAGTTATCATTGAAAAAAAGTATCGAATTTTTTTTATCATATTTTCACAAAAATTAATATAAAACATAATTTTTTATTAAAGGCCAATTTGGTTCAGATCGCTTCACTTTTTAGAAGTGCTAACAAATTTTTATATTTTTTCTACAAGTGATTTTCTTGCCTTCTTAATATTACGAAGTGATATTTTTCACCTCGGCTTTCATCTAAATGTCAAGATTAACACATACTTACATTTATAATAGTGTATCACGTCTTCTACTAAAAATTATATACCTTCCTATATTTGAATAGTTGATTGACTGGCAGCAAATGACGTCTTTTCAACTGTCTGTCTGTTTGTCCGTCTGCCTGTCTCTATCTGTCTATCTGTCTTGTTCACGATAATTGTTGATAAATTCAGTTTAATAGAAAAAAATTGACTTCTTAGCATTTCTAAAGGTAATACCTAAAAAACCTGAACACACGAATTTTATTATTAAATTAAAGCGCTTTCTTTAAATGTTGCCCATTTAATACAAAAAAAAAATTGATGGAAATGACAGACAAATACAATGGTTACATTATAAATGACTGTAATGTTAATCATCATTATCATTATCATTATTATCATTATTATTGTAACTTTTATGTTCATAGTCATTGCCATTATTCGTCCATCAATATAAAATCCTAGATGAGCATGAAAGACTGAATACACTTTCAAATACTTGTCTCTCACTTTCACTGTTTATGATCTGCCGCATGCCTAACAAGCAAAATTTTTTCCTTGTACATATATAAAGTGTAATACTTAAGCTGGTTTTTAGAATTCCACTGCCTTAAACTTATAGGCAATTTTCCTTTGCTTCTACCGTTTGAAGTGATTTTGAAGATAAACCATTATCTGCGTCTCATGCGTCTTTCCAGAATTGAACTATAATTATAATTATTATGATTATTTTTGCTTCCTAGAAAGCACACCTTAATTAATTCTTTTAATTATTGCTATGTCATAGAATTTTATAAAGAAAACATATAGAACCAGTATAAAAACAAGATGTTGGATAGTTCGATTTTAATTGTGATATAACTTTTTTTTTTATAATAGATTTTTTGAATAAACATAAATAAACGAAACAAATTTATGTAGTCACTCTGAAACTTTTGTTTTAACATTCTAAAGTCAAGCTTCATTTCTGCAACAACAAAAATTCATATTCTAATTTCATAAAAATTTTATAAAAATTATATTTTGCATTTTACTGATTAACAAACATTCTCTCAATCGTGAATATTAATCGTGGATTAATGAAGGTACCTAAAATTCTAATTCAGTTTATAAGCCTGTAAGATTACAATTTCTTTCCTACAGAAATATTTGCAAAATCTTATCTTGAAATTTGAAAGAAAGAATTTCATTAATTGGTAAAACTTTTTTTTGAAATGCATTACTTTTTTTTTAAAAATACATTACATCGCATGGCTTAACAAAAATGGGCAAGTCTCTTGACTGTTTATTATTTGCATGAAATTGCTTTTTTTTTATTGCATTGAAATCACGTACTGTTTTCAATTGTTTAATTCAATCATAAAACTTTCAAGGATTTCAATTTTATTTTTTTCTTTTTTTTTTTTTTTGTTAATGAATGAAATGTATAGCAGCATTATCCAAAAAAATTTTATGTAGCAAATATTTTGCAATTATATATATGTAGAAGATGTGTGTATTACATGAAAAAGTGTTAATATATAAATATTTAAAAAATTCAAATCATGCCCCGTTCACCAGACAGTGAGATGGACAGATACACAATCACTTAAGAAGCATGACTAAGACGTGAAAACCCAAAACAATAATTGATAAAATATTGATGGTGTTGGGAACTAAAATGAAAGACAGAAGCAAACTGAAAATGGGGCTTAAAGAAAAACAAGTAGAAGAAATAGAAAACAAAACAGGAAATTAAAACAAAACAAACAAAGAATTAAGTAAAATACAATGAATAAAAGAAAATATCTAATATATAATATATATGTGATAAGAAAATATTTGCGCTAGTATGTGACTCATTCAGACTTACTTTTTGTTTGTCTTTTGCCAACCATTTATTTCAAAGTAACGTTATTCTGTAAAAAGCAAACATCGTGGTCGGGTTAGTCGTGTATTAGCATACGATCCATGCACTTCGGCTTTAACTGTATTTAAAAATAAATATCTACAAGCAAACTATGGCTGACTCTTAAATATTCTTCACCAATTTACCGAATGAAATTAAAAGGTACGGGCAAATAAAACAACTAAAGAATACAATTTTTGATTAATTGGAAAAATTCTTTATATAGAAGACGGTCCAAAATATGAACCGATCTGGAACAAATTTGGTATACTTTTGTAATGTATCAAGGAATTTCGGTGCACAAATTTTCATTAAAAATTATTCTACTCACTTGTGGAGTTATTGTACGAAGGGTCCATTCTTACTATTTATATCATACGTCATTTATGGCGCAGGGTATTATAAATTTGTGCAGGTTTTTCTATCACCTGGAAAGAATTAAAATAGATCCACCCTTTATTATAATAATTGACTCAGAATGATTTTTTAAATCGATTTTGGCAAGTCTGTTCGTCTGTATCCAGATTATGGGTCGCTGTTTTTGGGATATTTTAATTAAATTTGGTACATGGGTATTTTTAGAGGCGATTTTACAAAAAAAAATTCAATACGGAAAAAAAGTTACAATTTTTCATTCACTTTAACATTAATTGGTCAGATTTTGATATTTTAAAATAGAAATTTGGTTTAAATCGGTTCAATTTAATACACTTAGTGCGAACGAATTAATTATATAGAAAAAAGGTGCCACTTTGAATATATTTTAGTGATGTATTCAGCATAAAAATATATTTTCAAATTTGTCAATTTTTTGAACCTCCTTGCGCATAATCAACCTTTGAAATAATTAAAAATGACAATTTTTTCAACTACTTCGATTTGCAATTTAATTATTTGTCTTTTTAATAATTAGGCATAGTGATTTGTGATATTTAAAAGTCGACGTCGACAGGCTTTAAAATACTTATTTGTTTAATAAAATTTAGCAAAATATGTTAAAAATTGCGATTTGCAACTGTAGCTTGATAGTAAATTTATACAGACAGACATCAGACGAATGGAAAGACTTAAATCGAACCGTAAAATAATTTTGAGCAAAATGATATTATAAAATGGAATTAAATCTATGTCAAGTTGTTTTAAATGTTACAAATGGTATAAAATCTTGAACCGCAAGTGATTTAGTTTACTGTAAGTGGAGTGGAGTTGATGAGTTCACAAAAACAAATTAATGGACTTAATTTTTCACTGCTAAATGAAATTATTTTTTTATTTTAATGTTACATTTAGCATTTAAATCTTTGTAATTTTCTATGCATTTGTTGTTATAATGAGTTGTACACTTCTTTCATTGCATTCAGAAAAATGTCCAATAAATGAAATTTAAATTCATTCTACAATTTTGCAAAGTTTAACTCTTGAGTTAGGGTTTTTGTAAAGGTGTTTAAAATAAGATGCCATCACTGTGAAGTTATTTGAAGACCTTTAGATAAGTTTTCTTATTTTATAGGACAAATTAAAATGATTTTAAATAAATGAGGACAGAAGATATGCCCATCTTGTAAGGAATGTATTTTAGAGATACAAAACATTTATCAATAAGATTTATTTTATTGTTCATTTATTGTAAATTTTTCATTTCTTTTATGCAATTTTTTGTTGCTGTTATTAATAGAACTTTCTTTATTAATTTTCTTAATACAGAAGAAGCAATGATGGCAACATTAGCACCAGCAACACCAGTAACAACTATTTCACCGCATTTAGTTCATCTAGAGGCGACCACAACAATGCGTGAGCCCATAATTTCATTTAATAATTTAACAATATCCAGTGACTTTATCCCACTAAATGATAATAATGATAGTAACAATAATAACAATAGTAATTATAATTATAATAACAATAATTTAACAATTACAACAACTACAATTGCAAGCAATAAACCATCAGCATCAACAACTTCATCAGATATAATAATCGCTAATCATAATAATATAAGTGACAGTAATAATAATAATAATAATAATAATAATAATAGTGCATTAAATAATATAACAATACTAACAACAACACCAGCAACGAATGATGTAGAATTTGTGCCATCAAATGAAAATAAAAATGAAATTAAAACAAAGATTGAAAATATGAATGAGAACGAGACTAAAGACGCAGTTACATCATCACTAGCAACAATAACAACAACAATAACAACAACTATACCAACAATAACAATAAAAGGTGATAATGATAAATTTCAAGGTGTAACTGAAGATTTTATTGGATCAACATTCAATGATATTTATAGCGATAGATCGGAACATGAGAAGAATTCAAATCATAATTTAAATGATAAATATTATAAAACAAGTACAGAAAAATATCATAAAATTTATAATAAAATTGACGATGTTAGAGAAGAAAATATTAATCAAATATTAAAAGATACAAAAGATTCGCTAAATAATGTTAAAAAAGTAATTGATTTTCATCATCCAGCGACATTATTAACAACGAATAATCAAAGCATGGAAGAGAGAAATCAACACCACCACCATCAACAACAACAGCAAGAGCAAATTAACATCCAATCTCATACGTTTGATGATAGTGATGATAAATTGACAGCAACAGAATTATCATCGCCACCCTCATCATTATCATCATCATCTTGGTTGCCATCACTATCATCAGTTGTAATGAGTACAGAAGGTTTGATGAAGCCATTCATAAATGCAGCCACCGATGATATTGAGATAAGTGTTGAAAATGAGGCAACCACAAAACCAATGCTGTTATTGAATCCAACTAACGATACACATAATGAGGGTCGTGCCAGAGCGATTAATGTGCATGATGAAAGGCCTATAACATCATCATCATCATCTTCATCATCAACAACAACAACAACAACACCAACAGTCACAACAATAGCAGCAGCTGCAGGAATTGAAGCTGGAACTGGAATGACGGGCGTAATAATACCGCACAATTCAATGATTAGCGTTGAAGAAGGGCAATACATTATACGATCCAATAATAACAGCAACAACAACAGCACTAACAATAATAATTATAATAATGATGAAACTAAATCTGAGTCCATAACAACACCAACACCAACAGCAACAACAACAACAACCACATCGGCAATGAATAATTATTTTGGAAAGAATATGAATGGTGAGGGTCGTTCATCTCATTCTGATATTATGGCTGAAGATGATCAACATAATTTATCACATTTCAATTATCATCACAATTCTGTAACAACTGATCGTAATAATCATCAATACCATAATAACAATAATAATAATAATAATAATAATAATGTCCAACAAAATGATTATAACTATAATCATGAACCTTATCGACATGATCATTATCATCATAATCGTAATCATCGTCATCATCAATTGCATGATGATTATGATAAAAAGAATGACTTATATAAAGATTTAAGTGATGTTAGCTTGGATGATGATGACGATGATGTTAATGATAATAATAGCAACACTTTTAATGTTAATTCATCACATACACATATACAAGAACAACAAAAACAACAACAACAACAACAACAGCCACAATATCATCAACATTCACATCAACATCATGAACATGAATATAAATATCATAATAATTATAATAAATACAATCAGAATCATAATCATAATATTAATGATCATTTAATGGCCAGTGGAAATTTCACAAGCGACCTGAATAATAATTTGACATTATTAACCTTAAATACGACAGCAATACCAACAACAACAGCAACAGCACCAGAAGTAGCAGAAATAGCAGCACCAGCACCAGCACCACCACCAGCAGCAGCAGCAGCAGCAGCAACGATTCCCACTACAATGATGATAATGACAACAACTACACCAGATATACCATCATTAGCAGCACCAGGGCCAATAGTTAAAAAGTCAGAACCTCAAATGAAAATAACTGAAATAACTGCGGCTGGCGATACAATTTATCGCGAATGTTCGGATGCCATTGGTAAAAGTTATAAGGTAATAATAAACATAAATAGTATTCTTATTATTATAATTTCATGATTTTTGTAACATTTCAAATCAATCTTTTGATCAATTTCCTAAGCCAAATATTCTAGATATGTTTACATATTAAAGCAATGAAAAAAGAAACTAAAAATAGCAAGCAACAAGTCAAATCTTGGATTACCAAAAATCCACCCAAACACTATTCAATAAATTATGATACAGATAGCATTTCGGATAGACTTATATCGATTTGTTTGTGTAAAATTTCAGCTTTTCCAATTGTTTCAATTTTCAAGTTTTGCTTAAAAAACCGGAAGTGTTTTCAATTTACATTGCACTCTGGGCATATCCTTTGATCAATTTGGCGTATTTTTAATATCAAGCAACATATAGCAAATTTCAATCTTACCACCAAATTTAAAGTCGTTATCACGGTTTTTGTGATCAGAAAAATTCTTACCGTAAACACACAAAAAGGACAGATGATCAGACATGTCTAAATCGATTCAAAATTTGATGCTAATCAAGAATATATAGACCTTGTAGCATCTCCTAAGCTTCCTTTAAGGCTTTACCAACATAATGACAAAATAAATATACCTCCAATTTCTTAATGGTGCATATAAGAACATTATCAGGAAGAAAAGTAAAATAAATCAAATAATTCATATAAAAAAAAAGTTGTTTATATTGACCTTAAAACCTTTTTTTAAATTACTTCTACTACAACAATTTCTGCAGTATTTTTAATGCTATCGTCTATTTTAAGCATTAAACTACAGAGAAATGTACAATACGGTCATTACTTTAAAATGATTGTAGGAGAAGTATTGACAAAAGGTCATTTGGAAAAAAAAAATACCAAAAAAAAAAAAAAAATTACAAACCAAAGAAAAGGAAGTATTCACAAAAAATGCCAAAGGGTGTTTAGATCATTACTAGAGATGGCTGACTATGCTTTAATTACTTATATTATTTTATAGTTATGTCTTGAAATTATAATAATTTTCATTTATTATTTTTGTGTGCAGTTGAAAATTCATTTCATCAAAATAAGCCAACTAATTTCGAAAGCAATTTCATCAAGCAATTTACCGATGTTTTTTTTTATTAGGTAAAAAGAATTCTTTATACCGATTCGTTTGCAACGGGTTTTGCTTAGCAACAATAGAATCGGGTCTATTTGGATTCTATAAAGATTATTCTACTTTAATGCTAATGTTCCTAAAATGTTATTAAAAAATATTTTAATCGGTGAATTATGGTTTTCTTTTTATAATATTTCTATGGAGAAAATTCTACAGTAACTTGTTTCATCTGTCAAAATTTTATAAAACATTTCAATTTAATTCAAAATTTATATTGCATTTAATTTGCTAAAATGTTTGTAAAAATCTTTTTGGGGCTCTCTTTTGAAGAGTTGAAACCAAAATAAATATTGTCAATTTCTTAAATCCACATTGCACCATAAAATATAAAGTTTGACGCAAGCAATAAAATGTTTTTTATCCACATTAATCAGAGGACTAAATCCATTTAAGAATACATTCTTTGTAAATTTGATTTTTAAGTACTCAAAAGAATTTCAAAACTTTCCAAGAAGGTTCAAAATTGTTTGGCATTTATTACTTATCCCACGTAAGTTAAATAGTTTAAATGATCAAATTCTTGAGATTCTTTTATATTAATTGGATGGAATGGAATTTAATGGATGAATTGTATGCACTAAAAATGATGGAATGAAATTTATTTTACAACCACACTTTAAATTGAGAAATATTCTGTTGAAAAAATTTATGAGTTTAAAAAGTTTTTGCATTTATAAGCTTAAAGAATTATTTTACTTTAGATCAATGGCACTTTTTTTTTCTGAAAATTAATCGTTTTTATTTTTATGATTTTCTAATTATACTCTTCGTTAAAATGGAATAGAATAATTAGAAGACGACGCCAATTCACTATAAAATTATTACTTATTTCTATCTTTTTTTTTATGTATTTCCTTATTCTCTTTTGTTTAGTGCTAGTTAAAGAAACGACGCCATAGTGAATGCGATTATTTCTGTTTTTGTTGTTTCCTCGATTTTTGTTTTGTTTTAAGTTTGTCGTTTCAAACAGTTTGCATTCACCAATAAAAGTAAATAAAATTCTGCACTAATTTTGATTTTTATTAGTGTTGTTGTTATTATTGCTGTTGCTATTGCTAGCTGCATTAGTCACTTGTCTTTTCATGCATATGCATTTATGTTTTTCCTTTTTTGTGTATGTATGTGACATCATGCTGAAAACGTCTTTTTAAAACGCGACTCTTGAACATTTGAGAGCACTGGCCTGAAAATTTCTTTTTTGCTCTCTGCATCTGCATGTTGCGCACCAATTTTGTAAAACTAAAATTTTATTTAATTTTTGCTTTTAATTTTTCTTCTCTCTTCTTATGCCTTGCTGTCATTTATTACTGTGCTTGTTGTCGTTACTTCTAAAGGAGAAACAAGAAATACAGAAAATATTTTATCAAAAAAAAAAAAAAAAAATATCTCCAAGAAAAAACACATCACAACAATAACAACTATAGAAAATATGCTGGCCACACGAATAAAATGTTAATTTCACAACTGGTCTAATCATTTTTTTGCATGTAGCGTGCAATTTATGTAGGGTGTTTCATGGTTTTACAAATTCCTATCATTTAGCTGTTTTTACACTTATCACTCAAAATATTAGAGTTATGTTAATTTTTTGTAAAGCTTGACAAAAAAATAAAGTCTTAGAATATTGGAAAAAATTTTTACATACTTTGGATTAATGTTAAACTCTGATTTGATTTTCAATTACTTCCATTAATATTGATATATTTCTAATCATTAAGATTATTCTTTAGTCATTAAGCACCTTAAAAACCTGAACAGATTTTCAAGCATTGCTTTTAAAATGATTCAGGGTCAGGCGTTTAATGTAAGCTGCAGTTTTTTTCTTTTGGTAACTTTTCGTAACTTTTTACTTTAAGTCACTACTTATTATTTTTGAATGTTAGGCAAAATTTAACTAAAAGTAGACAAAATCTAGACTGATTTTGAATTTGTACACTTTCCACTTTTGAAGCATCTTATGCAACACGTAATAACAAAGTAAGTGCAAAGTTTATTTATACCTAAACGATTTTATGATATAAAAAGCTCGGATTTTTCATAAAATATTTAAAAATTTTTGTCAAGGGTGGACTTTCAAAGAATTAATTTCAACCCAAAAACATAAATAATTTATGCAATTCTCTTCCTCTTTTTTTTTAATATTATTTTTATTATTATGTTTCTATAGTTTCTGTTGTTGTTGTTATTGTTACTTAGTGTAATGTACATTTGCGTTTTATTTGGGCATATTTGTCTTTCATATGTCTACATTTTGATTGAATGCTTGACTGAATGACTGAATGACTGAATGACTAAATTGCTTTCGTTAGCTTCTTGATTTCTTGACTGACTTGTCTTGTTATCTTAATAGTTTATTATTATTATTATTTTTGTTGTTACCTGCCTGGCAAAGCATATTTTATGTCACCTTTGAAAAGTGAAATACACTTTTATTCTTTTTCATTTTCATTGTCTTCCATTGTTAACTTGTTGCCTTCTCAAAAGATCAGCTTTAAAATATCAAAAATTTATCATTTCAAGCATTATTCTCCTTTACTGCTGTTGACTGTTAAAATTTTACTTTTATATAAAAATGTTTGAAACGCTCTTTACATATTTAACTTCATTTTGACTCTCTCTCTCTCTCTCTCTCTCTCTCTTCTTTATCTTTCTTTCTATATATCTCTATGTTTGTCACGCTGTTTGGGCAGTGCTTTAATTTAAAAGGAATTTTTATTATATTCTAGAAAAGTTGTTTGTCAGAAAGTAAAAAAGATTTTCAAAGCATCAAAAAGTTTTACGAAATTTATTGAAATGTGTGTTTAATAAATTTTTTAAAAAAGAAAAAAATTAAATAAAAATTTTACCTTTGCCATTATAAAAAAAACTAATCAATGAAAATTCTATCAATTTCCGTTGACATTTAAAAACAATCGTATTATTTTATTATTGGTCTTTTTTTTTTAATAACAAGTTAATCAATTAAATAAAATTAAATGAAATATGTTTATAGTTATAACTGCAACAATTTTTCTGTGTGAAATAATCTAGAAATATTTCCGTATAATTTACCTCCGCTGATACTGCATTAATGAACAATTATTTTGTACAATATTATTGAAAAGTAAAAATTATAATTTCTTATTACTAAATTTATTAACTTAAAATATTAATAATGCATTAAAAAATGTGATTTTCAAAAGTGTAGTTACAGAAAAGTCTCTATAACTTTAACTTATATATAAAGAAGTCTAATCTGGTTTATTTTCAGTTGTGTAGCACAATTTTGTGAAACATGTACATATATTTACATAATATTTTATATACCGGTTTAATTTTGTTTTTTTTCTTTTGTTCCATTTTTTCATTTATTTATTTTTGCCGTAACTCTGCCTACGGTATATATATATAAATCTGTCTGTCTGTTATGCTCTATATAATAATAATAATAATAATAATAATAATAATAATAATAATATTAACAACAACAATAGCAGCAATAATATTGAAACGTGAAATTCCAATTTATTACTTAACACAGAGATTTTAAGTGAAAAGTAAATGTAACAAAACCATTGCACAGCAAAAGCAAATTACATTTTTCTTTAACGTAACTCAAGAAAATATGCTAAAATGGACAAATGCCACAGCACAAACATCAAATCTTGTATATATCACAAAATTAAATAAAAAATTATTAGAAATTCTTACGTCCTTTTATGCAACAGACATTAGCTTTGATATTAAAATAAAAAATGGAGATTACTATTTTCAAGATCGATTACATTGAGCTCAACTCAGTTTTCATGAAACTTTTCTTAAAGTTTTTTTAAAGTTTTACCAAAGTTATTTAAATTTTGTTAAAATCGAAGTTAAATAAAATGTAACACTTTCAAAAATGTTTAAATTTCAGCAATCGCTTTTTGTTTTATTTATTCACTTATGAAATGTTAAATGTTACAAAAATGTAAAATTTTACAATAACACTTTGAAACCACATAAAAAATATAAATTTAACTTTACCGAGTTCATTTAACGCCATTTTTTGATACAAGTTAAATCAACAACAACAACAACAAACAAACAAACAAACAAGAAAATATTGTAAATTAATCATTCGACCAGAAAATTTAGCTTAATAAAAAATTTTATGATAAAAAAAGTTAAGAGAGTTAAGAAATAATGTAAAAGAAATTGAAAAGACATAGAGAAAGTAAATATATAAAGTAAAATTTATGCAAATATTATTATTGTAAAAAATTATACATTTTATTAAAATCATAATATAATAGAAATTACATTAAACTAAATTTTGTTGATCACTTTGAAAGGTGCCAAGAAAATGCAATTTACGCAATTTTTTACATTGTTCAAAGTAATTTTTATGATACATAAACAAAATAGAATTATTATGTGACTTTTTTAAGATTTCCATGGGAAATAAATAATGAAAGATTTAATTTATTTTTTCTGCATTTATTTCTTATTAGTTTTGTATAATTATAAATAAATTTTTGTGTACATGTAGAATATTTAAAACTAATTTTATTGTTCGTCCATTTAATCAAAAATAACATTTTTTTAAGTCATCATTTCTATACGTCAAAACTTTAATAATTCTATGTAAGGGTATGGAAATAATAACTCTATTAAAGAGACTTAATCAATTTAAAAATTACTTTATGTGAGAAGTTATAATTTGTGAAAAATACTGCAAAGATTCCTTTTCCTAATATTACGGGGTAAGCTGGCCGTTCAAGAATTGTTTCAAAGTTTCGTTCCTCTTCTTAATCATATACTTTGGGCCACCTTTTCTTTTACTCTTGGCTGTGAATTATGCATACTATGTTTCTGCGTACTATATTTTCTGGTTACCTGTATTGCCTGCTAGACTGCGTACAACTGCCTTTTTCAATACGATAAGGGCTACGAGCTAATCTCGGTTTCTTTCATTTCTTTTCCTCGCCTTTGTGTACTTTCTGTGGCAGTGTTGTGAACTATAAAAAGAATAGTGTTGTTAAGTTTGAATGTGTTGGAGAAAAAGGAGTGTGCGATTTCCTCTTAGACAATACTCGAATCTCAATCCAGAACCTGCAATAAAATAATTGCAATGTCAAGACCCTGAAAGGCATTAATTTTCGGATATGTCAAAGAAACTATTATTTGAAAATAAGTTTATGTAAAGAGTCAAGGCAATACAATTTTGGCATATAGTCTCAATATTCTATTGATTAACTTTTAAAGAAAATGCTTCTACCAGTAACTTTTATATACAACGCCAAATTTTCTTAAAGACAAGTTTTCTGGGAAGAGAAGTGGTCGTAAGATTACTCAATCTAATCCACAATCAATTCAATAGAATTTTGCTTCAAAATATGCCAAACTAAATGATTGAATGAATAAATTAAATCAAATGGTTTCAAAAAGTAACTCTAAAATGTTACTTGGAAAATAAGAAAATCTCATGAATTTATCTGAAAATATTACATATCAAAGCCTAAACTTAGTATGCCATAAAATTTCAGCATAGATAAATTATTGACATAATCCTTTTACTTTTTTTCATACATTTCATACTTCACTTTGAATTCATCCAACCAATTCCATAAGATTTATATCACTCGCTGATTTATATCACTCTCTCTCTCTAATGGTTCTTCATTTATTTTGCTTGTTTTTCTCTTTTCAATGACAAAGAATGGTGAGTATATGGAACGTGATTGTGATGAACGTTGCACATGTAATCGTGGAGAATGGATTTGTTCAGCACGTTGCACATCAGGCACCTTTAAACGTGGCCACATGGATTCAATTATAAGTGCAGCAGCTGCAGCATACGATCATTGTCGTGAGATACCAGTTGAAGATGATGAATGCTGTTCCAACATGATATGTCATACTCTTTCTTATCATCAACCAGAACATCATATCATAGAATCGGAAACTACTTTCCCAACCATAGCATCATTTAATGCCAGTGGTCATGCAAATGGTAAGTGTTCTACTTTTTGTTCAAGGTAAAAACAACAAAACAACAAAACAACAAAAAGAAATACAAAACGAATGCATAAGAAAATAAAATTTAAATTTAAGACTAATTACACTCAGTCAGTCAGTTAATCGGACAATTAGGCCAATTCAACGGTCAGTCAGTTGACATATTTTATGATAAATATGTATGCAGATTTCATAAATGAAAGTTTTACATTTAAACATTAACATTAAGATTTAAATTTAGATATTCATCTATTTAATTTTGTTATAAAAAAAGAATTTGCAATTTTTTATAGAATGGAAAATGAAGTGAGCAAGAAATTTAATAATAATAAAAAAAATAATTGTTAAATCATGCTTTCACTGCATTAAACTTTAACATACTAAACGTAACCTCAATAACAATGATAAAATGATAAAATGATAAAATGATAAAATGATAAAATCTTTAAGTTTATATTTATGACCTAATTTCTAACTCTCTTTGTCTTTATCCCTCCCATTTTCTTTCACTCATTATGCCATACTTGCTTGTCATTTGTGTTTCAAATTTTAACAAAAACTGATGACAAACAAAATCGAAACAATAATAATGATAATGCTAATGATAATTATAATGATAATAATGAAAATAAATAATAATTAGTTAGCACAACAACACAAAAGTCACGTATTGATTGCCATTACAATGGTGGCATTTATAAATTCCGTGAACGTTTAGAGATTGGCTGTGATCAGATATGCCATTGTGATGAGGATGGTATTATGAATTGTAAAGCTAGATGTGCGCCACGTAATCATACACGTTTGGATAAATGTGTATTTGTTAAGGATCCGAAAGATGTATGCTGTCAATTGCAATTATGTGATGTAACATTAGATGATCATGAACAGACGCCATCACCACCAATAGCACAAAATGCCATTATTGGTGATGGTGATAATGATGGCATTAGTGATGACAATAGCAATGGCATTATTAATCATACCCATGAACAAACGGATAATCATTATAATAGTTTTAGTGGAGAAGGTAAAGACACCTCATCCAGTGATGATGATTGCGAATTTAAAGGGCAATTTTATGCTAATGGTAAACAATTTTATGATGGCTGTGCTCAATTATGTTTATGTACCAACCAAGGTGTCCATTGTGCCACATTGCAATGTCCATCGTCATTCGGTTTAGATGTTTTAAATCCCCATTGTTTGCGTTGGGAACCGGAACCAGCTAATTTTCAACCGATTGTACCAAATTGCTGCCCGGATAGTATGCGCTGTGTTGATAATGGTACATGCTCATATAAAGGGCAAATTTTTGATAATTGGTCTCAAATACCAACTAATTTAACAGGTAATTGAATACAAATACAGAAAAATCAATTAAAAATTAACAGCAACACCAAAAAAAAAAAAGTACAATAAAATATGAATACAATTAAATTTATATGATTTAAGTGTAAAGCAAATGCATCATTCTGATTATTTACAATTAACATAGAAAAATTTTAAATATATAAATATCATTTGTATTATTAATTTTGAATATAAATAGGTTGTGAAGAGCATTGTTATTGTGAGAATGGTAAATTAGAATGCCGTCCAGCATGCCCGCCTGTATTGGCTTTGCCACCCAATGATTTGCCATGTCATGCAGCTAAGGCGCGCCTTTTACCCATACCAGACGATGAATGTTGTAAACATTGGTTTTGTCCCACCGATTTAATTGATGATAATAATAATAAAGCAATAAAAAAAGGAAATGAGGAGGAAGAGGTCACTTCTACATCATCGAACGAACAACATGGTAAATATATTGGATTTATTGTTCTTCTTTTTTGTGGTTTTTTATTTTGCATTTCCTTTGCGATTTGTTTTCATTTAAATTGGCTAAAGAAGCCAATATCAGCAGCATTATCTTATCTTCAATACGCATGCCATACTTCTTTGCTTCTAATTTTTTTGTTTGTTTTTTTTTTTTTTGTATTTTCTCATTCAATAATAACACATTTATATAGTTATATATACCACGCTACCCTTCTTCTTCTACTACTTTTACTTCATTTATATTACTGCTATTATTTTTCCATTTCTCGTTTTTCTCCTCTTTTTCATATTTTGTACAATTTTTTTGCACTTTTCGCGCTTTAACTTACTCCATAATATAAAATGATGTTTCGCATGATTCCATACAATACGTATGTGTATTCGTATATATAACATGCACTTCTATATGGAATCACCTTTCTAAATGAAAGAATATGAAATTTCTCTCTTGACTTGACATTCTATTCCAGAGAATAAGTACTTTTATTCTAAAATGTGCTAAAATTTTAAGTTAAAATAAAATTTCTTCATATAAATATAGC
Source organism: Melophagus ovinus (assembly GCA_023089585.1). Taxonomy (NCBI): domain Eukaryota; kingdom Metazoa; phylum Arthropoda; class Insecta; order Diptera; family Hippoboscidae; genus Melophagus; species Melophagus ovinus. Next base: position 3,835,625 of record JAKKIB010000253.1, read on the forward strand.
TGCGATGCACAATCAAGGAAGCAACTTTAAAATTAGATTCATTGAATATTGAATTGTTTCAATAGCATGTTGGACATGTTATTGCTCTAATCTTAAACTAACCTCTAACCTCTTAACTCTTAAGCAAAATATAACCATTAGTTTTCGAAATATATGATTTAAAAAATTCCTCGAAATATGGATGATAATAATAAAATTACGTTTCTTAAATTTTCTCCTTTTTTGCCTTGACCTTTTCTTCTTAAATCTTTTATAAATTAAAAAATTCGTATGCTTATGAGTTTCCTCAACATTAAACATTCTAGAAATAAAGAATACAAGTTCATCTTGCTTGTCAACAATGTTGCAAAATTTTGTACCGTAAATTTACCTTAACTGTTAAAGTAACAGTTACAGATCTTATCCATGGCTCTCATTTTCCCTTTTGTTTTTTTTTTGTTTCTCTTTGTTTTGGCAATTCGACAATTTCTTAAATTTGCTCACATTTATCTATCTCTTTCTCTCTCTATCTCATTCTCATATGATCCTTCTTATAGTTTTTATGTTTTCTTGTTCCTTTCTATTGTTTCTGCCGTTATTAATATTTATCTTTTACTTTTTTTTTACATGTTTGTTTTGTGTTCCTTTGACTCTTTTTTTCTCATCATTATTAAAACAATAATTACGATTATTTTACATAAATATACATTTACGTACATAAAATTACATATATAAATATGCTACTTATTAATATAATAATATGGCGTATAATTCATATAATATTTAAACCTTTTACAAAACAAAAAATTTTTTTAATTAAATAAAATAAAATAAAACTTAAATATTACAACAACAACGTCATTTATCATAACCAATCAAATCGAAATGAATAAAAAATAAAATTTACAAAATTCATAAAAACCATTAATATTCATATACATAAACAACAACAACACCCTACAACAATGATAATAATAATGATACTAAAAAAAATTAGTTAAAAAAAAAATTGAAAATGAAGAAGATTTGAATGCTGTAGTTGGTAAACCGGAAGATAAGAAACTTCATAATACGGCTTTCTATCCAACATTGGATGGCAAATTACCAACCAAATCAATGCCATATGATCTCAAACCGGAAAAGATGAACAAGAAGACATTCCAATTAGTGAAACCTACACAAAAGGATATTAAATATGATGTCCATGAAATTTTACCCGATGATGATTTACCACCTGGAGGCTTAAGTTCATCAGGTTTTATACCGATAACAACGAATCGAGGACAAAGTTCACCGTATGAGAGTGTGAATTATAATCAAAATTTGGCGCCACATATACCAAATAATGGACTATATTCTCTTTATAATCAACCACATTCAGCATCTTCATCTGTATCATCATCATCACCATCACCATCGTCATTGTCATCATTATCATCGTCATCATCTTCATCATACTATCCACACTACCATCGTCAGCGTGAACAACAGCAAACGCAACAACAGAATGATCATTTTCAATCGCTTAAAACGTACGATATAAATCCGAATGGTATAGCTCAAGGAAAACCACCCACTCCAACCAGTCAATCAGATTTATTTAATCTAATAGGCACTAATGTTGGACATAATACAATTAAACCAATCAATCAAGCTCATGCTTTACCCCCCCATGTACATTTGGAGCATATCTTGCAGCATTTACAACAAAATGGTGGTCAGACGACTAAACAAAATCCGAATGTATTAATTAATTTATTGCCAAATATATCGAATAATATAAGTGGACCAATTAATTATCAGCCTAATCCTCCACATCTTCAACATTCATATCAATTACCTGGATTAGGTCAAAGTCTACCACCACCATATGGCCCAATAGTTCATAGTGGTTTACCACCACCGCCACCACCCCATGATATAGCTATTGTGGATGGTACGCCCGTTACATATAATGGTTATCCGGTATTGCCAGGCGTCGGCCCTGTAGCCACACATCTTAGTCAAAATTCTTTTATAACTCCAGATAAGGTAATTGGAATCAAGGGATTACCAGCTGTTACACAACAACACCATCAACAAAAACAAGAACAGCAACAAGAACAAGTTACATCCGCCTCATCGAAAACTCAGAAAACAGGTGGTTAAATCAAACATTCTCTCTGTTTTCATCTCTACCTAAAAATCTCTCTCTACCATCATGTTACATACATTTTCTATGTACTTTTTTTCCTGTCCTGTTTTTATTTCTTTCCTCTTTATTGTTTATTTCTATTCATGTAAAATCAACATAAATATTATTATGCAATACATTCATATTTCATTTCATTCATAAGTTTTTTTTTTCATTAATAATAATCATTATCATTTTGTAATGGTTTGGCTCCTAACAAAATTTTTATTAATATAACAAAATATTTAATAATATAATTATAAAAAAATATAACTTAATATAAAATATATTTCCATTACCATCTCATTTATTGGGCTTTCCTATATAACTGACCATTTTTTACGCTTTTCGTTATGAGAGTTATATTTTTTTTTTTTTTTTAGTTTATAAGAAAGCAAGTAAAAGGGGACCAGAATTTCTGCAATGGAATGAATTTTTGCTTTATTGAAAGATACAAAATCTACGCTGATAATAATAAATCTATTATTTTGCATTTGCATTATTATAAATTCCCAAGTACCCAATCGTTCCAATGCTTCTTGCTTTATATAAAATTTTTACCAATATAATACAACACTAATGAAGTTAATTAGTAATAAAATTTAATCCTTTACTCCGTTTATCTTTCAAATTATAGTCGTTGAGTTTAAGCTTCTAAAATTCTTCACATAATGCAAATATTTTTTAAATTCTTTCACAATTTTCAAATCCTTTAATAACTTAAAAATATATTCTTTAATTTACTTGCTTAATTGTTTCATTTCAAGTTTAATTTGTATTTGCAATGATTCAAAATAAAATTTCTATAAATTTATAAAATTACAACTTCATTTTATTATTCTGCAGGTTTTGAAAGTCCACAACCAGATATTGAAATTCATACATTAGAAGCCATTGACAGTCATACTGTGCGAGTAGTATTTACCGTACCACAAATTTATGTAAATTTACATGGTCGCGTAGAGTTACGTTATACAAATGGTGCCAGTAATGATACAACGAAATGGGAGCAGCAAATATTTGCACCGCCACAAGATTTAATAGCCACATCACAAATGGAATTCGATTTATTAAGTTTGGAATCGAATTCATTGTATAAAATAAAAATTACCTTATTATTGAGAGATCTAAATGCTCAACCGACTAGTTCTATATACACGGTAACAACACCAGCCGAAAAAACTATAACGCCACCACCACCACCAACTGATTATCGGCCCGATTTTCAAGATGTTTTCAAAAACATTGAAGATCCAGAGTTGAATGTTAGTGTTACCAATTCAACATGGCTACAATTAACATGGCGTAAACTTTCAGATGATCAGTTAGAATATGTTGATGGCATACAATTGCGTTATAAAGAGTTAAATGATATGATATACTCGTCGACCCCATTAATACATCGTTCATTGACTTCATACACCATAGAAAATTTACAACCAGATACCGGTTATGAAATTGGCATATATTACATACCATTTCCTGGGCATGGTGCTGAATTAAGGGCCGGTCATATGATTAAAGTTCGTACCGCATCACGTACAGATGTTTATGGTTTTGAGGTTATGATAAATGTAACGAAAATTAAAGCTCAAAGTGTTGAAGTTTCATGGAATGGTGTACCATATCCAGAGGATAAATACGTTAACATATATCGGGCCATATATCAAAGTGATTCAGGTAAAGAAGATTCCAGTGTATTTAAAGTGGCTAAACGTGACAGTACTATGGGTACTTTGTTAATGGACTTAAAACCTGGCACCAAATATCGTTTATGGTTAGAAATGTACATGACAAATGGCAAAATTAAAAAATCGAATGTAGTCAATTTTATTACGAAACCAGGAGGGCCAGCTATACCAGGTAAAACAGGTACGCTCATAAGAGAGTCTATCTCTAATCGCGTAAATATAAATCGCTTATTTTTCCTTTTTCTCATAATTAATTTAGATAAATTATTAACAGCTGGTTTAGAGCAACCCATGGGTGATTATTATGGACCCTTAGTGATAGTATCTGTAGTTGCAGCTTTAGCAATTATGTCAACATTAGTTTTATTATTAATATTAACAAGAAGGCGTGTCCACCAAACGGCAACTATAACACCGCCACGTAAAAGCGATGCTGCCTATGATAATCCCTCCTATAAGGTTGATATACAACAGGAAACTATGAATCTATAGCAATTAAATGGCTTTAATCACCAACACCAGTCACAGTCACATTCGCAGTCACAGCCATTGCCGCAAGCACAATCATTACAATTGTCACATCAGCAACAGCAACAGCAACAACAACAGCAACAGCAACAGCCGCAAACCCCGATTTTAACTACTTTTAATCCAGGTACTTAAATTTCAAAAAATTGTCTTTTTTTTTGCTTGTTGAAAACAAGTTCGAATATTGAAAATTAATTAATTAATTAATTAACTAATTAGTTAATTAATTAATTAATGTGCAAGTATATTTTTTTTTGTACAAAATGTATAGATTTTGTATAAATTTTGTATATGTATTATACATTCTATGTGTATGATTTAATTTTTTTTTGTTTTTTGTTCTTTGTTTTTGTTTTTGTTTTTTGTTTTTGTTTTTTGTAAATATTTATATACTATTTAATGTTAATACTAAATTTTTCAAGCAATTTAAACGGTAAAGAAAAAAATTAGAAAGCCTGTAAGACAACACCACTAAATGTAAGCTCATTCACTTTAATATGAATACATAAATAATAATATACATAATTTTAATTATTAATTAATATATATTTACATAAATAATTGCTATAATATATATGTAAAAGATTTCTTCATTAAAACAATTACTGTCGTTCCTTATTCCATCGTTCATTTTTCGTTTGAATTGAATGATAAGTCAAATATTTGATGCAAGGGAAATTTCTGTCACAAATTTCATTATGCTAATGATCATTATTTTAGAAATGGAAATTATCATCCGTTATAACTATTTGAATTTTTCTTTTATCTTAAATTTCAAGTAACACAAAAAATTTCTTACAATACTGCACTAAACATGCATTACTATTTTTAATCCATTCACTTATTATATGCCATGTTTTGAACTCACTGAAATGATCTTTAACAAACTATTTCTTCAAAATATATCTATAAAAAAAAAAAAAAAACAAAACAAAATAGGAAACTCAATAACGGAACCTTCCCTTAGAGTCAATAATTGAATTTCTCCGCATTTGTTAGCAAATATTTTCATAAATAACTTAAAGCATATATTATTATATTTACAAATTACGTAAAATTGTAATGGCCGAAAAAACAAATTCATATAAATATATAAAACAATAATGTTAAGTTCAATTAATTGTCACATTTAGAATTATTTCAAATAATTATACAATTGAATAAAACTTATAATTCACATATAAAAGAGAAGTAACTGTGCAACGATTAATGTAAAATTGTAAAAAATTTGATTATATTTCCTGAAGGGGAAATATAATCAAAACGATTTATTGGTATTTGTATTTACCAAATTTTATATTCTTGTTAACAAAAAAAGAAACGAAAATTTGTGACGTTACATTTTTGTATTTATCTTTTAAAGTGCTTGCGATATAAAGATTTAAGTCCGTGGCATTCAAGTTATTGCAAAATTATTAACTCATTTAATCGAATGAGATAATTTGAAATTACAAATTTAATATTCTACTTATTCTTATAGAAAGTTTTACGTAGAACAACTAATTATGCCTTCAATTACCAATGACATATGGCAAAATTCATTGTAAACATTGCCTTCATTCAGCATTTCTTTCATTCATTATTATTATTATTTAATTAGACATAAAAATTCATTACTAAACGTCATTAATTTACCTGAATAGAATTATGATTATCGCCAACATAATTTTTACAGTTTATAAGCATTGTTGCAGCATCAATGTTGCCATAACTTTATTACTAATTATAATACACATATTTATAGGAATAGCTCAATGCGATCAAACTTTCTAAACATTCGAATTTTATGAATATTATGTTTTAGAGAGAGCAATTAATACTGTTAATTATCATTTTAATAAAGTATGCATAAATATTATATATATATATCAAGTATATATGAATTTTTGATATATAAAAGTTTACAATAAAACAATCTTAAAGAAAATATTTTGTAAATAGCTTCTAAGAACTATACAATAAAATAAAATAAAATTGTTAACCGCCCCAAATGTTCATTTTAAGTAGAATGCCAATCAATTCACCTCTGTATTTATCTAAACAAAAAGGATATTATTTATTTAAAACTAATGGGAAATTTAGCTATCATGTCTAAAGTAACAAATAGAGTAATTAAAAACGTTAGAGTCATTAATAAATATCTTCCAACATATTTTGATTAATATATTCAAAAGGTCGAAATATAGGAGAAACATATAATTTTTGGAACAATTTTAAAAAAAAGCCCATTCTATAAGATGGAGTCCTAAAAAATAGACTAACTGTGGAAAATTTTGCTCGTAAATTTTCCTTGTATACGCTTTTTCTTTAAGGCGCAATTACCAACATGCAATATTATACAATTTCAGTTAGTGAGAATCTAAATCAATTGGGAAAGTAAAAATGGGCCTATACCAAGATTTTAAATTTCTTACATAAATTATATTACGATTAATAATCAAAAGCCTTAAAGAAAATTGTAATTCCATACTAGTCTGTACAATTATTATGGGTATTCTATTTATTCACAATCAACTTTTTAGAATTACCCAACTCATGAGACAAGAATCAGCTACTTTTTTTTTGTAACGAACCCTTTTCAATTAGAACATATATTTGTTTTTATTTTTCAAGAAATAGCAAAAAAAAGATGGTGGTTATTTAGAGGATTTAGCTTATAATATAAAGCCAATATTATAAACAAGCAAACAAATTCTTTCTTTCTTTTATTTTTCATTTTTGCTTATTGGGTATGTATAATATTAATAGATTATAAAAAATTAATTCCGTAGATGTGTACAACAATTATACAATTATAATAATCATCATATTACATGAAAAATAATAATTGTAATAATAAAATGTATTTAATACAATAATAATTTGTTTTTAATTCATCATTTCTGAATTTCAATTTTTTATATTTTGTTGTTTTGTTTTTTTTTTTTTTTGTTATTTTACTTTTTCATTTTTGACTTTTAATACATTTAGTTTCGTTTGCATTTTTTGGTTTTCATTTTTGTTATAAAAATATACTATTATTAGAATAAGAGAAATTTATTTATACTTTTGCATATACCACACTTCACCAATTTTTTTCAAAGGATTTACTTCTTGCGATGTTCATTCTTATAGCTTTTTCGCAATTTCTATTTCGCTACCTTTGATGGTTTTTAAATTTTCATATTTTGCATTTGTTTTTCAATAACACTGTTCTCCTCAGTATCGCTACTGTCCTCATTCGAATTACATAATTCCGATTCATACGATTCACTATCATCTTCATTATCGTCATTACATTCATCATCATCATTATATATATCATCATTATCATCATCATCATCATTATTGATATGATCATCTACAAAATTATCCTCATCATCCTCATCATCCTCATCATCGTCATTATCGTTTTCATCACTTTCATCATCATGTTCACTCTCCTCGGATGCGTCAACATCATCATCATCATCATCATTATCACCATCATCATCATCATCATCATCATCAATATCGTCGTCATCATCATCTTCATCGCTATTCGAGGATTCAATGTCTGTCTTCCATAGTTCCTTGATTATATCCGTATCTAATTCTCCCAGATTCAAGCCTAAATGCTTTGCAGTAATATCAAATAAAACGTTCTTTAAATTGAGGCCTAACATTTCTAAATGTGTTGCCGGGCAGAGAGTACGATTAGCTACATAATATATATAATCATTTATATAATAATAATTGAATATCGATCTACCACTATTCTCAAATAATTGGCATGTCATTAATAATTGTTTGAGAATCCATTTGGGATGATTTTGTAATGCTGCAACACAATCTTCCAAACATTGACGACTAAATTTATAACTGCGATAATATGGATACGTTAACGAACGTCTATAAAAACTAATTACTACATCACGGATACTTTGGAATGTTTCAAAATAATTAAATAATGAACTTAATGTACTGCGTGTCCAAGCTGACTCACATGTTGCATCATTGTACGTAGATCTAATTAAAATACATTCATATTTGTATGAAAAGAAACGCAAGAGAAATTCAAGAAACTCTATTAATCATCAATAATAGATTTGTTTTTTCTTTACTATATACCAATTTTTGCAACCCCACATCATCAATTTTTACTATCAATATACAGTTAATTTAGATTTTATTTAGAGTAGATACAATAATGTAGCCTACGATATTATAAAGATTCTTTCAACAAACTATAAATTCAAATGTAAACTTACCTGACATCATAAAAAATTGCCAATAAAATACTGATAAGACCACAATCAATTTCAACTTGATCTTCATCTGTGGTATTTCCATTAGTACTTCTTTACATGTTATATTATGTAATAAATGCTCCTCGTCGGTAGTTAATTTAGTATCTTGTTTTAATTATGTGGAATTGTATGGAAAAAAATATTATCTTAAAACAACGTCATATTTTAATATAATTTATGCAAAATTATATACCTTTATAGTTAATAACTAGTTTCATGGGATTATTATGACCATCGGGAACTTGTAATTCAACAAAATTTAACTTATATTGTTCTGGACAAAATGCTTTCATTTCATCAATATAACGCTCAATACTACGTTTCAATGGTGAATATTCTTGAGGTTTTAGTAAGTGTAACGTATCTGCATCAGACTATAATTAAATACATATGCATTGAAACATCATCAGTGCCAATGAACAAAATATTAACAGAAATCAGAAAAAGATATGATAGTAATAAAACTCAACACAATTACCTCGAATTGTTTTAATTTACCGTAGAATTTACTAGCGAAACCATAACCAAAATCGGCCACACATTTCTGTATACAACCATTATCAATTTGGATGGAGCAACAATCTGTGATACGTTTCAATTTCCATAAATCAAAAGATCTTTCATCGGCAAGGAATGATGTCTTTTCATTTAAACTATTCTCAATAGTTCCTTGAACAGTATCCCTTCTTAGTGGCAAGCACGGTATTGTTACCATTAATAACTGCTCTTTCGTTTGATAAACAAGCACTACTTCGTTGATAGCCTTTATATTAAAGTAGCGTAATGAATGAAATCTATTAGAAATCATTCAAGAGAATAAAACAAAAAGAATATTGTAAATATATTTTTAGGCATTTACAAATATATATATCGAATAAATGTCCCAAGAAATAGAATAAATTGCCATAAACTCTTTACCTATGTAATTATATATTCTGAAAACCTCTAGACTAAATTACAATTACTTACACGTATAATCGAACATCTAAATAAATTAAAAAGTAATTATTTTCTATGTAAACGTCAAAATTTCTGAGGTTTTTTGTGCACCTTCTAGTTGTGGCACCTCCGCCACAACAACTAGCACCAGAACTAGCAAGGGTATTTATTGTATCACTTATATCATTTTGTGTGGGTACAATTAATCTCAATTCACACAAATTTTCTTTATATTCATAATTTATTAATTGCTTATTAGACATATTTGACTTTGCCTTGTAACTGCACCAGTTGCCTTATAACTGAATCCAATTTTTGCAAAATATATTTGAAATTGAAATTGCAATAGCTCGATTAACTTATTTCTGTTGTTTGTTTTTTACGTTTTTATTATCTTTTTTTACTATCTAGAGCCTGGTTTAACAAAAAACAAATATAACTTTTAATAAACAAAGTACGAAAAAAACACATTAAGAATTTTAAAATAAAGGTAAACAGCTGTTTACTTCCTCTAAAACAGGGTTGTCTATTTGTGCAACATATACAAAATGCCAAATATTGAATATATTTCATACGATGGAACTAAAAAATTCATAATAAGATAGTATTTTTATAATAAATAAACAATAAACAATACATACACATTATCTGTATATATATCCAATGTGACTATATGACTAAATTTATTAAATGGTCGAGAGGCCACAACTTGTGGAAGTTTCATTAAATTTATATTAAATTTGTGCTCAATATATACAATTGCATCATTCAGGCAAATTTAACGTCATTGATAAAATAGACATTGAAACGATATTTATGTATATAAGTTTCACACACACACATACACGCTGTAAAACTTTGTTCCATATTACAAAATCAGTTATCATTTTTGATCAAATAGGAGAGCAGAGAAAATTTTGATAACAGAGCGCTAAACGATTTACTAAAACCATTGAAACAATCATCGAGCAAATGATGCAAACCCTATTAATCCTTTGTATTAAAATTTAGAATACAAAGGAATGTAAATCGAAATTGTAAATTGAACATACACATAATTTTTTTTATAGTAAATATGCGTCGATTTCAATTGAAAGTTCTTAAAAGATGAGAAATATTTTCTGGATAATCACAGAGCTTGAAAATTCTTTTTTATAACATAACAAATAGTGTACTAATATTTTGAATAAAGCTGCACAAAGCATTACTGAAAGAAACTTTTAAATTTTTTGAAAAATGAAAATATTATATCGTTTACATTAACATTAATGTTATATAATTTTCTTTATTTTTAAATACGTTTTTTACATATTCCATTCACATTTCCAATAATCTCACTTATTTTACAAAATTCTATTTTCAATATAATAATTGTGTATTTTTTATTAGTTTTAAAAATTCTTAACAAACAGTTACAATTGTTACTCCCACAAATGCTTTAGACAGAAGATACAAGTTTAAAGAACATTTTTTTTCCAGAAACATGTATATATAGAGTTTATCAATAGTAATAATAATATATAAACATTTAGTTTAAAGAAAATCCATATTGTAAATATTTGTTAATATAATAACTAACAATACAAAACGAACGAAAACAATTTTAATATGGTTTTTTATAAAGGCTATTATAAACACTAAATTTTCATTGTGTCACATAATAAAAAGAATTTTTTATAAACATTTAGTGTATATAAACATTTAAAAGAATTTAATGTAAAGATTAAACAGCATTTAGTAAACAATAACTACATTATGATAAACATTTGGCGTTCTCTAATAATGTTAAATGTAAATTTTATATCAACGGTATTTAGAGATATGATGTGGAGCATGGTCTAGTTGAAATTTTGCGTTCTTAATATAATACAAATCAACATAATTTAACAATATGCCTTATGCCTTATGTTCTGTAATAAAATATCTAATAAAAGCTTTATCTTACATTATTTTCGTCACGTCTCTCTCTCTCATTATTTCACTCTTGATATTTTATACTCTATTAATAAAATTCATTCTGTTCTTTTCTTTTATCTTTGGTATGTATTTATCATATCACGTAAAAAACTAAAGATAATTGTACTTTCATTTTCCGTTAAAACCATTTGTTTCTTGTTATGATTTATTATTACATTAAGGTACACACTTTGCTTTTAGTGATTAAAAGACAAACAGAGAGCAAAATTTTACTCTTCTTAATAGAAAGTTCATTTAAAAATCTAAACTGTGTCCTATCTACTTAATAATGCTGTCACATTCAAAGTTAATTCTGGTTTCGTTAAATCGATTTGTTGCTGTTGCTCATTTTTATGTCCATCATCAATACTTTGTGTTGAATAAATTGTAGATGTAGTGTTAATTGTTGTTATTGCATCAATTGTTGTGGTAGCAGTGTTTGCTGTTGTTAGTGTTAGTGTGGTTGAATTAAATTTTGTATCATAACTAAATGCTTTTAAAGAACGTGATGGTGCTGGTGAAGTGGGTGCTGATAATAAAAAAACGGAGGCAGATGTTTCCGTTATATTTGGTGTTGATATTGGTGTTGTTGTAACTATTACTATTGGCCGTTTATAACTTACATGACGTTTAGCTAATTTAGGAAATGAAGGCGTTGCTATCATCGATTCAATAATCGATGGTGGGCTTTTATTTATATTACTATCCAAACTGCTATGCTGTTGTGATGGAACCGGCGATAATGGAATCTCCTCAATTTTTTCCAAATCTTGTGCTATCGATGTTGAATTTTGCTTATGTATTCGTGCCATTGGTATTTTCGGGCTGCGTAAACTTTCTTTATATATAGGCACTTCCAGTACTGATGACTTGACTGATTGATTTAAAGCCAGAGTATGAGAGATTTTTAATGGATTGTGTAATGGCACTTGAGCCATAAATTGACGCCTTAATTCTCGACGCATTGCATACTGATGGTGATCGTCACGATCCAAACTGAATTGCCTTCGCAATAAACGCGTTGAACCGGATGGTTTCTCAAAGCGGCGAAAATTATGCAAAGCACCAACAAAATTACTCATTGCAGTGGAAGTTAATATATTATTGGCGGTATTCATTCTACTGCCACCACTACTATAACTACTGTATATATATTTGCCATCATAAAATTGAGTTAAATTACTTTCACTGGGACTTAAACATTTGTAATGATTATAAGGTAAACTTAAGTCCATCATTTCTTCTAATTTCCGATATAGACGTGATGAAGAACCACCCGTTGAATTAGGTAATCTAGTGAAATTCGCACTAGGATTTAGAAGACTTTCAGCTATTGCAGCTGATGTTGTTGAATCAGAGATTTTTTGAGATTGAGGGCTACTGCAACTGGATGTTTTACTTGGAAAATCAGGACATAAATTTACATTTGTACAAATAGTGTTTGTAGAATTCGAATCCATGGAATAGGAATTTGCTAAATTACCCGTACTGGTATCAGTACTCATTGCAGCTGGTGTTATTTCAACTTTTACCTCAACAGCATCTCCCGGCAATGGGGTTGTTTGATTTGAAGAGGCATTTATATTGCTGCGGCATTTATTCGTCTGAGATTTTAATGTTACAGAATTACGAAGTAATAATTCATCAAGTCTTTAACAACAACAACAAAAACAACAGAAAACAACAACAACAACAAAAACAGCAGCATCAATAATAACAAAGGCAAATCAATAAACAATTAAATAGGAATGAAGTATGGAAATTAATTATAAATTTTTGCACTTACCCATAAGATTCTCTAGTTATTTGGTTGGTAGTGAAAAAACAAAATAGAAATACCTTTTCGAATTGAATGATTGAATACATATAATCACACTACTTACCCAATCGGTGGCGGATTTGGTAATTGCTTCTCGAAACCTTTTTTACCTAATAACCAAAATGTATTCATTGTACCTTTACCCTTAATGTTTATAGGACCGCGGGATTCTATTGTATAACCGCCATGAGCCACCAAGCGATCTCTAGTTTCTTGAGATAAATGTATGCGCCATGACGATCCTTATAATTATATAATATAAATTTATATAATATTTGAAAGGAAATACATTAATGATTTGTACCTGTTGATTCCATACGTGAAGCTGTATTAACCGTATCACCAAATAAGCAATAACGTGGCATGGTTAGGCCAACCACACCAGCACAACATGGTCCAGTATGTAAACCAATGCGTAATTGAACAGGTACACCAGGTAAATGTTTAACATGAAAACGTCCACTCTGGTGTAATAAATCTAAGGCCATTGTAGCAATTTGTTCAGCATGATCCGGTATACGAACTGGTAAACCACTAACAACCATATAAGCGTCACCTATTGTCTCCACCTGGAATATATAAAATAAATAATGAAATTTTATAAATTCATTCATTTTCATTTGAAGCAAAATGATCATTAATGGAAGTGAAAATAATTTACTTTATAAACATTGTAAGCGTTAATTGTGGCATCAAAGATCGTATATAGATCATTTAATAAATCGACCACTTGAACAGGTGTACTATGAGCAGCTATTGTTGTAAAACCAACAATATCACTAAAATATATTGTTACATCGGAAAATTCTTCCGGTTCAACAGCTAAACCCAATTTCAATTTCTCGGCAACTGAACTGATTTATATGATACGTATAATTAAATAAGTTAAAAAGATAAATATTAATTTGATAAATTTTTTAATTGAAAATATTTATTAATTAATTTAATTGTGTTTATTTTATTACCTTGGTAACATACGATTTAACAATTGTTCAGTTTTTTTCCTTTCAATATCCAATTGTTCGGTACGTTCACGTATCAATTCTTCCAGATTATTTGAATATTTCTCCAACATTTGAAACATTGTATCAACGAAATTTACTTTACGTCCATGATTCAATAATTTAAAACGTTCATAGACACTGCGCTTATGTGTAATGATAAATTAAGCATATTCAAAAACAACATGCCGAAAAATGACGATGAAGCAAAACAAAGAAAAAAAAAAAAAAAAAGAAAAAAAATAAAATATATAAATTAAAGCATTGATACAATTATCGTCATTCTAATATTGTTACGATTTATTGTTGTTGTTCATATAACTCGCAATATTCTGAATGTATTGCTTTGCCTTATTGTTGTTATTATTGTGTACATGTTAACTGTGTTACAAAGGCACACATTGACATTTTTCATTTATATTGATGTCATTGAGAAAGTCAATCATAAAGCATAATGCAATTTGAATGAGTACTGAATGCTTTAGAGCTTAAGAGAGTGAGGTTCATTAGCTAAAGTCAAAAGCGTAAAATAGACAAAAACTTAAAATGTCAGCGATAATCAGGGGCCAGTAATTGCAGTCCTGATTAAGTGGTTTAAGACCAAAGACTTATAGACATTGGACGTAAAGCATTGCATTGCATAATGGGCACTCAATTCTATAGGACTTTTGGAGGATGGCAATACATCTGGCATATAAGCGCCCGGTACGATTAATAACTAATCTACCTTAAATATAAATCTGAAGGCCACATAACAATTTTATATGAAATTTCCATTTTATTTACAAGTTATTATCTACCCCGAAATTTCGAGACGGCGTATCTAATTAGGCACACTTTGTGTAACACCAACTCTCAAACACAAGCTGTGTATAGCACATAGGCATATTTAAATTTTCTGACAAAAAAAGAAGCCTCACGTCACTTTTAGTGTTGCCTAATTAAGTACAAACTTCTCTATTGCCTCACAATTAGTGTACAATATAAGAAGATATGACTTTAAGAATATTCCAAATAAATAATAATATTCTTATTTTTATTTTGAAAATGTGTAACTAGAAAAAAAAATGGACATATAAATAATAATATTCAATTTTTCTTTGCTTAATAACCATTCTCCACATAATTTGACAAATACACTTTAATTGTGTATTACACAACAAACACGATGCAAAGTCAGCGTTCCGGAAACATTTCACTTTCATTAATTAATGTAAAATGTTAATGATGAAATTGTATACAAATACAAAATTTATTTTATTTGTTTTATTTGTGTTAGTGGATTAATTTTAATATTTGGTTTAATATTTGGTTATGACTTACGAGTTGAAATCTGGTCTCATATCTGACTGTTCAGCCCAACATTGACGCATTATGTTAATGGCTTCGGGTGGTGCAGCACCCTTTGATACCGACGGCCGTATCAATGGCGGAGGTTTCTTTATTTTCATTATTATCTCTTCCGCCGACAATGATAGCATACAATATGGCTCACCACGAACAACAACTTCTTGCATTATTATACCAAATGAATACACATCACCCGATTGTGTACCCATCAATTTACCATGATATTGTAATGAAGAATGATTGTGAGATTGTTGTTGCTGCTGTTCCTGTTGCTGTTCTTGATGATGTTGATGATGTTGATGATGTTGATGATGTTGATGATGTTGTTCTGTTGTTATCTGCTGTATTTTCATGGCGCGCAATAACTCTGGCGCAGTCCATAATAATTCCTTAGCAGTACGTTGCGGTGGTATGAGGCCTTGCGCTTCATAAAATAATGGCAAGCCATAATCAGTTATTTTTAACACCCAGCGGGCATCAACCACACAATTGCGTGATGTTAATGTGCCATGTACACGTAAAGGAGAATTGTGCAAATAACGCATGCCACGTACTAAATCAGTTAATAAACTTAAACGAAATGACCAATCTAATTTAATTTCATCCATTATTAACACATCTTGCAATGAGCCGCGCGAGCAATAATCGAATACCAAAGCAGTTCGATTAGGATCGGCCAACCAACCTACGGCGATAGCAGAAATAGCAACGAATATTATCGTATAATAAATTCGTGGTTTGTAGGCTTTGCTCCCACCAGAGTGAAAGTATGAACATCGCTACTGGGGGTACATGGTCTTTGGGACCCATGACCCTGCTCGGGCTCTAATTTATCACAACTTTTGTCTAATCTTATGGTAGACCCAGCCGCATTCAGGGCCCGTTTCTTAATTATAGTTGGTGCCAATTCCCTCTGCTTTTGGGTTCTTCGATACTTCGAAACAAAAAAGCGCGGAAGTACCTTTTTCGTTCTCCCACTATACTTTTCTAGAGCAGACAGACAAGCATTGTCAGTGATAATACAAAACAAAAACCGCAAAAAGGCCAGAGGCGTTAGGTACGCGTTATTATGTGATAAGGTAAAAATTGCGTGGCCATTTTTGCTCCTTATAAAATAATATGATGCTGCTCGTTTTTAACATCTCTAGTATATTTATTTAACCAAATAAAATATATATATGTCAATGGAATAATAAATCTCAAATGGATAAAAGAAGTTAAAATATATTATTAATTTTTTTTATATTTAGTTTTATTTTTTGGTATTATATTCATTTACCTATAAAAGGATTCACATTTTCATGCCTTAACCCATGCGCTACTACAAGTAAATCCATGGCTTTTGCTTTCAATTCATGTGAAGAATTTAAAGAAATTTCTTTCAGTTGTACTAAATCACCGTTATAACGTGCACGCATATCCAATAAAGCTGGATTATGACGAGCTAACTTATTCGACTCCCTTTGGTTATTGTTATCAATAGCACCACCAGTAGTAGCCTTTCCACCGCCAGCATTACTGTTCGTACCGGGTACTATAAAACCTAAATTTCTTAATGAACCAATTGAGCCCTTTAATAAATCAGGTTTATCAATTTCAGGGCCACCAAACTCTTGTAATTGTTGCAGCCAACAGCAAAGCATTGCTTCAATACCTTCATCCACCTACAGTAACAATTTAATAATTAATAATAATATATATAAATAATAATATATTTGATTAATCTCGACAATTAAATTGCAATTATATAATAAAAGTAAAAATATATGATCAAAGTTTCCTTACTCTTCTTGAGTCAACGGGGAATACAAAATCATTAGCTGACAATACAATTTTATTGGGACCTTTTGAAAGGCGCTTACGTAAAAAGTAATTTCTGTAATATTGAAAATAAAAATTAATATGTTTAAGTTTTCTACGCTTCTTCAGAATATGTCAACTTATTTACTCATATCAGATATGTAAAAAATTTACAATAAAAATAGAAAATTCAGAATTTAAGAAAAATTCCATTTCTCAACCTCATTTTGACAGTACAAATAACTGCATTCTCTCTAAAAATATTCATATATTAGTGAGAAAATAAGATTTTCATTTCCACACACATGAAAATGCCGTGAACTGTGAAGTGAATGAAGTAGAGTGGATGAGAAGAGTAACATACTAATCTCCACATAAGTCTATTTTTCAAACCATTACATTAATTTCAATAAAAATTAGTACTTTGCAAAGAATTGTAATTTGACTTTTTATACCCAGCATTCAAAGGTTGGGGGTACACCCACTTTGTCATTGTGCTTGTAACACCTAAAACGAAGCGTCATATTCTCTATTAAGTATAAATATTCTTGATCAGTATTAAATTCTGAATCAATTTAGATATGCCTCTGCATCGATCCGTCTGTCCGCGTGTGGTAAAACTTCCCTTTGTCGCATAGAAGAAATATTAAGTTCAAATTTGGCAGTAACATTGGAAGATAATACACATTGCTTGATATTAAATAAGGTCCATATCGATTTAATAACACGCCCACAGTACAACTTAAAGTAAAAATACTGTTAAGTTTAAACAAATATTTGTAGTTTTTCGCTCATAACTTAACAGCTGAAACAAATAGAAAGTTTAAACTTTTGCACAAATATTAAGATCATTGTTCTACAATTTTTACAAAAATATCATGCAAGTCGGCCATGCTTGTACAAAATTATACAACTTCAAATTTTCTCTAACTATACAAGTTCATGTAATCATTTTATATTCCATTTACTTGTACTTCTTTAGGGGATTTTTTTAAAAACAATGATTTGAAAATTTTAAATGAATTTGTATTGATTTTTTTTTTAAATTTAAAGTCTTAAAGTTTAAAGTTTCAGTTAAGAGATTTTTCTTTTTTTTTTTTGCATATATTTGAAAACACAATTGAATGATGTGAAAATATCAAGCCATTATATCAATAAATTTGGTCATATGTGGCATGTTCACATTTTTAATCTTTTGCCATAACTTCTTTAGTGACTTTTTATCAATGATATTGTTATTGTTGTTGTTATTGTTATTGTATGCTTACCTTAATGCTATACCAATAGCAATACTGGCTGCAACAATTATTAATAAAATAGCCACACATATACCAATTATTATCCAACAGATTGTTGTGCAATGCCACAATTGTACACTTGTTACTAAAAGCCAATCATCGTAAGCCGGTTGTATCGAATGAGTTATGTAGGTAGTTAAATTGATTTCATGTTGTTCCAATATTAAAATTGGACGCCACTTAAACATATTATTCATAACTAATGGTAAATGATTGTCAACCTTAACATCATCATCAGAATCCATAGAATCAGCCGTGTCAGAAACATCCGCATCCGCATCAGCATCAGTTTCGGTGTAATTGAAAGTAATGTCAAGAACAAGAAAATCATAATTTAGTATAGTTTTTGTAACATTCATCGATTGATGATGCTGTGACTGCTGTTGCTGCTGCTGCTGCTGCTGCTGCTGCTGTTGTTGTTGTTGTTGTTGTTGTTGCTGTTGTTGTTGCTGATGCTGCTTTAATAAAATATTTGCCATTAAAAAATCATAGAAGTTGAAAAATTCAATGTATTCTTCAAGATGTTCAATTAATTGTTGTTGCTTTTGCCAATTATTATAAATGATGCGGAATGATGAGGACTTTGATAATGGCGACGATAATTGTGACGATAACTGAAATTCCATACAACTATTCGATTGTTGTATGAACAGCAAATACAATTCATCATATATTTGTTTCACTGTTATGTCTTGTGATAAATTATACAATTGATGCCAACACTTTTCCCGTAAAAATTTCCAATTATCACATAAACTTCTCTTCTCTTCGATTGTATGATTTTTTATTAAAACGGTACAATCACTCCATCGATGTTTACTATTTGAAGTTGTTAGAATTTTGCCATTTCTCATTCTACTTGTACTTTTACTTCCACTTCTGGTGGTGATGCTACTGCTGCCACTATCTCTTCCATTGCCATTGTCACTGCCATCATTGTTGGTTATATTTTTCTTTAATTTCTTCAATATATTCAGATCCAAATACATGGGCCAATCGTATGCTTTAATTGCCTTGTTAGTGCGCCAACGTTTTATATTATGAACATTTTGCATCAATTCAATGCCATAGTGATCATTGCCAAGGGCAACATTTAGAAAATGACGATAATTATCACTTAATACCGTTAATAACAATAGATTTGGTATAATGGTTGCTTTATATGGTAAATGTGTTAGATGCTTGTAGAAATGATTTTTCGCATTGAACGATGCAGCAATAATATCAATTAATAAGACTTTCGTATACAGCAATGATTGCCATTTTGTTAATGCTTGTAATGTGCTTCTGTGATTCATTGGTGCTGTTACAATAATTGCTATTGAATTGGGCAAAACGAATGTTATATATAAAAAAAATATTACAGAATGTTGTAATGTAATTAATTACCAATATTACCAACGAAAGAAAATAGAAAATAATTAAGTATCGAGTAAGTATACAAGATGAGAATAAGTGTAATTAAATGAAGGCAGTCAAATTTTCATTTTTACGATTCTATTCAATTTTACATTATATTTTCGATTTAGTGCTTTAAATTTTATGTGAATGAATGTTATTAGATGCACAGCTGTTAAAGCAATATTTATAATTGTTATTGTATCAAATAGAAAATTTAATTCACTTTTCATAAACTCAAATAAATTAAAGTGTTCAATCAAAAATTGCAATTAAAATTTCAGTTAAATAACATTATTTCAATTTGTTTCGAAATAATGCTTAAAAAAAGGTGGTGTATAAAGAGTGTGTGAGTGGAAGAGTTTTTAAGCGAAGAACCCACTAAACGCAAACTTACCACTTCCATGGGCATCCTTAAAATGTCCATCATAAGCCATTAAGCCATCCAGTCTAAGCGTAATTGTATATGGTATATATAAATTAGATGCTATGGCCATTGGCAATGCCCAATTTTCATCTAATTGAAAAAAATAATTTTATTAAATACGTGTATGCAAATATCTTAAGTAATTTTTATATAACAACAAAATTGTTTCAAAACGAGTCATATTAACTTAATGCCATGGAATCTCAAATTCAAAGGTTGAAAAAATTAAATGAGAAGATAATTAAAATTTATT
Source organism: Melophagus ovinus (assembly GCA_023089585.1). Classification (NCBI taxonomy): domain Eukaryota; kingdom Metazoa; phylum Arthropoda; class Insecta; order Diptera; family Hippoboscidae; genus Melophagus; species Melophagus ovinus. The sequence continues at coordinate 3,856,505 of JAKKIB010000253.1, forward strand.
AGTGATGGTATCAGCATAACCCTAAACTTGCCTGCAAGTTTATATTTTCGAAATGTCATGTCAGCACTTTACCTTCTCAATATATTTAACAAAATTTTTCAAAATATTGCGTGAAAGTGCATGCAAACTTAAGATAGTTAATAAGAAAAATTAGCACCTTCGATAATTAATTCGATATTTATACCATTATGATGAACAAAATTTATGCTTTAACTGGTCCAGAAGTAAGGTTAGTTTACATTGATACCATAAAAATCCATTGCAGGGATATATTTAATTATATTTATTCGAGGATATTTACAGAAATATTTTTTTATACAAAACAGATTACAGTCGTAATTGTTCATACAACCATTTGTCCTAGCCTTAACAAAGTTTTAGCAACCTTTAATTGAAATGATTTTATATTCATATAATCTGAGTTACGTAATTACAAATAATCTAAGTAAAATGTAGCAGCGGCTGACATGCATTCGGCAAAGTGGAAGACATGCAAAAGTCGAAATATTCGGCTTAATATAAGCCAAATATCTTGAATGCCAACACTTTCTGAATCCTGGGGGCGACCAATCCCGAGAAGCACCTGCTCAATTGGGAGTGGCTCATGAGATGGTTTCTGATCCATATCCATCAGGGGGCATCATGAGTTCACGAGATCAGATCCAAAGATTTAGTTTGGTACCACGGGATCACCAGTTTCATATTTGCCCATGTGGTGATGTTGGAGTTGGCTTCGTGGGGGCTGTGGTGTCCATGTTGCGGACGTAGCTCGACCTATTATGTTTATACCACTATTATAGTTTTGTCGAGCAGGGTGCCATTTCCCGAATAAAATGGCTAGCTGGGTAGGCTTATCGGGCTAATTTAATCTAAGCCAAGGGGTTTTAAGAAGGCCCAGAATCCTTACACCAAGGATTAAGCTAACTAGATGAGGTGCAATAGTGGCTTTAAATTGGAAGCTAGTCGGGACGGTGGCATGCACTTTGTGACGTGTCTACCAACGCTAGCGATCATAAGTATGTTTATACCATGCATTTGAGCCTTCCAGGCAGGTATGCATGTAAAACACTAACTGTACTTTCTGAATCCTGCTCAACTGGGGGTGGCTCATGAGATGGTCGTTGGCGATGCCGGCTATCAGGGTGCATCATGAGCCACGAGATCGAATCCAAAGATTTAATTTGGTACCATGGGATCACCAGTTTTAATATGCCCATTGTAATGATATTGAGGTTAGCTTCGTGGAGGCTGTGGTGCCCACATTGCGGGCGTCGCTCGTTCAAACATATATATGCTTGTCGTGCAGGGTGCCACTTCCCGAATAAAATGGCTAGCTGGGTAAGCTTATCGGGCTAATTTTAAGCTAAGCCTAGGAGTAATTAGAAGGCTCCGAATCTTTATACCAAAGATTAAGCCATGTATATAAGGTGCTATACAGGCTTTAAATTGGGAGCTAGCCGTGACGGTAGCATGCACCCTGTATGATGTATCTACCAACGCTAGAGAAGATATTGTACGTTTGTGTACCATGCAGTTAAGCCTTCACAGCAGGTATACATGTAAAACACTTACTGCACTTTCTGAATCGATTTAAGAATGTCTGTCCATCTGTCCGTCTCCTCCGAAACAACAATTTCGTTGCAATTTCTGAAATGTCTTAATGAAATTTGCATATTTTTATAAAGTGCTAAAATAGCTCAGAGACAAACTCTACTGAAAATTCTTAAAATCGGACCAATTTGTACGATAATTTTCTATATAACGATATTTTCGCAGAAAATTAAGGTGATGACACATAGTTGAAGTTTTAAGTATAGTTACAGTATTTTAACATAAAAACTAAATAATAAGCAGAAAATTTGGCTCAGATCGGTTTCATTTTCTGAATCCCTTTTCATATAACGAGCTTTCCAAATTACTTTCAAATAATTGAAAATTTACAATTTCTTACTTTGTTAACACTTCTTTGACGTTTTAATTAAATTAGGCAAAATTATGTAGTGTGAAGTAAAAAATTATAGTACATTTTTTAAATATACCACAAGGAGCTTTTATATGGCTTAACTATCTAACAAAGGAGTGAGTTTCATAGTTGGTTGACTAAATTACATATTCAACCGAAATGCTTAACATGTAACAAAAGATTATTTTTTGTGTATAAAATTTTTCATATCAAACTATGTATCAAAAAAGCCTAAACTAAATAAAGCACATACGGAGCAATACTTTTTACAATTTTTTTTTGTCTTTTTTGCTGTTTTACATAGGTATAGGAAGAAGAAAAACCTTGAAACAGGAAAAGTTCTTTGAAAAAAATTTTAAACAAAACTGTGGCAGGCAAATCAATTAAAAAGTTATTACCGTTTTTCACAATATGAAATTAGGCAAATATAGAGAAACCATTCTACCATCCAAAATTTTATTATTTATATTTTTTCAGATAACAGAAATTTTACTTTTTCGCTGCATGAAATGTTTCTTTTCCCAGGTAAATATACGCAGAAAGTTTAACATTCCATTTTTACATCAAAAACAATGCTTACGGATTTCGGATAAAAACTTTTTAAAAAACGTTTAAGATGCAATTTTTTGCTTTTATTGTAGGAATTTAACATACGAAATTATTTACTATCTATTATAAAAGGGGGCAACAAGTCCCTAGAAGCACCCTCTCAATTGGGAATGGTTAATGAGTTGGTCGTTGGTAGTGCCAGCCATTAGGGGTGGTCATGAGGAACAACATCAGATCAAAGATTTAGTTTGGTACCACGGGATCATCACTTTTGATTAGTCCATTGAGATGATATTGAAGTTGGCTTCGTGGGGATTGTGGTGCCCATATCGTAGGCGATGCTCGTTCAAACATACTATACGCTTGCCGCGCAGGGCCTCATTTCCCTAATAAAATGGGTAGCTGGGTCGGGCCTAGAAGGCCAAAAAGTTTATGGGAAGGCTTGTAGCCTGGATACCAAAAGTTAAGCTTCGTTTATAAGGTGCAATACGGACTTTAAATTGGAGGCCAGTATGACGATACCATGTACCTTAGCGGTCAGATTGTACTTTTGTGCACCATGCAGCTAAGCCCTCACGGCACGTATGCATGTAAATCACTTACTGAATATCTATTTTAAGTATTATCATAAAACTTAGCTCATAAAAACACTTATGATTTGAACAGTAATTTTTAGAAAATCATGGAATTTTGGCATAAATCGCTTAAAGAAAGAAATCAAATGCTCATCTAGCCATTTATATTTCATAACAGAGATTTATTGTTCTATTTGTTGTACTTAAGTTTTAACAAAAATTTCTTTACATTTTATTATAGATTATTAAAGAATAATTTACATTTAATTTATTATTGTTATTTAATATTTTATAACCAATTTTTTATATCATTACCTAATTTATAAGAGAAATTAAAAAATAATCCCAAATGAAAATAATTTACTTGTTTACATTCAAAAGTTTTTTATTTGCTTTTATATACAAAATACTTCAAAAAAGTTTTCATAAGATTAATACGTTCATATGTTGTAGGTTATGTGATTAAAATAAAATCTATTTAAAAACAACTTTATGACGCCAACACTTTTATTGATCTTATCCATAAGATTAAATAAAATTAGGTAAGTTTAACAGAGAGAAAATATTATAGACTATAAGTTGAGTAAAGCATTAGAAGTCCATCATTTTATACAATAAAAGATATTTTTAATTAGGTCCTATTCTAGTACCAATAGTTCTCAAACAATTTAACAAAAATGAAACCATCATTTGTATAATTTTAAGTTTGACCAATCGAATGAAAATTACTCTTGCACAGAGATTGAAAATTTTTGCCATTTCTTAGCAATTAATTGCAATTTGTAGCTTCGGTAATGAGGTAAGTGCGGTATAACTTCTGATATAATTAGCGTAATAAATTTACTGATCATTATTAAAACTTTGATACTGATATATAAAAAGTTTCTATCTACCTGGCAGAAGTGTTATGTCTTAGTTATTACAAAAATGTAATAACTAACTTTTCTCTAATTTAGAGAAAAGTTAGTTGGTGTGTTTTAAAATAAAAGAATCTCCACAAGCCATTTTCTCTATATAATTGCGTACGCATAACCAAAAAAATTTCTTATTTTCTGTTTGATTTTTATTGTTTTTAAGTGATGTCTTTTATCTCAAATTAAAAAACTATGACTGTTCGTCCATATCTGCTATTTTTTGTGATATTTTTGTAGTGTCTGCCAGTTTTCATGTTTAACAGTTTGCTAAGAAAACAAAGCACGAAGCGCGGTCATGCACAGATAATAACAATAAAATAAAACGACTAGAAAAATCTCTAAAATCGTACAAAAGAATTTAATTTGTCTATATATATTTTTACAACAATTGTTTACATTATTTGGGGTCACGAAAAACAATGTGAAAAAAATGTTAAAAAAAACATAACTTGCAAGAATTGTTTCAGCCGATATAGAGCACCTTGTCTGACATAGAATATCAATTAATGGCATAGCAATATTTTCTTGAGCAAAAGACTTTTTATACCCTACAACACGTATCACATAAAGCAGTATAACTTTGTATAAATGTTTGTAATGCTTAAAAGAAATTGAAATAGTCTCACCTTTTTATTATACCGATCAACTCAAAATAACTTTTTGAATCGATTTTAGCCAGTCTGTCTGTCGTTCCGTCTGATATCTATCCATATAAATTTATTTATTATCAAGCTACAGGTCGCAATTTTCAAAATATTAAAACGAATTTTGGTATATAGTTAAATTTTAGCCCAAAGAAATCAGATTCAATAGAATTCGTCAGAATTCTATTGAATCTGATTTTCATCACATTATTATTTTAACCACTTTTCATATAACGATTTTGTTGTAAGAAAAAATTGCAATTTGAGGTATATCTTAATGTAAATTACCGCTGAATTGTATTTTAATATAGAAAACATTGTACCAAATTTAATCTAGATTAGCCCATTTATACGGCCACTTAAGATTCGGGGATCTTTCTGGAAAAAGTCAATATATGGACAAAAAGTTCAATTTTGAACATATTTTTGCGAAAATTGGCAATATTTTATACTTTAACACAAAAAATTTATGTTCCAAATTTGGTCCAGATCGATATATTTCTTGAACCTTCACTCATATAATGAATTGCTAAACTAATTTCAAAATTACAGCTTTTCAAATTTTGCAATATTGTAATTATCTTTTTTGACTTCAATCACATTATAAAAACTAGTGTAGGATACTTAAGAGTTGCCCAAGACCGATAGTAAATGTCTTACTCGTTTTTAGATATAATTTATTAATAGTTAGGCAAATGACTTCCAAATAGTAATAGCAAATATTTCTATCAATTAAACTTATCTAAATTCTGTAGAGAGGAGTCTCTTATAAATGTATAAATTTCTGAATTAAATTAGATAGGTCTATTCGAAAGTCTACGTATTCTGTCTAATTCATATTCATAAATTCATTGAAAATGAAATATGAATAATTTTATTATATTACTTTAGAAGGTGCTTAAAAAAATTATGTATTATAACTAAAAATATTTTTCTATTATAAAATTAGAAATAATATTTGTAATATTTATAAATTTTTTTGTGTAGTAAAATGAAACGACAATATCAATTTTAATTTAATTAATTTCATTGAATTGAATTACTAAATAAATCTAATGAAAAAATGATAAAATAATTATAATAATGAAATAATGAAATATTCAAATACTTATACACATATATAACATATTTCTCAAATTTCATGTGCTACTACAAATACAAAAAAAAATTTATAAAAAATTCATAAATACATAAATTATAGATGAATATCTAAAATACAAGTAAATATGCTGTACTGTATTAAAATCTTGATTTTTTTTTTATAGTAGACAAAATGGAATGGAAAGTTATATTAGTAGAATAAAAAAAGTGTGATTGGAGTAATTATTATGGATAAGTTTTGATGGTGATGTAAACAAAAAAAAAACAATTTAATTGTGTTTGCTAAGTTTTAAGAATTGGAATCCTTTAAGCATTTTATTTGGAAAGTGTTAAGGATGTTTTTGGGGCCTCAAGATTTAGTTCCAGCCATATAATACCATATAATTTTTATGAAAATTCACAAAATCAGTGAATATTTACTTAATATCTAAATGGAACTTTCGCCAGTCCTTTTACAAAATTAATTCCCCTCAAATCAGATGGAACAGGTAATAAAATTTGAAATACAATTTGATGCATAGAGACATCTTGGCTTGTTGTTGTTCTAATTACTAAATGCGAATGTAGGAACTTTAAATGGAAAGAAAATGAAAGGCTCTGGTCTTTCGAATATGAGGCCAAAAAAGAAATTTTACGGCGTAAAAAGACATTGGGCCATTTTTTAATGCTTTTGGAAATTTAAACAACGCTGGAGTATTACTTTCTGTTATCTATTGTGCCGTGCGTAGAAGTTTTGGTTTTAATAGAAAAATCGAAATAACATCCCTTTATGGCAGAACTAAATGAAATTGAAGGAATTTTCTTTTTATTTTTTTCGCTTATTATATCTATTTAACAATTCATATTCAAAATAATTTTTGTAAAAATAATTTCATTTAGCTTCCAAAAATTAACGAAATTAAGAAACGAACTTAACTCTTAAAAAATAATTTTTAAATATTGAATTGACTGCCAATTACTTGTAATGAACAAAACATAAAAAAACATGCTTCAATACCTACAATATTTTTATATCAACAATTACGTACAAACAACTTATTATTTTGTCATCAATTAATACTTCCTTCAATTAAAAAATTAAATATTATAGTAATTTAAAAAATAAATAAGTAAAAATAATGTACTTTCATTACTGAAATGATTGCTATGTACTTAAAGAATTAAATAGAAAATATTTTGAAATCGAAGAGATTAAAATTTATACATCTGATTGGAAAAAAGTAAAAGCAAAAGCATAAACTGAATCATCACGAAAAACGTGTTTATTAAATTATTAAAAGTTTTATTTATTTTTAAATCCACCAAAAAAAGTCTGGGAGTATATTCGCTTGGCCCTTATTTTTGTAAGAAGCGATCAAATAATGGATCAATTTGGATGTATCCGTCTGTCCATCTATCTATTCATCTGTTTGTCCAACTGTCTGTCCATCTGCTGTCCACTCTGACCATCTGCCTGCCTATCTGCCCATTCATCTGTCTGTCCACCTATCCATCTGTTCGCGTATCCAGGTATTTTTAACATTCTGCTGGCTGCAAAAGCCAAGATATTTAGGTTAAAACTAGTAGAAACAATGGAAGTTTTTGCAGGCAGATTAGTATTGAAAATGAGCAAAATCGCTCAAAGACACACCACAGTCCAACTTAAAATGGAACCCGTTTTCTATCAATTACTCAACAACTGAGACAGGCTCTAAGTTGCAATGCCTTAGTATAGCAGTGATGGGTATCAACATTTCGACCCAGCCAAAAAAGTTTTTTGTGAAATTTTCTTGGTAGTAAATTTCTACATTATTCCCTTTCCAAGCATATAAAAAAGGAAATCATGTATAAAGAAATTAATTGGTGTACCGATAAAAGTGGAAAACACCTACAAGCAAAAAAGAATTGTCAAACGAAATGTTATATGTTTAATAATATTTTTATATTTATTATACAACAATCTTGTATGGAACAATCTTGAATGGAAGGGACGCCCCATACATTATTGATCGAAGTCAAATGTTAAAATAATGCCAAGATAAATTTATGAAATTTGAAATGTGCAAATTTGAAATTATGTCAAAAATACTAGAAGTTTATGATTGAAAATTATGATTACAAAATAATTAAAACGTTTACTCGATATGCCTATAATTTTTTGATATAAATGTATAATTTATTGCATGCAAATTATTTGGAAAGCATAAAACTTTAAAAAAACTTGCACTTCTTTAAAGTTCTTCAATGCCTGCGTAAAATTTTCTTTTTATAATTTTTGTTTTCTTTTCTCTTTTTTTTTTGCTTTTCCTTCTCCATTTGGAATTGAATAAACAACATTTCAGTTAAATATAAAGTTTTTATTAATCTAATTGTTATAGTAAATATAAAATTTATGATTATTACGTTCATTATTTTATACTATAAATGTAAATTTCTAGTACATGCCAATTGTAAGTAAATTTATGACTTTGTGCTAATTCGCTTTGCACCAACCACATTTACGTAAACCACTTTTGCACAAATCCCTTTGACATATACAAAATATATATAAAAATATAAAATGCGATAATAAATTATAGAATTCTATGGAAAAAAATTGTCTTGTAATGATAAAAGAAAAAGGACAGATTTTAAGAACGGACCACCTTGCTACCTAAGCACCTTGAACCAAGCCATCTCTTACATGGTACTAACTTTTTTATTTCACTATTTATTTAATCTTACAGTTTCTTTAGTTTGCTCTAAATAACTTTTATTAAATAATCAACAATAAAACTTGGTATTTTATAAAATTGCTCCTATAAAGAATTCTATTAAAAATTAAAAAATTCTATTAAAAGTTAAAAATTCAAATTCAGTTATTCATAAAATTACATTTCCTTTCTTCAAGTTTTTTCTTTTAATTCCATTGAATTGATAGATTAAAATATGCTTATTTAATAATAAATTTATTATGATACATTGAACAATTCACTTGTTCAATTCAAGTGTCCCTACATCTGTAACATTCAACATTTATACTGTTGAAGTTGCCACTTTGAATGCTTATTTTACGCAGTGTAAAAAATAACGAGTAGGAAAATTATATTTAGCTGAATCCAGCATTCAAACACTTTGAGTTTATGGTTCTGTGACTACTTCAGTTTTTCAGTAACGCATAGAAAGCATAAATAGAAAAAATAAATCGATTTGTACCAACTTTTACAAGTATTGTAGACCAATGGCATTAACGGCCTTTTGCCGTTGTGCTTTTAGCTCTGTAGGCATATTCCTTGATCGGCTTTGGCTATTTGCAAGACCAAAACCTGTGAGCAAGAAATTTCAATGTTTTTGCCAAATTTAAGCTCAATATCTTAATTTTTACAGCCAAGGAAACGTTAATAATATATAGGAAAACGGACAGACAGACAGACAGATAGACATTTATAAATCGGTGCAGAATTTGATGCTGATTAGGAATATTAACAATTTGGTTGTTACAAATATATTGACAAAATAATCTGGATGGTGGGTATAAAAAAGTGCAGTCAAAGCAGACTTTGAGGCTGATTTAAAAAACTGGACAGCGTAATATTGAAGAAACCATTAAAAGGACCGTAAATTATGGGAAGTGTCCTGCAAACTTTTAACCGAAATTAAAATACTGTAACTTAAATTAGCCATATGTGCCAATATGCGAAAATATTTTAAATAATTTAAGAACTAATTTGAAGTTCACAGATTTATCAAGAGGCCCCGATTAAATACCTAACAAAAAAAAGAAGTATATTTAAAATCAATAAACACTTTTTAAAGACTAATTTGAATCCTTTTAACATTTCCTTTTTTTTTGAATTCCGATTTATAACAATTGAATTTGTGATATTAAAAATTTGTAATATTATGAGAAATTACTGTGAAAACTACTTACCACCCACATAGATATTAATTTGTGTCCAATTCATTTTATGAACAACACTTTTGACAGCAAATGAAATCGCTTCATAGGATGGTAAAAAATTACCAGGATCCTAAAAAGGTAAATAACAAATAACAAGAACAATGAACATATAAAAGCATTAATTTCATTTGAACGTTCAAAGTATCGTTGAAAGTACAATAAACAAAAAAAAAAAAAAAGAAAATGCAAAAAACCAAAAAAAAAGGAAAAATGCCAAATAATAAGAAAAAAGAAAATTTGTGTATAGTAGCACAGTGCTAAAAGTGGGTAAATTTGCTTGAAAAACCAGTACATAAATGGAATAAGTAGAAAGAGGCTAACGTTAATAATTACTTTTACAAACAATTTTAATAATATTATAATGAATATTTTGTACGACCCTTTGAATCAAGTATAAAAATTGGTCTTGATTATAGTTGCGCCTTAACAATCTATAACTTTATCAATTCCTTGTCTATCTAATCTAACCAAAGTATTGTTTAAGATCAATTTTTTAATATTCAGGTCATGTCAGGTTCTACTTAAATAATTCGATTTCTTTTAATTTGGACTCCATTTCCTCAATCGAATTGTAGATAACTTTATCTACAAAAAGTATTAATATTACTGCGAAATTTAATCCCCTTTTTGGTTGAGATCAAAAGAATCTGTACGAAAGATAAACTAACTAGCGAATAAATAAGAGTGAGCAAAGCTATTCAAAATATGATGTTGATTACATAGAAATTACAAAATTTGTAAATTTTTATGGCATAGTCGACTTCCGGAGTACAAATAAACTTCATCTTCTTTAAGTACCTAACTTTAAGGCGAATCATAAACCTCACCAAATCGTTTATAATTGATTCAAAAGAAGTGGCACCGAAAAGTTTATAGATTGGTGTACTTAAGTGAAATAGTTGGTTCGTTGGTTATATGTCGCACATACATTCTCATAAGATTCATATAACAATATGACAAAATGAAGTTTCAATATACAAAAATTTCTAGTTCATTCATGTTCGGACATTTAGTGTTAAGATATTTATTGTTAAATTACTTTCTAAAAAACAAAATTACTTCTACTTCTATTTCTATTTCTAGTTCTACATTTAAGGAAGAATTTGTGTACAACTATTTAACGTGCATATAAATTGTAAAACATTCTCATTAACATTCTAATTGTGAGTAGCAAATTACTCTGCTTTAGCATACGAGCACATTTCAATATGTTTATTAAAGTACAAGTGTAACATACGCCCTCTATATTTACCTGATTAATGTATACTCGTATTTGAATAATGGCATAAAGTTTTACGTGCGTTTGAATAAATGTGAATCTTATGCGTACATGGAATACTTGTGTCTTCACAGAAATATGACGTGAAAGATTGAATTGAAGAGAAAAATAAGTATATACGTTTAGTACCTAACACTCAATGAAATCGCAGATATACAGACACTCACTTTTCTTTTTGATGTACCGCATATTTATCTTCTATATACAAACGTTAAATAAATACCGGTCTGCGTATTTTTCTAATCTTATATAACTTTCAATTGTAAAAGTTTTTTCTTGCATAGAGAGTTCCCTTTAGTAAAACTTTTTTAATAATAATAGTTTGCGCTTTCTTTATTAAATAGCATCAAATTACAAATGGAAACGAAAAGTAAATTTTTACCAATGAATTTTTTTTTTTTCATAAGTGTATGTAAGTATGTAAGTATGTTTTTCATATGTGTAGCAAGTTTCTGCATTAATTTTTGTTTAAAATTTATTAACAAAACAATTGTTATATACTGCTGGGTTATGCTGAATTAAAGAGAAAACCTTAAATTTCAGAAGAAAATGATATCGAGTTGTTTGCTTTCATAAAAAGTAAAGCCAAAAAGGGTCTAAAGCAATCTCTTTTGGTAATGATTTTGGGTATAATAAATAAAGCTTATAATGGCTTGTAGCCAAACAATAAATACTCTACAAAAATTCGACTAGGATATGTTAAAAGTTTCACCAAATCTAGTCCAAAAATTGTACATAATCACTAAATAAAAGTTTAAAATATACTTTGAGAACAGAACTTAAAAAATGAAGTCAAAAGTCTGCGCTTTTTCTTAGCCCATATTAAATTTAGCAATTAAAATAATTCGTTGTAAACTTTTAGATTTCGATACTTTATTAACGAAAAAAAATTCCTTTGAATTTTTGCCACTTTTCAAGTTTGTTTTTCAACAATATCTTCAATGATTTACTAAAAATTGTAGTCAAATTGTTCCAGTAATAAAAAAAAGCTATTTAATTTCGTTAAGAGTTAAGAGCCACATAAGAATATGATAAACTTATTTTACCATTGGAATTGTTCACATTTATATGTTAATATTAAATTTGAAAATATCATTTATTTATCCTAACTCAAATACACATCAAATAATATAGCTAGGAAAGAAAGATTTTAATATTAAAATATTAAAATTTGTAATGTTAATAATTTTAAATGGCTTTAACATATTTCGGTTCAAAGAATATTACAAATTTTTATTCATATTAATGTTTTTTTTTTATTTTTTCATAAAAATTATTTTTTCCACAATTCTTAATTTTTCTCATTTGTTTGTTTTTAGCTTTCTTTCTCCTCTTTTGCTCTACTTTTTATTGATTTTGTTTTGATAGAAAAGCAGTAAACTAAATTTATGAGCTATGAATGTTAATGAAAGATTTATGTTTTATTTTTCAGGAAATTTGTTTACACTTAGAAAAAATCACGTGTAATTCAACTGTTAAATGTATTAAATTTTGTTGCTCCTTTGAAAAATCTAACAAATGTAAAAATTTGTTAAAAATAGTAAACTTATATTGAAATTGAAAAAAGTTCATTATATGGAAAAGGACATAGATTTACCATATTAGACTATTATTCGGGATAGATTTTTACTGAGCGACACTAAAAACTGTAAATTTCTTACCTAAACTAAACCATTTTACGGGGCCATGATCGTAAAAATGATATGATCTCGTTCTTTAGACCAAAACTATCCTTAGACTGAAAAAGTATAATAAAACTTATGATTTGTAAACCGATTAGAAAAAACTAATTTTAAATTAAGCATTTTAATAATTGCTCTTAGTGTGATTTTTAAACTTAAGCTAAAATCCTAACTTAAGCTAAACTTAAATGAATTCCCAGAGTGGATCTATCTAGATTGGCAAATTTCTAATTTTAGAAGTAACGCTATGATTAATTTATATAATGAGTGTAACATTCCATTTTCAATTTATGATATAATTTATTTAAGCAACAAATTTCTTTCAGTATTTGTGAATTATAAAATCCAAATAATAGAAATCTTTAAATGGTGGGGATTCTTTACAAAAACCCCAAAAGAGAAAACCACATAGAAAAGGCGAAATCAATCAAGATGTTTTTCTGTTTTAAAGACCAACAGAAAAAACCAGTAAACAGAATCACTTTAATAAACTTTCTTCCTTTAAAGGAATATTTGTTTAACAATTTTTTTCCTTTCTACTTTAGTTTAAATATCCAATTTTGCACGCTATTAAATGTTTGTAAATATTAGATATCAGGAAGATAATATTTTGGGGTATTATGTTTAAGATTACGTAGAAGATGAGCATAAAAGTAAAAAAGAAAAAAACAAAAAAAAAAACAACGTAAAATGAAAAAAAAGAAAACTTTAAATGATATTTTGATCTGGATCTTTTTCAATAATTTCTTATTTAGTTTACCCTTTATTTATTTTATTCGCACTTAATATCTTGATAGAACTAAGTTCTCAATAGTATTTATGTAAGCGTTTTATTATTTGTCTGTAATTTTATCCTGGTGCCATTTAATAAATAAATATACGAACTGTACGTGCATGGCATCACAATATTTGATATGAGTTAAGCAACATGCCATTGACAATCACTATATGCATCTGATATTCTTCTCCTTCTCTCCTTCTTCAGAAAATTCAGAGAATTCATCATTCTGACAAATGTGTCATTGAACTTTTTACCAATTTACAAATAGTGCTAGAAACCTTGCTTTATGGCAAAGGGTTGATAGATAGGCGGACAGACAGACATACAAATAGAAAATATCAGTATAATATTAGATATTTTCTATATTTTTCATACCCATCAGTCAAAGATTCGCGTTATAGTCATTTTATCAAAATAGTTGACACAAAAAAGCCCTCTAAATTTAATATCGATCTGAATGGGTCCAATCATCTATTTGTCTACATCTTGGCCTGCCTATTTGTTATAAATAGTAAAGAGTAATCTGAAAATAGGATGCCAGGATCAATAACACTAATGTTTTCCACAGTTACACTCTAATTATCTGGCAATAACAATTCAAAGCCAAAAAATATTGCAAAAAATTTTAAGCACCATTTTAAATTTGTCTTTATACATTATTCATTCGAAATTGGAAAGCAGAAACCAAATAAAAATTTAGCCAAAAGCCATATATAACTTTCCCACTCACTTAATTTCACTACTTTTAACTTTGTATGAAAAAGCAAAAAATCAATATTATTTGGTGAATACTTTGTTTATTTGCCATGATTATGAATGCATTTGAGTGTATTTGAATAGAATTGTACGATATTAATACAATTTACAATATATTCCATTAATATATTTATAGAAGAATCATTGTAGTGCCATATAAAATTATGCATGATTATTCCCAATAATACTTTTAATGTCAATAACATCATATCAATAAATAATAAAGAAAATTTTCCAAAAATTGAAATAGCTTGCAAATTGAAATTACCATTGCACCAAATATTGAATATAAATTGTATTATAACCAAATCACTTTTAACAGGCATACTACACTCTTCAATACTTTCAACCTAATGAAAAGTGAAATAAATATTTATGATATTTTTATGCACTTATCTTTATATGGGAAATTAATTTTGTATAATTTACATTTCATAAGCAGTAATTTTTTGCATGAATTGCAAAATTTTATCGAAATTTTTTGAAACGTATAATATTTGTATTCGTATATATGATTATTTTATAAACTATGAAATATTATATTAAATTTATTAAGTATAATATTATTATTATTCTCTTCAATTTGTTTCTATTTGCATTAAGTTTGGAGTTTCTTATTTCACAATTCTGTTACAGAAACTGAATTGAAATTGACTTGCAAATGTAAACCAAACAAAATATGATTATAAAATATTTAGCACAAGATTATAAACACATTTTTATATATAATTTTAATAAAATTACATTAAATAATGGTAAGCTTTTTAAAGCCATTAAAAAATATTTGTGTAAATCATTTGTAAATAGTTGACAAGTACAAAACTTTACTACTGGTCTTTTCTCCTTTACATTCTCCACACATTTTACATTCCACATTACTTTGTGGTACATTATATAATTGATTTGTATGTTGAGGTATGTTGAACGAGAAAGGTTCGAGATGGTTTGATATCTTCTAATGCAACAATCCAATCACACAAACACATTTTTAATCGATTTAAACTTGTCTGTATGTCTGTCTGCTCTTTCTCCATATAAATAATTTTTCTTTAGCAATGTAAACTTTGCCATTTGCTATTTTAGGCAATATTTTGGTGAAATTTGCTAAACGAACCGTCATGACTTTAGGCAAGTCCATATTTTAAAATAAATATACAAATTTTAGTAAATTTGGTTTACAAATCTATGTACAATGATTATTTAACATATTATTATTTAACATAAGAAAAATTTGACTGAGATTGCTACACATTTTAGTTCAGTTCTTTTATGCTGAACTTTTTAAATTTTTCAAAAAGTTTAAATTTTACTTTCTTAAATTGTAATGTAATTTCTTGATAGCTTAATCACATTGAACAGCATAATGCCAGTTATTTGAGGGTTTATGGCGTCCGACTCTAATATTTCTACTTGTTTAATGATAAATTTTTAAAATCAATAATCATTCGTTCATTCATTTATGAACGAAATTTTACTTATCAAAATATTTAAGTAACTTACCAAGATATTGACACGGAAATAAAGTTAATGGATGATATTTTCAAAGTAGTTAAACATGAAAAATTATAAATAATAAACTTGTAAATATTATTATTATTATTATTAGAGTTCTTATATAGCATTAATAAATGATAGATATTTAAGCTTAAGTAAAATCTTTAATTACTATTTCTAAATAAATCGATGTCATTATATAAATGAAAATTGTTATAAATTATGGATATAAAAATATTACAACAAATGTATCTGCATTAAATTTCATTGAGACCATAGATTTTTATGAATTTTTATAATATATCTTTAAAGTATTTCTAATTCATTAGAAGCCCCCTTTTCAATCTATTGATGATAATTTAAAATTGTTCAAAAATACTTTAGAAATATAAAATTTTTTTAAGTTACCATAAAAATATTTTAAAAATAGTTTCCCTTTTATAGTGAATCATTCACGGAAGAAAATTCTTGAATAATCAAGTCTGATGAAAAAAAAATTCTCAACTAAACCACAGAAGGCCAGCTTTAAATGTATTAAATCTTCATCTTATAACTCACACGACCTAACGATTTCAAAGTAAGCGATTCAGTTATTTGAAAGTTCGAAAACAGTTTTATAAAAAAATTTCCAATAAATAGGAACGCAAGTACCTTAACAGATTTTGCAAAGTATTTCTTCTTTTCTTTCAGCAAAGAATTCTTCGCACATTTTATATCCACATTTAAATAAAATATATAAATTTCAAGAAAGAGAATTTCTTGTAGTGCACTCAATATTTGTAATCTTTTATAATTTATAAGTGTTTTTCACCGCAAGTAGCTTAAAGAAATCACTAAAAGTTAAAAGAGTTGAAGCAACAATTCAACAAATAATAATAACAGTTTTTTTTATTTCTTTTCATAATACTTTTAAATATAAGTAAACTATGTTTTCTTCTTTTCTTCTTTTTTTTTTTTTTGAAAACATAGAAGAAATAAAGAAAGTAAAAACAATTAAAGAAACACAAAAATCTTAAAAAAAGTTATATCAAGAGCAATTAAAAAAGTTTGTGTATAAACATCGTCCAATAAAATTACAAAAGCCAAACAGGAAAAAGGACAAAAATGGTTTGTACTGAAATTGATTCCAAAGAAAAATTCATGTATCCATTAAAAATTTTTCATTGACTTACTGACCTGACATGTTTGTTGAGAATTTGCCGAGTTGGCTTAGTCCTACTTAAATATTAAATTAATATCAAAAAATCGACTTATAAATTTGGAAGCAATCACAAGCGCAACAAATGTAGCCTTAATCAATTGGGTTATTAAAAAATGGCATTATCCATTATTTGAACTCTCCGAATTAATATACATTTGGTTGGGACAAAGCGAGTCAACAAAGCAACCAACAAACAACAAATGATGCAGAGTTCATTGTTAGAATAAATTTTTCTCATCGACAACCATTTAATACACCGTTTTGTGTCTACAAGACAAGCGACGCCAAATACATAATAAATTATTGAAAAACGGGAGAAATGAAGAAATAAAATAGAGAACGTTTGATTCCCAGGAGTACCTAGCAAAATAAAAAACTCGTAATGCACTTGGGCATTACATTATAATGTGTTATGTTAATGTTGCTGTTGACACAAAATTTTATAGAAGAGAAAAATACGAAAAACGGTATCAAATATATAAACAAAGAAAACGGAAATAAAACATTTAGAGGCAGCTATTGAATACCTTGCTCTATAATGCCTTATATAATAAAAGTAAAAATCAAAAAAAAAGAAAATTTTCAATGGATCGTAAGCTTGAAAAAAAAAACGGATGATATTTAAAATATTGAGAGGTATAATCAAAAATTTTAAGATCATATATCAATTCTTGAAAATTGCGTATTCTTAAATGTTGTTTTTTATTATGCTTATTATAAAGAGATTATAGAAAAATTTTAAAAGTATAAATGCAAAATATTACACGAAATGATTTTAAATTGATTAATTTACCTCAAATTCTTATACTTGCACAAGCCATAAACTTATTGTATCATAAAAAGCATGTGTAACTGCATTAACAAGTATATAAAAAAAAGAGAGTTCTTGTTTATTTGTGAAAAATAAAATTTTAATGCAAAAGAAGTTCTTAGAAATTATTCACTTCATGTTGATGCCATTGAATAAATAGTTGTGCATAAAATTGTTGCAACACATGTTTATAAATGTTTCTATACACTAAAGAGACATAAAAAAATTAAAAGAGGGAAAAATAAAAAATAAAATGAAAAGTAAGTGCTCTTCCCTTGCTGTCAGCATCAAAAGAATAAAAGGACTCTTCAAGTGGCTGAAGGAACTTGGCTTAATTATAAAATTAAGTAAAGTAAATTAAATAGTAAAAATTTTCCAAGAACATTTTTCTTTAATCATTACTACAAAATACTCGAAAAACACAAACACTAACTTTATGAAAGTGTATAATTTTGTACAAACAAATTGACAAAATGTTATATAATTGTCCATTAAAATAAAAGATCTTTTTAAAATTTGTAATCACTGATAAATCTATCAAATTATTCAAATCTGTAAGAGGTTTTTTATGTAACACTATCCAAAAATTAATGTTATACATTTACATTAATAATCTAAATTATTTAAATATAAATATCATAGAATTTAATTCAATGAAATGAAATTTGAAGAATTTATGGAGAAGCAAATTTCTGCAAAAAAAAAAGTATGAGAATTTATGATTACGAGAAGACTTAAAGTTTAAATGTTCATTTAAACTTTCGCAATGGTTTCTTGCACAATTGCATTAAATTGTTACTTACTAAAAGCTCCCTTCTAAATGTCGAAATTTCTTAAAAAAGAAAATTACAATTTCCAAACGATTAGATTAAAACAAAAAACCAAAATTGAAAAAACAATAAGATTAATTTTTAAAGGCTCTCTCTGACAAAAAGAACACGTCCCTTGTGAGGAAAGAGAATCAAAGAAAAAAAATTGTTAAAAATGAAGAAATGATAGTACAATGAAATGCCCAGAGGATAATTCAACATAAATTATTTAATCATTATGATCATAATAGTCTGTTGATTATCATGAGTAAGTTAAAAGATAACGTTAAGTAAAAGTAATTGTCACTTACTTCGCACTTTATCTCTGGCGTATAAAGTAATAAATCCCAAAAAAAAGACATTCACAACCATCAATTGTCATGCGATTGTTTATCATGGCACACAATTTACAACAAAAGCATATCCTTGACTACATTTTTATTGACAAACAAATAATAGATACGTGCAACTCTGATTTCATGTATTTCCTCTTTTATTTATTTTTTCTTTTTTTTTTTTTGCATGGTATTTTAGAAAAAGTGAACGCGAAAATAGGGAATGTTATTAAAGAATTCAAAACCCAAATGATTTGAAATTTTAAATTCATAATTTAATTTAGTATAAGTAATCGAAAAATTCAATCAGTTTACTTTGAGATCAATAAATTGGAGCGCAATCAAACAAAAATCTAAACTAGTTCTAGTTTCTTAAATCAAATGAATATCGTAGATTATTCGATATAACATTTCATTTTATCTAAACTTTAGAAAGTTAATGCAGTTTTCGCTTCTTAACTTAACTTCAACACAGAATATATAATTTCGAGATTAAGTCAATGGATCTCGAAATTACAGAACTATGCGAATGTTAAATAGCCATGCCAAAACTCTTTTACAAATAGACAATTATAGAAATTGTTTAATATCAAAAATCTCTTAAAAAAGAAAGCTAATTGCTTTGAAAGGAAAGAGCAATGCCTATAACAACTAAATTTGATTTTTGAATATTGCACTAGATGAAAAAATGTTCCCATATTTTCGGTGTTCGCAATTTAGGCCCATTTTAATAATATGAAAATTATAAGGAACAAAAAAGCCCTGCCATTTTACATTATTACCGAGTAAAGTGAAGTTAACGTCCCTGGTCTTTGTGAGTTATTTCTTTATATCATCACCAACAAAACTCGTCTGTCAGCTCTGGAAAAGTATAGAAGGAGGAAAAGGTTTAAATTTCCGGGCTTTTTAACAAGTACAAAGAATACAGAAATATGCGCACTATAAAATGGAAATTGAGCAACATTTAGACAATGGGACATAACGGTGCTTGACCAAGCGTTACGAATTTAAATATATAAACTAATTAATCGATATATTAATAAAACTAGAATTATATATTGGTGGATTGACAATCATTAAATAAATAATGTGTGTGTGAAGTTTTATTTAATTAAAATATGCCAATTCTGTGTAGCAGGATCTGAGGTTTAGTGCGGACGCTGGAGACGGCTCTTAGAATAGGATTAAAGTTATAATAAAATAAGTTGAATTAGAATATTCTTTCACGTACCAATTAAATATAGCCCTTAGTTGTATAAATCTTGAAATGACAAATTAAAAAATTAGAATTTAACATAACAATTTCGTTTAATGCTTTAAAAAAATTCTTTTATATAAGAATATGCAAATATTTAATATTTATACGATAAGAATTTTTCATAATATGAATTAATGTTTTTAATGTTTGATTATAGTGAATGAATTAAATACCGCAAAATAAATTGTTAACAACATACGTTATCCATCAGGATATATTAAAGATAAAAGATAGAATTATTCGTAATAATAATAATAACTATAACAGTATTAACATCAAGCAAAAACAATAAAATAAAATCATTTATATAAAATAATTGAGCATAAAATACAATGTCATACAATATTGATCATAAATTCTATGCCACTAAAGGATTCATTCAGTTCTTTACTATCATTTAAAGAATGATTATATTTACATCATTTCATAATTATGCCATAAATGTCAGAAAAACCAGAAACAAAAAAGTTGAGAAATTTACGGATAATCATGTGAAAAATATTTATAACTTCTCACATTGTATTCTCATATGTGTGCATGCATGGGCCAATGCGCTATGTTTTCCTTTTTTATAGGTCGTGTGTAATAAGATTTTTAATTTTCTCTCAATACATAAATCTCTGGAATTTTTTTTTCCTTGTTTTGCCACACGGCAATGAAATTAAATTGTTTCTCTGTTATTTCACTTGAAATTTTAAAGTTTTATGTAAATTTACGAATAAATTTTTATTACTATGCCATTTGATTCATAATTCAAGAAAAAAAATTATAAAATTATAAATTATATAGATAAAATGCAGCGACAGAGAGATAAATAGAGATTAGAGAATGTACAATGGGGCGTATGAGTTACAAAAAGTCACTACAACCTGCGGCCACGATTTTTAAATTAAATTAAGGGAAATCAAATAACTCTTTGTGTTACACAATAAACAAATTATATTTTCGAAGTAGCAGAGCAATATATATTTTCTTATTAACTAAGAAGCCGCAAACATCCATGGAAAAGGAATTAATATCAACCTTATTCAGAATTTTAAAACAAGGCAACTCAATGTTCTTTTAAACGCTACCAAATATCACAATGAATGAATTGTGGTAACCGATTTTGGAAATTAAGAGTGCGCACACTTAAAAATTAGCAAAATTAGCATGTGGATATAATTTGCATAAAACAAAACAATTTCACAAAAAACTAAAGAAAATAAAATGCAGCATTTCTGCTGATTATAATACTATAAATAATCATTATTGTGTTAAAATATGCCAAATCTGAGTCTTAAAATTTTTCATACTAATAAAATATATTTAACTTCAAATAAAAAAACGAACAAGTAAAAAAATTTTAAAAATGTGATGTTCTCATTTTATGTTACATTGTTACATTGCGTGTCCTTTAACCCATTTTGATCTAATTTTAATCCAAACATGAGTGAAGGAACTTTCAACGAATGAGCTCAATTTAAGTTGTATATCTCAAATTTAATGACCAGGGGAATGTTTACAACAGACAGACCTATAAACGGACTGACGAAAAGACGGAAAGGCATGTCTAAATCGGTATAAAATTTGATACTGATCAAGAATATATATACTTTATAGGATCTACGACTTTTTCTCTTAGGCGTAAATATAATGAGCAAGTGAATATACCTCCAACCTCTAGGTGATGGGTATAAAAATAATTTATATAATGATTCAAGTATGTAGTTCTTCTTGTATAACATTTGATGGGCCACAAACAATATTAATTATTATCGCACACGATACATATAATTTGATATATGATGGATAGATATATCATTATAAACTTACTGTTGCATGAGATTGTTACCAGAAACAGGCAACAATATTAATAATAGTCATCAATTAACTGATCTTGTACAAAATGGCATATACTTTAATTGAAATAAGAGGAAGATTATTGATGCAACAGAAGAAAAATCTGATTCTCATTTAAATAAATCTGTCGTATTTAAGTAGAACAATTACTTAACCATAGCATACAAATTCTGTTATGTTAAGTGATGGATACAATAAATATATTATATAAAACAATAATAAAGATGCGAGGAGGAATTACAAAAGAAGAGAAACAATAACCAAGACTCATTACATTTCATTTAAAATCAATAAAATCTTGTTAAAACATTTGCACAACTTTTTCCATTTTTTTTTTTTTGTTATTACAAAAATATACATCTGTACATAAAGAAAGTAAGTATAAAGAAAATACATATATACAAGCACTTAGAAGCATAAATATTCACATATTTGATACCATTTAAAATGTAATAATTGATATAAATTCAACATGTTCAGCATGTCCGAATAAAAATGCATATAAAATAATTAATTACAAAAATTTTCACTGTACCATTTTCTTATTTTTCCCATATATTATATATGCTTATGAAAGGACACATGTGAGACTTGTGTTTTAGTTAAAATGCATTAAAGACCTTTAAAGTCATTCAACTAATCAATCAAAAGTAACTAAGAAAATTTTATCACTAAATAAGACAAAAAATATTTATGACATGATAGATTATGTATGTACATTAGATCAATTATAATAAAATTAATTCAATTTGCATAATTATTTTTAAAATGTCAAAAATTTTACATTTGAAAGCATAAAACAACCCCACTGACTCGATTTAGCCATGCCTACCCATACTTTTATCTCTAGATCTCTTTGAAACAGCGATAGCAAAAATTCACAATACTGTGACCTACTGTTGCAACAAATGATTCCTAGCATCACTTTTTTTAAAATATATCGCTAGTGTATCTTAAATTTACCAGATAAAATAATAATAATTTCCTTTACACCCTAATATTCTAATAATAAACATCTCATTTTTTATAGTAATTGTCATATTATGTTTAAATATTGCGAAAATATGTGGAACTCCGTATATGCAATCTAAATTGAGACACATACATATGAGAAATATATGTACCAAATTTTAGTCCAGATCGAAGCGTTTTCAAGACTCTTCCTATATAAAGTCTTTTTTGAAAAAAGGTCATTATATGGATAAAAATTGCAAATTTAAATATATTTCAATGAAAACTGGCACTGTCCTATTTCTAGATATAACAAATGTGTGCGCAAAAGTTGGTCCATTTGGTCCATCGGTCTATTTGTTGAGCCACCTTCCATATAACTCCCTTTAAATATTGTTCAAGTAAAAATTACAGCTTTTCACTTCGTTGACTTGTAGTTCTTAAAATTGACTTTTTAATCATATTAGGCGAAATAGTGTACGATATTTGAAAGTCCGGACCTGACTGACTATAAAGTTTCTTACTTGCTTAGGCAAAATAATTTGCATTATATAATTGATAATACATTTTTGCTATTGTTCTTGATTTCTGGTTTTTTTTCTTTTTTTTTTTTTTTGTGTAAAAGTCAAATTTTAAATACGCATTTTACAACAAATATCTAAATATCTAAATCATTCTTTGTGAAAGTTCCCATTTATCTTTTTTGTTTAACATAATTTTACCCAAATAATTGTTGTATAATATACATAGAAAAAACAACAGTAACAACAATTTTATTTATTTTATTCTCTTTTACTTTTTAGTTTTATTTGAATACAATCCAATAAAATTATTTAACTAGTTAACACAAATGCCATACCAAGATAGAAAATAATAGTTCCCTTAGTCAAGATTATTTTGATAAAGTTTACAAGTATCATAATAAACTTGTAACTAAAAAGGCCTTGCTTCATGTACTGTTAGTGACATGAAGTGCACGATAAGTGCAACAGAATTTTATAAATATAAATAGAAGTATCCTAAAAGAGGGCCGATAACTAGTGACTATGTTATTTAGTACGGTTCAAAGGAAGGCCATTAAATCTCATTACAAAAATTTATATAAAATTTAAACATAAATCACAAGCTATTATTTTCACCTCATTATGGATCTTTTTGTACCATCAAATCATACGCCATGATTTTACTTTCTTGGTATTCAATTCTTAAATTTTGAGAAACATAAAGACTTTTTTATGATTTGTTTCTTGTATATCTTAAATTAAATATTTTGGAAATATATTGAAAAATCTTATTTAAATAAGCACTTTTCATAATAATTGACTTGAAAAGTGTATCGTGTAGATGCACCATGACATTTCAATTTATACCATAGCGCTATCTATAATTTATACCAGACGAAACTTTTTTTATGAATTGATTATAATGTAAACAGACAATATTGTGATCCCTCTAAAGATTTATTTACATAAAGTTGCATTTTTCATAGATAAGCAAAAATATTCCACTCCAATAGCATAAAGCGTTATTATGTAAATAAAATAAAAACAAATATCCATCCATCTTCCATCTTGAATATAAATTAAACATAATAATTTTTCAAGATTTTCCAGAAATTTTCTATCTCTCTCTCTCTCTCTCTCTCTCACTATGTCTCTGACAAGCTCTTCCTTTTCGATTTATTATTTCATTTGGAACAGTAACAATGCAAAGAAAAGAAGTCATTAGTTTTATTCAATGTTCAATCTTATTAAAAACGCCAATTTACCAAACATTTAAGAAACTTTCTAGAAGCAACCTGATAAATGAGCTGTTTGTTTGAAAATTTATCACAGGAATTTCAAATACCAAAATACCGCCGAAAAGTATGCAAGATCTATAAACCAACTTTTTTTTAATGAAAAGATTTCATAAAAAATTAATCCATTCATTTTTTTTTATAAGACATTTGTGGTATAAATAAGTAAATAAGTTTGAATGTTTAAGAAAGCACTTTAGAGCTGTAACATCTTACACTTTTATATAAATCATGTTCAAAAAATTTCAGTTTTCAACAAGTCAAATTTTTAAAACATTTTATGTTAGTTATATAAAAAAAACCTTTTCATTACAAACATTATTATTATTATTACGGAAAGTTAGTTATTTGTTACATTCATTAACAAAAATAAAATAAAATATTGTTTCAAATAAATAATGCAAATATCAACACTCATTAAATAATTGACCTGGCCACTAAAAAAATGTAATTTATATTTAACACTACAGATTATAATAAATTTATTCCGATATTTGTAACACCCAAAAGAAGTTTAGATAGATCTACCTTTTATTATACTGACCGATTTTAAATTGTAACCTGATTTGATTTAAGCCTCTTTGCCCGTCTGTCCACCTAATATCTGTCCATGTTAATTTTTTATTAAACTATAAGTCGCAGTTTTTAAGATATTTTAGGGAACGCCCCTCATAACGCCATTCTTAAAATAAAGTCATTATATTGAAAAACTTTGTAATTCCAAATATATTTTTATGTCAATTGGCGCTGAGTTAAATTTTAGCATAGAAAATATATATACCAAATGAGGTCCAGATTGGTCTATATATACGACCACTTCCCATATAACGCCTTTTTCAAAAAAGTCAATTTTGAATATACTTTAGCGAAAATTGGCACTGCTATGTGTTTTGACATAAAATATATATGCACCAAAGCTGGTCCAGATAGGTCCATTTTTTGTACCTCCTCTCATATAACGAACTTTTAAATAAATGAAAAATTTCAATATTTGTAATTTTATTAGCCTTAAATTCTTTGAGGGTATTTAAAAGTCGAACCCGATTGACGATAAAGTTTTTACTTCATTTATAATCATAAGAACATATATATATATATATATATATATATATATATATATATATATGTATATATAAATAAATATATATATATATATATATATATATGTATAATTTTATGAACTAATGAAATTATATTTTTTAGAGAAGATCGAAGAGGTAAGGGGATTCAAAGGAATAACTAAATGGATCTTTTAATTTCTACAAATTTCTACTCTCAAGATATATTTTCCATGTTTCCTTTTTATACGCAATTATCGGAACATTAAAATATCTAACGAAATCGGTGGAAATTGGTTTAAAAAACGATTTGCCAAGTAAATAGGAAATTAGATTTTCAAATGGATTAACGTATAGCATATGTTTTGAAAAAAGCTATACAGTTTTTCTAGAATCTTTTTTGCCTTCATTTATGAAAACTCTTTAAAATAGTAAAAATTCTGCCATAATTTATATGAACATAACATTTTTCATAGACTTAAAATACCAAAACATAAAAATCAAAATTTCTTTTGTACTATTTTCTCTATTATTATTGTTATTGTTGTGGTAATAATCTTATATAAAAAAAGAGCACTTACCTTCATCGTTGGACATGGCCATAATAAAACAGTTTTATTAAAATCACGCATTAAATCTGCTTCTAAATTGCAATAACCAATATTGGTATAATAATTGTCATTAAAACTTTTACTTTGCTGCATTTGCTGTTTGTATCGATGTTGCTTATGATGGTTTTGCGTCTGCGACCTTTGGCTATTTAACTTTTCATTAAAACTTTTTTCTACTTCCTTTATATTTTCATTTATTTTCTTTGGTTTCACTGCAACATTATATGCATCATTATTCTCATCATCATCATCATCATCATCATCATCATCATCATCATCATTATCATTATCATTATCAATATTATTCTTATTATTTTTAGTGTTACCAATAACATTATGATTTGGGTACTTAATTTTATTAATTGGATTATTAAAATTATTATTAATACGATTATTTAAAATTTTTACGATTGTTGTGTAATGGGAATCATCCAGTAATTTAATAAATGTACTTAAGCCTGTATTTTAGTAATGATATTTTTGTTATTATTATTATTATTATTTTTATTATTATTATTATTGACACATATTTCCATGAAACGGATGCATATTATTAATATAAAGAAAAGAAAATTATAATTTCTTTAAGTTATCGTAAAACATGTAATTAATTATTATTAAGAATTTCTAGGTAAACAACTAGGCCATAAGTAAAATTGTGTATTAATTGGTCAAAAATTCTATATAAAAATTTCCAGTTAGTTTACTTATAATTCATTCCGGATAATCCTTAAAAGTATCTTAATAATATCGAATTATACTCAACAAATGGTGCTACATTCAACACATCTTAGACTTAAAAGTTTTATGAAGGCTTAAAAAATAAACCAAATTAAAAGAGAATTTACTGAATTATTCTAAAATAATTGTTATAAGTGACTACACTACTTCCGGTACAGAACATTATAACTTTGCGCGTTCCATCTTTTATTATACAAATGAACTCAGAATAATTTTCTAAACAGATTTTGGCACGTCTATTCGTCTGTCCGTATATGTATCTTTATTCTATTATAAAAAGCAATTTTAGAGATATTTTAATAAAAATTGGTACGGCGACGTATTTTGACCTAAAGACAAACTCCATTGAAAATGATTACAATTGAACTATCTTTTTTTTTTTAGACAAAATTTTTCGAAAAAAAGTTATTGGTTATTGAAAAAATTTGCAATTTTAAGTATATTTTAACAAAAATTGGCGGTTACGGTTTTTAAACAGAAAAATTAAGTGCCCAAAATTTAGATCAGATCGGCCCATTTGTTGAAATCCGTCTCATATAACGAACTTTTCAAATTATTTTCAAATAATTAAAAAATTCGAATTTTTTATTTCATTGACTTTGCAATACCATTTATTTAACTTTTTAATGACAAAGTAGCGTTGTAAATTTAAAAATCGCTTTCCTCCGACTATAAAGTTCTTACGTATTTTCTACTAAATTATAACAACTGCCGTTGAATAAAATATATTTTAATTTAAAGTAGTGCATAAGGGGCCCCTTTTTAATCCCTCATCAAATTTAATTTCATGATAGATGACTAAAATTCCTAAAATTTATTAAATTTATACGTTGCACACTGACATATATTTTTACCATACATACCATCATCTGGTAGAAAATCCACAAGAATATTTGTTAAATTCATTTGAAAGAATTCAGCAAATTTGTAAAAGCCTCGTTTTACTGGTAAACCACTCAAAAATGTGGATGACGGTAAAAGAACAACAATCCGTTGATATAAATAAGTTGTTTGTGTTGTTCTTGGTGTTGTTGAAATTGTTCTTGATGTTAAATTTATTGGTATTGTACTCGATGAAAATTTGGCATATTTTTTATAACGTAAGTAACCATTTTTATTGTTGATTATTACATTTTTAGGCGTACAAATTGAGACGGTTGTCTCATTTTGATATTTCAAATGAAATTCTTTAAAATTTTGCCGTCCCATGTATTTTGTTCTTATTGTTGGTGTTGTTAATGTTGTTGATGTTGTTGATATTGCTGGTTTTGTGGTTTTTAAACTTTTACTTATAGATATTGTTGGCAATGGCTCAGTCATTATGGTTGAATTATTATACAACAGAGCTGGCAATAACAATGTTGATAATGCTGTTGTATTATATTGCAATAATTGTTGCATATTTCGTCTATTCCTTGTATTTATTTTTATATTGATGATTTTCTTTAATAATAATTTTAGACATTTTCGTACAAATCCATTATCTTTTCCTTTAATATTGTTAACTTTCCTTAGAATATGTAAACACTGTCCAATATTATTTATATTAAAAATGTAATTTTTATGATCATTTTTATAATTTACATTCATTACATAATTATATTTTTTAATGAATTGATAGCAATCATTTAATAATTTCGTTTCGTTTATTTCATTGTTTATTAAGGTTTTTATTGATAGAATAAATAATAATAAATCTTTATGACATTTTCCATGTAATTCATCACCTTCTTCTTCTTCTTCTTCTTCTTCTTCTTCTTCTTCTAATTCTTCTTCTAATGCTTCTTCTAATTTTATATTATTCTCTTTAACCTTTAGCATTTCATTTAATGGTTGAGTAGCGATGATGTCGGCATTAACATTAATATTAGCATTCAAATTAGCATCGATATTTGCCGCCTCAGTAAAATATAATGAGTAATGTTGATATCGTTGATGCTCTTGTTGTTGTTGATAATTTTGTTGTTGTTTATGATGATGATAATGAAGTTGATGTGATTGTTGCTGTTGTTGTCGTTGTTGTTGTTGTTGTTGTTGTTGTTTATGATTGTTATGAAAGAAAATTGTCCATAACAAAAATAATTTACTAAATTGACAAATTGTTAACTTCATTTAGATATCGATTTTATTTCAAAAATTGTTCCATTAGAAACTGCGCTTTTGATTTTCATTTCTATTCTACATTATTTATCACACCCAAAATATCACTATTATTATAATTTCATAATAATTGTACTTTTGTAAAATCATTAAAATTTTACTTCATTTTTAGTTCTACATAATATGCAGATTTTTTTCTGTTATAAACTTTAATTAACTTTAAAAATTATAGATTTTTTAAACAGAACAGGAAAGATTAATTTGAACAAATTAATTAAATTAAATTAATTTCATTTAATTAATTTAAATTAATTATTAAAATTAATTAATTAATTTAAATTAATTATTAAATTTAATTGATTTATTTAAATTAATTATTAAAATTAATTAATTTAATTTAATTTAATTTTTTATAAAAGCTTTGAATATTTAGTACACACAAATGAAACTATAAAATAAATGCAATATTAACCTCAAGTCAACTCTTAATATATTTCTTCAGATTTCATTAATTTTTTTGCAATTTGACATAGACAAAATGGTACTCTACATAAAACAGAGCGACAGATTTTGTGGGCTTTGAGTGATGCTTGAAGCAAAACTATTTCATGGGAGATGACATGATGGAACATTTCATGAAGAGTTCATTTTTGCTTATGATTTCTACAAAACTAAATTGAATGACAACATAACTCTGATCGAGAACTTTTAGCTCATTCTCTTTCGAATTGAACCAAAAACCCATAAGAATATAACACGATAGACCTAAAAATAAACAGACTTCAATATTCTTTGTTATGCAAGTTTTGGACTTTAAAGTCTCCACTTGTTAAAAATTAGTAAATAATTTTCTTAAGTAATCAGCATCATCTTTTTGCATATTTCCAAACTTTACTCTTAATGAATATTATACCTTTATCAATAAATTGAAGAGTTTTACTTTTCTTTTAAAGTATTGACTTAGCCTTAAATCACAAGTGTATTGATTTCATGTTGTTCAGTAATTATATTACTTAAAAATTTTTATATTGACAGAGCATAAAAATGTAAACTTATTCCATACAACTTTTCTGCATAACCTTAATATTTTGGAAAACCCAAACTTATAAAATTTTTCCACATGACTACTGTTTTTAAAATACTTCAAGAACTTCTTCTTAAAAAGTTATACGTCCTTGCGGTCTGTGCCGCAATTAACAGTAATTCAAATATTATAACGCATTATTTGGACATCGATTGACCTATCTTAAGTCTTTTACATTGCTGTACACAAACTTTTTTTTATCCAATATTGGAATGGAAGTGAAGAGAAGGATAGTTAACGCTACATTACGTGATAAATTAGAAGGCATTGAATATACAAACTTAAGCTCTTTCTATCATACAATTGTTTACTTTAAATAATTTGACCAGTTGTCATTGAAAGAACTTTTGACAATTTAAATTTCATTTTAATAAAAAAATGACCAAAAAATATTGATCACACAAAAACTTCAATGTATGCAACCAAAAAAAAAAAAAATTGTTATGGCATAAAATGTAGAAAATGTGACAAAGCAGAAAAGCATGTGCCAAAATTTTAAAATAAGAAAAAAATTATAAAAAAAAAAAGAAACCACGTGTCAGTAACTGCAGAATATCTTAATAAATAAATTTATATTTGTTATAATTTTGAAATTTTTATAGAGAGATACTACTCCTTTTCTTCTTTACTTCTTATATTAGAAGACTATTTTATCATGCACAAGAAAGAAAAGGAAACTTTCTATTTATATAAAACTAAAGGCATTTGTAAAGATTGCAAAAGTGTAATAATGATAAAATAAAATTTCACAAAATATTCAATTGTGCATTAAATCGCATTTTTAACCAAACCATTTTTAACCAAACTAAAAAATTTATACGAGGCGAACAAATTAGTTAGTCAAATCTTATCATCCGTACGTGAATTCTTGCCCAATTTAATAAAATTAATAAAAATGGAATGGAATTAAAATAATTAACTTATCAATTCTTTTATTTACACCTCAAACAATCTATTAAAATTTTCATGATAATCTTCATTTGGAAAGTATATTTCATTTTTACAATTGGACATTCCACAAGATTTGGAATTTGTAGTCTAAATAACAACAAAATATTTACTCGCAAATGGTTTGCTTTTTATGCCCTAAATCATTTATGGTCCATATAAGTTTGGTAAAAAGTTTGTAACATTCAGAAATGCTTTTACTATTTTTATCGCTTATGAAAATTTTTTATTAAGAATTGAACTGTAATTTATTTATTTATTTATTCGTTAGTTACGTAATAATCGGAGTTAGTTACTAATACGGAGAGAAACACAAATAAAATACTTAAGTTATAAAAATAACAACAATAGTAACAAGCCAAAAAAAAGTAGCAACAACAAAAAATTCAAAAAAAATATACCAAAAAAAATATATATAAAAAATAAAAAATTTAAATATCAATAAGCTTATATATGCGGCATAGATAATGGTACAAAATATGAACCTTCATAGGCCGTCAAAGCTAATGGAAGCTCATGAAGTATAAGCACGTTATTAAGAGCGTAATCACAGAAATGAGAAATACGCTTTCAAAAATATGCTTATTTATAAATGATATAATCTGGCAACTATTGGTGTAGCATAAAATACTTGATATAATTTAACGAGTTAATAGACGAGTCGAACAAATGAAAATAGTCATTATATAACTTACACAATACACGGAAAGGATTATAAAGTTGGTAATTGGCACGACATTGTGGCAGCTTTATAGGTACATAATGCCTAGAAAATCTTGTAGGGATATGAAATGAAATGTCCTGTAGCAATTTTTTTCAATTTTACCATAAAAATAACGGGCAACATTTCAAGACGTTTAGACAGAATGGACAAATTGAGTAGCTTTAGATGACTTTCATACGGAGGCAAGGGTTGGTTAACATACCATCCTAAACTATGCAGCGCAAATGTAAGAAAGTTTTTCTGGACGGCTTCAATGTGGTCAATATAACAGTTATACGTCGGAATCCACACAACAACAGAGTACTCGAGTATTGTTCTTACAAGGGACGTGAAGAAACGCATCGAAACATATGGGTCTTTGAATATTTTAGCCCACCTCTTTACGAAGCCTAGTATTAATTTCCCTTTATTCACTGAGGACTCAATATGCAGATGAAATCTAAGCTTTGAATCAAATGTAACCCCAAAATCCTTACAAGTAATCACATTTTCCAATTCATGATCGTTTATGTAATAATATGCATAGAATAACGAAGTACGACCAGACATTAACTTCTTGCATTTCTTCAGGTTCAACGACATGCCATTGACAAGTCACCACTCGTACAATCGGTCAAGTTCAGCCTGAAGTAAGCAAGAATCCTCCATGGAGTTAAGAGATAAAAATAATTTAACATCATTTGCATACAATAAAATACGAGCACAGTTGACACATTCGGGAATATTATTAACATGAGACTAATTAATTAATTAATGAGACTAATTTAATAAAGTTTGGAAAGCAAACCCAAAGACCATCTCAAATAATCTAAGGCACAAGAACTTTTTCCTTATTTTGCAAATAAACAATTTTACAGATATTTTTTCATATATTCAAATTCAATTCAAAATTGTATTTGAATGCCATACATTTTAGAGCTATACATTCAGAATAATCGGATCTTTCATTTTTCGCACTTTTTCTTTATTCTCTAGCATATTCTTTCTTAAAAGATTTCATTTACAAAAACCTTAGTGCATTAAGGGTAATGGGTTTAGATATAACAACAAGATTAAATTTAAACACATTTTTATTACATGAAATCATAATAACATATTTTATATTATAGTAGCCTTCTCTCTTACTCTACTTCTAACATTATATATAGGTCCCACTTTTCCTTTATCTTTAGTTTTATTTCATTCTACAAAATGTAAAGGCTAGAATTTATGTTTTGTTTATATGAGTTATACATTTCAGAAAAGATGGAAAAATATAAAATGTATGAGAATTTTAGTAGTATTAGTCTTTCAATTCTTGTAAATATGTTCTAGAAAGGAATAAAAAGTTTTTTTAAAAGATAGTTTTCTTCTTTTTAATATTTACATCATACTTATTATTTACTACACTATACTTATTACTTATTATAAATTGATGCAAATGTTTGTAAACACACAAAATGATTTTTATTAGACGAAACATTTCAAAAAATACTTTGTCTATACAAAGTTTGTTTGTTCTTTCGTCCGTTTAATATGGGGCTATGTAATTTTGTTGATTTTGTTGATCTAAGATTTTTGATGTTAATGAAAATAACTTTTAAGATCACTCTCCATTCTACATTTTTTTTTTTTGCTAAGAAATTAGTGAAAGGCAATATTTTATATAATTTTTTAAGGTAAAGTGTTTCAAATTTGATCCAAAACCCTCCCCCCTTTAATAACTTTTTATATTATTCGAAAATTTTCACTTTTCATTTTTCTGATTTATAATTCACAATTTGAACCTTTTTAATTATTTTGGATATTGCAAGGCTAAGGCCAGCCTACATTTTTACATTTTTTTCATGTAAAAAATTGTACACTTTTTTATATTTTTAACGTATTTTCTTTTGTTTTTCAAAGGCTTGTGGTTTTTATTATTTTCTTGATTTATAAATGTTCTTGTATTTAGTGATTGTGCGGTAAAGTTTAAGAATGTCAATGCCATTGTAGTACCTGAGAAATTTCTCATTTATTTATTGTGTATACAAAATTTTACATAACAAACTTTATTATTTTAGAAAAGTTTTTTTTTATCGGATTGCAGACATAAGACGACATTTTAATAATTAATTATCATGGAACCATAAAAAGAGATTATTATCAGATAATAAATAAATAACATAATTAATATCAATTATTGATTATAAAATATTAGCAATTTATTAAAACTAATTAGATAATATTTTGCTTTTATATTCACTCAATTCATCCAATACCAAATCCAATTGGTATATTAACCTAATCAAAACGTTTTGAATCCAACTAAAGAGTAAAGTATGAAATTCTCTATTGATATAAGCATGTTGGTAAAACTGTTTCTACGTTTGTCCATTCGTGTAACTTGCCTTTATGCTTCTGATTGTTTATTCATTCTAAACATTCAAATATCACAGAATTTCATGCTAACCAAATGTTACTTCTTTAATTCATTTTATATTCAAAATATATTTACGAATGTTTATCCTAAAAACTTATGAGTTATTTATGAAATTAATTACTAAAAATTATTAATAATTCTTAATTCCTCTATTTATATTTATAGCTATTTACATTAACTTGATATTTGGTTTACTGAATCTATAAATGTATTTGCATAAGACCCATAGAAAATAGAAATTATAATCTCATCCTTAACCACCTTATTGTTATATTGTCATATTGAAATGCATTACCTTATTCAATAAAATATATTAACTTAAGCATAATTTTGTATTTAAAGTACAGTCAACTTTCAGAATTACTTTGTAGAATAAATGTCCAAATATGCGCTTGATTATCTTCCTATTTCGTATTCAATCATTAGAATGAAATTTTTAGTAGACAATCTCATTCAGATTTTGCATTGCAAATTGTCATTGCAAATTAACTCTTAAGATTAAAGTGAAACATTTAAAGAAGTAGAAGATTGTTGTTTTTAATAATAGACACAATTGACTGATTTATTGTCACAACTAATGGGGCAAGAATAATTCTGTACTTTTCTCTCATAGTTTGCCGCCATAATTTAAAAAAAAAATATACAACTGAAATTAACTTTAAAGTTTACTCCTGCACTTTAAACGATTTTTAGTAATTTTGTGAAGTGGGCAACTAAATTATTAAAGATGTTAAATAAAATTTTCCTTAAATATGTTTGCTTCAATTTTATATTTAAACAAATATGCGACACTTTAAATTTCTCTTCAGTGTAACGTTTTGAATATTCCATGAACTGAATCCATATTGATCTCATTTATTTTAACTCCAATGTAATTGTTAATGCAATGGCAAAAGTCATGAGATTTGCCATGTATGATACAGAGTATAATAAGTTTGAATGGATATTTTTAACATCCAAAATTCACTTTTTTCAAAATAACTATAAACTGCAAAGTAAATTATAAATACAGAATTATTTTCTTATTCACTTAAATCACTCTGTTCGTCTTATGCATATCCATTTATATTAATAATTAGGCATCATTTATTGATGAAAATTTACAATCACTTGATTGCCAATTCAACATTATTTGTACAACTATAAATTAATTAATATTTAGTATGGTACAATCTACAAAATATAAGTGAATAATGAAATTAAAAAGCAATTTTATAATATTTCTCATACTATAAGTAACTTTAATACAATTAATATAATTAGTAGCAATTATAAACTTTTTTAAAATAGTGTCGCACAACC
The DNA here is from genome assembly GCA_023089585.1 of Melophagus ovinus. NCBI lineage: Eukaryota > Metazoa > Arthropoda > Insecta > Diptera > Hippoboscidae > Melophagus > Melophagus ovinus. The sequence continues at coordinate 3,892,136 of JAKKIB010000253.1, forward strand.
GAAAAAATTATTTATATATAAAGCAAGTATGTACATTATAGCAGTACGAAGTCGGAATGTTAAATACCCTACACTCTATATAATTCGAAAAATCAGTGAAAGTTCCAAAATAAAAAATAATGTTACTTATTTTATTTCTTGTACCACAAAGAAAATAAAAAGATTCGAATTAATTTGATTCACATTTTGGACATAGCTTTAATGTACCTAAAATTCTTAAACTACATATTGAGTCAATTTTTATCAAGAGGTATCCAAAATTATAAATGCTTTCCATACAGCAGTCAGCCTTTTTTGAACCAAAACGCGTGTACATGTCAAATTTCATCCAAATAGTTTTAAAATTGTGTCCTGTACAAATTTACGTAGACAGACAACAAATGTATAGCAGACAGATGGACAGATAGTATTAAATCGAATCAACAAGAGAATTTGACTAAATCGATATAATAAAATGGAGGTCTATGTCAAGCCCTTGTGGACGCAGCAAACTTATAGTATCTTGTACCACAAGGGATGTAGAGTATAAAAATGAAAAATATTAAAGCTTTCAAATTTCAAAAAAATTTTGAAATTTAGATTTTAAATAGCATTCTAATTCCAAGAGTAATTTGAGCAATAATTTTAGTATTAAAAATTTTACAATTGCTTTAATAAGCCTTAAATTGAACTGTAGAACTAAAATTTGTAAAGAACTACTTTTCTATTTGCTATACGGCTTGCTATATATAAATGAGTAATAAGTGAAAAATGTCAATTTTCTTCCCATCACCATTCGATGACTAAATTTATAGCTGTATATATTGGAGGTGGGCGGTATCCACAGAAAAACTTCAGACATAACTTTTAAATAATATCAAATTCAGTAAAATAGAAACAATATATGTCCCTCTAAAGCAACATAATGAAATGAAATACTGTGAAATTATTTTTTACATTATAAATCATGGCAAAGTCCATTTTTCAAAACCGAAAAATGCGTGAAGGCACAAATGTACATTTAGACTTTTACAAATACGCTGCATAACAAAAATATACAATTCCTGGTAATGTGCAAGACTTTAAATAAATTTGATTAAACATTTTCATATTTTTAGTCATAAATGAATTCAGTGAAGGACAATGAAGAAAAACAACTTTTGAATATGACATTAATCATATGCCCATAAATCAGATACATCATAAAATTTAATTTATAAATGGAATTTTAATTTGAGTTGAATTTTATTGAATTTCTTTTGTTCATTTAAATCAAATAAACTCATCATAATAAACTATCGTATAAAATGTTTTTATAATAATTAATTATAAAAAATGCAGCACATTTGATTTTATTGAATCATCACTTTAATTCACTTGATTAATTATTATGTGTATAAAAGATCCATTTAAATCTTGCCATATATATTTATAAATGATTTAAATCATTTCATCAATATTTATCAATTATCAAATTGATAAAATGAGGAAAAAGAGAGCAAAAGCAAAAGCCAAAAAATAAAAGTGAAAGAAGAGCATTACGCGCTTTTTCACATTAATAATGAATTTCCATTAAATGTAATTTTCATTTTCAACATGCAAATTTCATTGTAATGCTCATACTAATAATAAAGTGTTCAAAGCAGATGAATTGTAATAAATTAAGCTGAAACCAGAAAAGTGAGAAAACCAATAAACAAAAAAAAAAAAAACATGAAAGAAAAGTCGAAAAAACCAAAGAATTTTATCATCATAATAAATGTGTTGAATTTAAGAGCCCATAAATATTCTCTATCATTACAACCTAAAAAACAAAAAAAAAGGGAAAACGAAAAAAATTCGCGGAAAAAAACTGATGCAGATAACAATCAAAAAAAAAAATAGAGAAATAAAAAATATCTGTAATATTTTATTCAACTATTCTTTTCATTTTTCCATAGTGAGAAAAAGAAAAGTAATAAAAAAAATGCAATAGGATTCAAATATACAGAGTCTTACACACACAAAGCATAATAATATAATTTGCACATACAAAAATGTAGAAAAAAACAAAAAAATTTAAAATATTATATTTGGCTTGAGCTAAATTTTGGATACCCACCAATTAAATCTAAAATATTATGATACCGAGACTGTTTCAGTGTTTGATTAATAAATAAAAAGTGTTAATATAAATAAGTGAAAATGTAGTATTATATAATTTAGTGTAGGCGTGATCTATTTGCAGAGATTTTTGGGACAGATATTGTAGACTAGTTGTCTTACTACTTGTACAAAATTGCGAATGTTTTCGTTTGCGAATATTAAATTATACTTTGAAAAATGCAAATACTATAAATTTAAGTTGTACGGTGGACGTGTCCTTCGACCGATTTTAAACATTTTTTATATTAATTTACCTACGAGAACTTTAAATAATCCTATCAAATTTGAAATAGACATATCAAATTTTTGCAACCAGGAAATTATTTATCACGCACGAATAAACGCAGAGGCGAACAGACATATCTAAATCGATGCTGATCAAGAATCATCCTATGGGATGATTCAAACATTATGCAAAAACTAGTATACCCCCAAGCTTTGGGTGTTGGATATAAAAATCTGATGATAACTATTACATTTTCACTTACTTTAAATAGTCAAAAAATATACAAGCTCTCCAAAAGAGAGTCATTCTCTCAACAACTGTTATATATTTCGTATAAACAGAAGAGTCTTTCTTTCAAGTAAATTGGATTTTTCAAGTGTAAACAAAGATGGAGAAATACAAGGAAGTAAAAGAAATATAGAGAAAGATAAAAAAAAGATGAATAAATGAGAGAGACTGTGATTACATAAAACTTCTTTTTTGCGGTTGATGAATGCAAATAAATGTTAAGCACAATATTCCTTGTAGAAATTATTGTAAATAATAATAAGGCAGCGCATATAGACTCAAAAAATTCATATTTTTTTGGCGTATTTTCTTAAAGCAATTAATGTAAAAAATTAATACGTGAATTCACTTTTATCGGTCAATTCACAACACAATGAAATGAAAAAGGTTTCTGGCGCTCTCTACATGAGATAATAGATAAAACACGGGTCCGTTATTGCATATCTGAATTGAAAAAGAAAATCAGGTAAATGGACAAGGACTAATGAAAATTATTTTGGCAAAGTTACGACTTTCACATTTTTAAAGTTAAGAAACTACTTACAGTGAATATTTCTTAACCTTACAAGATAGATCGTATATAAAAATGAATCAAATAAAAAGGCTTCAAATGTAAATGGTAAATGAACTCTTTCATCTATGATCACGTTATGTCTTACCACTCGTAAATGTCTATTATGAAATTCAATAAATTGAATATTATATTTTTTAAGCAATTAATGCATTTTCTAGATCTAATAAGCCTTTTAAGAATTATTGCCAAAACTGAGATCTATTTTATAGGTATAAGCAAATTTTTCAACAAATTTTTCAAAGACTTGGAAATGTTCTAAAAGTGTTATCCCATTCTTAAAAAAGAATTTTCTGATACATGTCGAGCAATTTTTAAAATAAGCTCCTTCTGTTAATTAAACTAAAAACTTTTGAACTGATGTGCAACGCAAAAACAGAAAAAAAAAATCAGATATTTAATGTGTCAGAGAAGTAAAGTCAGCAAAGCACATATGTATAAAATAGAAGTTTGTATTTATGTAACAATTGTTACATACGTACATATTGTGCACGTGTTTAGGTGGGGAAATATATATATTATTCTTTTAAATTTTTGTATATAAACACAATACAATGGTTGATAAAATGTACACATTTTGGCAAAATATTTGTAACATTCCAAAAGAAAATGTTTGAAATATCCCAGAAAGTTAAGGACATTCTATTCTAAATCTATTTTTATAAAATTCGAGCCAAATTTGTTCGCAAGACGCCTTAATCTCTGATACTTAATTTCATGGCTAGGCAAAAGAAAATGAAAAGGAAAAAGAAAAATTAAATCTGAAATGAAAATTTCACAAAAATGATTTTGAAGCAGGGTTAAAGAGTTTTATATGGACCACATACAACCCTCTGATTGGTATGTATTGCCATTTTAAAGAAAATTTTGTAAAGTAAAATATGAAACGCCAGTAATGAATTCATTTGTTGAAGGGTATTTTCAAGGCCGTCTTCGTCTTGAGGATACATCAAATAGTTGATTTAATGCAAAGAAAATAAAATGTATACAACAAGTAGCACTTGTCATTGTCACAAAATTAAGTTAAATTAATAATAATGCCATTACGAAACCTTTTTACGTGAAAAATGATCGATAAGTTAAATTCATTTTTTTTTATGTCACCACTTATTCCTTTTTCTTTATTATATAACATTAAATGAAAATTAAGGAGGGAGAATACATAAAAAATATGGGGAAAATGATATTTTATATGAAGATTTCACTTTAAAATAAATTAATAGAATAAATAATGAATAAGTAAATATTTTAGATTCTTCCAATCAAGGCTCAATTTGAATTGTGTTACAATTCATAATTCAATTGTTTCATGGTGTTCATCATGAAACTGCATTAAATTGAATTGAATTGAATTGAATTGAATTGAATTGAATTAAATTGAATTTCATTTGACAGCTGCTTTTTAAAAAGTCAAATTTTGTAGCAACTTAAGTAAGTTTTGCCATATAATCAACCATTTACTGATAAATAAAGTAAACAATAAAATCATCTTTTGTAGTTTCTTTTCACTTAACTACTCATTAACATGAGCTGGCATTGAAAATTTCTTATAATTTAAAGGTAACGACATGTATTTCTTTCTATTCTTCTTTATTACACTGTCACGAAAATTGAAGAATGATTCAGAAAGAAAAGCAAATTGCTATTTTATATCTTCCACCTGATGCTTTTGCAAATTTTCTACAATTAAATGTATAATATAATAATGAAGTTTATTGTTCATAATAATGCTAATAAAAACTTAATAGAGACACTTTTCCATTCAGTTCATTAAAATAGAAGAAAAAAATGGAAAAACATAAAGCGCTTACTTTCAAGTAGCGCTTACCTTCAAGTATTTCTAGAAAGTATAACTAATTTAATGACTTATTTACTACTTTGTTTAGTGTTCATTTGTAATTATTTTATAAATTTATATTAATTAAATAAAGTTTATTACATAATTGATAAAATTCGAGTTTATTAACAAAGATTGACTCCCGCCATGAGTTCAGGAACTCGTAAAATACATCTATTGCATTTAAAGTGGACATAAAAGTATTTATTAAGCTTTTAACAGTTATGTGTTGAAATTCTTTGAAATAGTGTGATAATGTTACAGCAACAATTTTAATTATATAAATATTTCAAGGTAGAAACTCGTCTACTTTTTACCTTGAAAAAGCACCTTTTATGATAACTGAATTTCACTAAATGAATAATAACAAAAAAAGGAACATTTTCAATTAAATTTTAAATAACAAATATGAAAGAAAAACAAAATACCGCTAAGAGAAAATAAGATTGAAAATGAACTAGATTATAATCTATTTAAAAAAATATCACTCATACGCCACCACTAATGTCTCATAATAATATGCCAAGCCATGAGAAAAGAATTCTCAATAGAATAAAAATATAATAAGATTATGAATGTTTGTAAAAATGGTTACCTTAAGTTTCTTAAGTTTGTGCAAATGTATGTAACACATTGAACTATTTTAGTTTTACAACTTTGGCTTAGCTTGTCAAAAATTCTCAAGTCCAATTTGTCTTAGTTGCTATGAAAAGTGAACTCTAATCACTATCACATCACTATCTATATTATGTTTTATGTATCATTTATTTGAATAAAAGTTTTGAAATGCTACTTCTTATTAATTCTATTTAAATACAACACGTACTTCTTAATCTTTAACAGTGTTTCTCAAATTGAGTTGGTGGGCCAAAAGTGTGATGTTTTTTTTTTTGAGAACCGGCCATCACTCAAAATTAGAATACTAAGAAATATCTCTTTTTCATTTGTATAAAAATTATTTAATATAATTATTTGAAGGGTACATGCCGTAGTCTTTCTGCAATAATCGAGACCTTCAGTCAGACCCTTGATCTTATTATTTTCTGTTGACTTTTAAAAGAAAAGTTTAAGCTACTTTTTAGGCGAGACCTTTCTTGATACAAAATTTTGTGCCAAATTATATTTATATAGATTTATATAGATTGATTGAAAGTACCTAACTTAGAGCAATGCGAAAGGTTAATGTTAAAGTATCGCTGCCATAATGTATTATCAAAAATGATATAGCGTACATTTCTACAATTCTAGTGTAATATTATTTATTTGCTTACACATTTGTTCTTTTTACTAAAACTTCAATTAAATGAATAATAATGAATAAAAGGTTCTTATATTCTGGTTATATAATAATTCTTAAATATTATGCGAATGCGAATTAAAATCCAGACCTTGTTGACATTTTAAACAAATTAAACTAAAAGACCACAATTTTATAAAAATAAAACAATATATTTGTACATTTACATGTTGACATTTTTTATTATTTTCATTTCTCTTAAAGGAAAATTTAAAGCATAACAAATAAGAAAATGTTTCCCTATCGTAATTGAATTGGATAAAATTTTTTTAGTAAGCACAATTCACAAATGTAATAAACATTAGCGTTTCATAATTTTCATCTCTAAACTTTTGTTCAGTGTAAATTGTTATCAACAAAAATTGTTAAAACCGTGGACGTCTTCACTCATTTAAATATTCAAATAGAAAATTTACTTTTACAAATATTTAATTCAAATATTTCATGGTTCTATAAATTTTTAAGGATATTAAAGATATTTAATATAACAAGCTGATTCGAGTATAGCAGAATCATTTCAGAATTTCTTATCGATGACGATGAAATATATATGGCTGCTTTCGTCTGGAATCAAAAATTTGAAAACATATTTAAAAAACAATTATGGTAAAATGCTAAAACAATAACTCAATGACACTTATATGCTGGGAATTTCGACGAGATATAATAATTCTTACATAAATTTTTATTTACAAAGCAGATTTAAAGAAAAAATTTCATTTTTTCAGTTATAGTTTTTTTTAACATGCAGTTTTTACATAATTGTAATTCTTTAAGGCATAATCTCAGATGAAAAGAAAAGCAGAGATGTTAAATATTTCTAATCTGTAGTCATCATTTTAACCCAATGTAATCTAATTTTAATAGATTTTCTGCTTTTGAAAACTTTATGCTAGTGTTCGACAAATAAAACCTACAGGCCATTTTAATAAGATATGCCAATAAACTCTTGTTTCTTTCCACACTTGGACAAATCGAAAATCGATTTGCGCTTTCCACAAGTAAAAACTTTTGATATGTTGATTCAATCGCACTTTACATTATTCGATTTTTTATCATAGAAAATAATGCAAAGGAACGAAGAAGTTTTTTTAGAAATAAATGCTCATCAATTCAAAGTTTTAAACGTCAAATTCTTTAGCTCTAAAAACACTATCAGATTCTTCGGCAAATTATGCGATATCGCTTCTTTTGTTTTCCTAAATACACAAATCAAAATTCAATAGAAAGTACGTTGAGTTAACTTTTTATGGAATAACAAACTAGTTTGGCCAACTTGTGTTTTAAGCATTATTCAACTCCTCTGACAATTTTTCTAATTAACTTTATTTTTTTCTCATTTAATTTCTTTTTGTTTCTCTGTATTTCTGTTTCCCTCTCCCTCTCCCTCTCTCTCTCTCTCTCTCTCTCTCTCTCTCTCTCTCCCTTCCTCTCACTCGTTGTCTGCTAGCACATATTTGAAAATTTCCTTTTTATACCCACCACCCGGTGTTTAGAGGTATATTCACTTTGTCATTATTTTTGTAACGCCTGGAAGGATAAAATGTATATATTCCTGATTAGTATCAAATTTTAAATCTATTTGGACATGTCTGTCGGTCTGTGGGTCTGTTTGTTGTAAACATTCTCCTAAAAATTTAACGTATCAAGCTCAAATTTGGCAGAATCATTGGAAAGTTTTTACACGCCCATGGTGCAACATAAACTGAGAACACCTCAATTTTTTTTAAGCAAAATTTAAAAATTGCAAAAAATAGAGAGCTGAAATATTGCACAAGTTAGAAGGCCATTGGTGTATAGTGTTTGTCAAAAAATCATCAAAATTATACAATAAAAATTTTCATTTTTTTATGATTACGTTTTCAAATATAATTTTCTCACTTGTTTCTAAATAGTTTTAAATGCTTTTTATATAAAAGTTATTTTAAATTATTAATTTTATTATAACGATTCAGGAAAACGCACAAAGTTGTTGTGTACGTGTCACATGTTCGTTATGTAAATGATTCTTATATATATGAAATAATTATTGCTCAAATACTTTTGTATACATGTGAGGTGGAGAAAATATTTCTACAATAATTTTTGCTCTTCTTTTATATATGAAGAATGACATTGTTATATAATTAAATTAAATTGAAGGAGTAGCATTTTGTTAAGATTGTTTAATTGCACGATTATAATAATTTAAATGGAGTCGAGCCTTTAAGACTATGAACTATTTCAAAAACATTTATTATATTTTTAAAATGTGCTTTTAAAATATATTTATCAGTATTTTTTTTTTAATTTTCATTCTCTATAATGGACTCTAAATACATTTCAAGCGATTATGGTTTACCAAATGTTCTTCAAATTTAAGCTTTTTCCGAAAACCAAACATTTATAGAAATTTTATTTTTAATAGTTATTAACATCTAATTTCCTAATAAATTGAATTGTTTAAAAATTAAAACCAAATGCCTGAAATATTTAAATATTTCTCACCTTTTACACTAAAACCTTTGTATTAGGTGGATATTTCTTTAATAAAACTTAAAGATATTGAGCGCAAAAGTATTGTGATTATTTAATAAATTTCATAAAAGGCAGTCTTGCTTAGACGGCAAAAAAGATCCTTGGTGAACAGTATAAATAAAACAACGATCATCTGAAGTTTTGGATAAAATTGAGATCATAAAATCATAAACTGCGAAAAGTTGCCTGAAAGTTCTTAGTTGTAATAACTGACTTTTCCAATCATCTTATAAAAAATGATTAAAGGGAAAAATGTCACCTATAAAACGAGAACCAAAAAAATTCATTTATCAAACAAATATGGTTTTTTTCCTTTTCTATGCTTAAAAATTCATAGAACGCTACTTTTGCATTGATACGAAAAATTAAATTGATCAAAAAGAAATCTGAAAAACATTCTTCCAAAATTTGCAAATTATAAAGGAAACTAATATTTCCAGTTGCATAAATTTCATCCATTCTGCCTTCATAAATTTGGGTGAAAGCATAAACCCAAAAAGTTAGTTTTTATTAATTTCGTACAAATCATCAAAAAATCAAGCTAGTTAAAGCCGATATCCCCTAAATTGAAAGGACAAAAAAATCTAAAAGTTATTAAAAGCTATTTGAAGAAGAACAGTATTTACAAGAAATAATCTAAAGTTCTGCTAAAAACTCTAAAAAAAAATTCAAGTTAAAAAATTGTACTAGAAATCCCAAAAAAACCAATCACACTGAAAGTTCTGAGTATTCAGTTGGAAAAACGTAAAAATTGAAACTAAATAAAACAATCGATACTTTAAAAACAGGATAGACTGAAATTTTGAAATTTTACATCATATGTTTCTTAAGGACTCATATAAATAAACTATTTGAAATGAATATCATTTTAACTGTATTTTCCTTTTGTTTATCTGTTTGTTTTTTTGTTATTTATCCACATACAAGTTATTTATGTAAATGTACAAATGTACGCAAGCATATGCATATTTATATTCATTCATTATGTGCATGTGCACGTCCATATTCCATTAAAGCAAAATGTTTACTCAAAACTTTTAAACTTCAAATTTTTTTTTTAATTTATTCAAACAGTTGATTATCGTCTTTTCCAAGCGGCCAAAATTAATTTTTTGCTTACTTTTTACACTTTTTTTAACCATTAGCACCAACATTTATCAAAACATTTCCAACTAAATGTAGAATGAAGAATTAGCAAAAGCATTCAATTTTAAGGCGATATAAAAATCTCAGTTGATCCTTTGATCTTTTATTGATATTCTTATGTTTATGGAAAGTGTTAGGTTAATTACAAATTTTCCAAAAGCATTAATAGTTCTTTATTGAAAATGGACCAATTAGAATCAAAGAACACGCCCACAATACCATCTACAATAAAAAAAGGGTCACTGCTATTAAACGAACATTAAATAGTCAGAAATTTAGGGTAATAAGAATAGTAAAATTTCGCAAAGAAAAAAACTAAGAAAGAAATCGGCCACGCCCTTATCACTAAAATTATGTGATATGATATTTTCAATTGTTTTTATGCACAAATTCCATTATAAAATAATTGTATGTTTATGCTGAATATGATAGCATCGTGTCTGTCCAATGTCTTGATGTTGGATATCCAAGTTATGACTTCCTCCAACAATATAATTTTCTTACTTCTCTTTAACTTTGCAACACATTACTTATTTATTTTGTTTTTGCTTTTTTTATTGTTGCCTTAGTTGTTTCCATTTTTATGGAAAATTTTTTTTTTTTTTTAAATTTATTTGAGAAATTTTCTATTTCCTTTCATTTTCAAATTTAATTTTTCAATATAATTTTCAACACTTTACATTACACATTTTCTACAAAGAAATAATAATATTGAAATAATGTAACCGTGTAAACCATTTCAATTCGAAGTCATCAGCTGAACTGAACTGAACTGAACTGAGCAGAACTGAGCCGAACTGAAGTGACTTGATTTCAATTGAATGTTGTTGGTTGATATTTTGTAAATATTTTGTGTTTGTAAATCACATGGATACCAGAAATTCATTCATATAAATTTAAAGCTTTTTGCTTTTCCATTGTATTTTTTGTTAGTGCTTTTCGCAAGTTATATCCTGAGCTTTCAAAAAAAAAAATGTGCAGTACTCTCATTGTTAGCATTATAAAAAGGTATACAAAAACAAAACAGTTTCTTTTGCAACGTGACACATTTTTTTATATCAGTTTTTGTTTTCAATTTTTATCACGTGGATTATAATAACAAAGTATAACAAGTAAAGAAATTATAAGAAAATTTAGCTGAAGTCATATCTGGAATACCCACTAAATTCTGTGCCCACATTTTATAAAAACCGCATATTTTCAGTAGCACTTTGTGCATAAAAATTTCAAATACATTAAGTAAAATAAAATGTGTCAAAATTATAATTAAATAATAATCCAGAATATTTGTAGTACATCAACAATTCCTAAAATGTAAATTTCATAATAGTAACGTTATGTAATAGCATAGCTAAAATGGCAGTAATTGTATGCCACATATCCCAAACTTTTTTCTATTTTCATAATTACGCTATCAATGCTATGCAATTTAACTTACGGTTCAAAAGACAATTTGAAAAAATATTAAAACTTTTTAAAAGCAATAAAATCAATCCAATTCAACATTCACATCAAAAATGTATATAAACATTATATATAAACATTGCGATTGCAACATTGCTGCATTTGCTATTTCATGAATGTCTATCATCAATTAGTACCGTAATTTCTGTACAGTTATTCCAAAAAATATTTTATTTTAATTCTGAAGTAAATGTCCTTATAATGTTTTGATATAAAAATCAGATTACTTTGTGAATTAATATTAAAAAAAGAGACATATAAAAGAAAAAGAATTGAAGGAAAATTTACTTTAATTTTATGTAAGAATGACAAAGAAGCAAAGCAATGTTTTCAATTTGTAAATTAAATAATTTTATAAACCCATTGAAATGTCAAAAGCGGATACTTATTAAAATGGTCAGTTCTAGTGTGTCAAAGGGTGAGGAAATGAGTATACTTCAAGAGAATCCTAATAAACAAAGTAATATTAACGAGAATTTAGCTGTTGTTTTATACGGTACAAATGACTTGAAATTAGTGAGTATTTTTAATTAAATAAATTGACTCAAGGTGTGAAGGCGAGTAATCATAGTTTTAAAAATTATATCTTCTTTAAGGAGCGACGTGAAATACCCAAATTAAATACTAATGGTATACGTAGCAGTGCCTTCAATTAAAGATCTGATCCATCTGATTTTCTTCTTTTTTCTGGAATTGTTTTATATTTCATTTAGATGTACTTTTGGCGGTGGATTGTGTTGGCCTTTGTAATGATGATGTACAATTATACGTAAATGGTGCTCTAGGTGCAATGAAATTGCAGCAGCCAATAATTGTTGGGCATGAAGCATCGGGCATTGTATTAGAAACTGGTTCAAAGGTTCTTAACTTACAAAAAGGTGATCGTGTTGCTATTGAACCCGGTCAACCATGTCTTAATTGTCAACAATGTCGTACAGGCCGGTATAATTTATGTGGTGGTATGAAATTTTGTGGTACACCGCCAAATATCGACGGCCTTCTAACGCGCTATTATAAACATGACGCGAATTTTTGTTTTAAATTACCGGCCCATGTTAGTATGGAAGAAGGTGCCCTATTACAATCTGTGGCACAAGGTGTGGCTATATGTCGACGTGCTAAAATCGGTTTAGGTTCGAAAATACTCATTATAGGTTGCAACACTGTTGCTATAGCAACATTATTAATAGCTCAATATATGGGAGCAGCAAAGTTACTTATACTTGATAAAAATGCTGATTGTTTAGAACATGCTAAAGCATGTGGTGCGAAAACATTTCAATTATTTGACAATTACGAAACAGAAAATTTGTCTAATCAAATACGTGAATATATGGATGGTGTAATGCCAGATAAGTGTATTGATTTTATTGGTATAAATTCATCCATACAGTTATCTATACAAGTAAGTATCAAACTTTTTAGATTTACTTCTTTACATTTGACTAATGGACCTTCAAGATATTGCCCCAGTCAACATAATTTTCTTATAATTGCTATCATCAAATACAATTTTGATTAATTTGATTAAATTTTTTTTTTATAATTTTATTGGCATCTTTTGTTTTCTTGATGTAGATAATTAGGCCGGGCGGTATTTGCGCTATACCACAAACCGTATTAAATGATAATATCGAAATACCTTTACGATTGGCCATAAATAAAGAAATTGATATATTCAGTGTTAATCGTTATTGCAATGAGTAAATAATTGGAATTTTTATCTATCTTTAGCGTATATCAAGATCTTTAGAAAATAAATTATATCAAATTTTTTTTAGTTACCCATTAGCTTTGGCTATAATGTCATCAGGTAATTTAAATTTCAAACCACTCATCACTCATCATTTTGAAATGGAAGAATCATTGTCAGCGTTTCATTTAGCTCAAGAATATCATGAAAATTTGTATCATAAAATTATGATACATGTTCAACCAAAAGGCAGCAATAATCAGTAACAATCAATTTTGCAGGTAATAAAATATAATTCAAATTTAAGTTTGGAGCGCAACTTGATTCTTACAAATATATACGTTATTGATGAAATGCTTTATTTAACAAAGTTGTCATTTTATTAATCATAAATAAAAGAGAGAAAAATAAAAAAATATTAGTACGTTTCTTATATATAAACGATTTGTAATATTTGTATTGGAAGAAAGCAAATGAATTTAATTAAGAATTGAAAATAATATAATTCATGTCATTTTGTTTCACTTTTTATAGATATTTACTAATTTATTATTAAACAATTCTCAAATTTAATTTATATTTAAGATTTTATAAAATTGTAAAAGAAAAGCATATTAAAGAATATTTTAAAAAAGAATAATTAGAATAAATATTATTGATATATTTAAAAATATATCAAATATACAAAATACATTTCTCGGTTCAGTGCATTTGAAAAGTTTGCTATTTAAAAAAATTTCATTAGTGTAAAAATACATATCGTTTAGTTATTACAGTTTGCATGAGACGAAATTGAATTTTAAAAGCAAGTTCTTTAGATGCATTTTAACATCATTTTAAATAAATTCAGGCATTCATGCTGTGCCTTGACTTTAGAAATCAATATAAAATGGCCATCATATGCGTTTTGCAAATTTGCATAAATTTGTAGCGCATTTATTGAGATTCAGTGTTGTACCAAAAAAGTCTCAATTGTGATAACGATTTCATTCAATTTTATCAATTCAGTTTGATTTTATTGAGTAAGCAAGAACTCATTTAGATAAGAATCATATTCTACAATCTTTCATCTTCACGTTTAAGCTTAATGACATTTTTAATATTCGTATTCACATTCGTATTCGTAGCTATACATTTCTCCAATATATACGACAATATTACGAGAGAATTTTAAGGCTCATATGTAAATGAATTGAAAATATATTTAAATTTCGATTTCGAAATCAAACATCCAAACTTATTCATTATTACACCGCTAACTGTTTTAATTACCGTCTAATCTTTCTGGATTTAATGGAATATAATTCTTCACGTTACCACCATCATTTAAAATATTTAAAATAGCTACAAATACAATAAGTACGCTATAAATAAATATTCTACTATTTTTTCGAATGTATGTATATATAGCACTTGGTAAAATGGGATCTTTCCCATTCCAACAACATAAAAAAAAAAAAATACTCTAAACAAATAAATGATTGTAGAATTTTAGTTACAGCTTAGTTAAATTAATTTCATTTCACTTGAAATATTAGTTTTAATAATTTTTATGAAATATCCCTTTTTTCGTAGTTATTTCGTTGCCATTAATTATTCTTGTTTTTAAGGTAATAAAATTCATACAGTTCTTTCATGTATTTTATGTATGCGCGATTAAACTTTTATCTTAATATACTATTTAAAAAAAATCGTATAATAAAATATAAAAATATATATAAATATGAATAAAAAATAAAAATAAACATAACTTTTGCCGTTGATGATGTTTTTCATAATTTTTTAATGGGGCATATTTGGAGCTGATGGATTAAATTGAAATGTTGGATAACGTGGAGCAAAATCACCATCACCTATCACTTGTGTATGTTCATTATCGCCTTGGCTAAGAATTTTTGGGGCTCTGAATTGTGTCTCCACAAATTGGGGTGGTGGCATATTAGGATATAATTGACCGCCAGCGCTATCGGCTACATTCCATCCTAAAGCACCACCCGTGCCATTAGGTGGACTAACTGGGCTAACCGGCTGTGTAGGAGCCATCGATGGATCATCATTTGACTGTGATGGCACTTGGGTGGCTGCTGGCACATCCGTATATGGAGCCGGTGGCTTAAATGATGATAACGGTATAGTGCCCAATGTTATAGGAATATTACCCGATAAATTACGATGGGGTCCACTAACATCGCATTCTACATGCAAATCATAATCTAATGCAATTAAACCACAATTCACTAGATTTGTGGGTGGCAGTGGTGGTATTTCCAATTGTTGTGTAAATGTTCGCGATTCATTGGCCGCCACCGGCCCAATACCCAATTCTGATATAGTTATTTTCGATTCTTTCTTCTCCGCACGCGGCTGCTGAGTATGAAATGTGACCTTCTTACGCAATACAAATTTTACAGCATTTATACCCACATTGCTAACATTATCACATTCACATGTAATGGGTATCACTTGACCAGACACATAACCAGTAACTGGTATTGAAGTTATAACAGATAATGGACCAGAACGACAACAAAAACAACAGAATGTCTTTTCCAATTCTAATTTGAATGGCTCTTTGACACGTGGATTCAAATTTAAATCAACCGGCGCTATAACGGTAAAGGCCATTTTCATATCTTGATTGAATTTCCATGGACGATCTAATGTCACTTTAATAGTGTAGCGTACATGACCGAATTCACCTTCAAACGATGAGGGCAATGTTGGTGGCAATGCACAACTAAATGGATACGTGTGTGTGCCAGCAGGTAATTCAATTTCATTACTATTTTTACCACCCAATAAATAATATTGAATTTGAAAATATTCCTCGTGCCCCGTATAATTGACAGTTTCTTCTTGATCACGCCCATCACTTGTATTCACACGACGTGTATCATTCCATTCTGTATTCGCTTCACCCAAAAATCTTATAATTATACCTTTTCCATTAAATGTAACATAAAAATTCCAAAATAAACAAAACAAAATAGTTCGATAAATTTGCGCTAATACAAAAAAATCACAATAAACGAAAATTTATCTAATTCTACAATAGAAACAGACAGGCATCATCACATAGAATACAAAATTATTTACAGAGGAAAAAAAGAAGAAAAGAAGAATAGAAAAACAACGATAATGTAAAACAATATGTAAATTATTACAGCATGACATCATGCGTTCATTAAAAAAAAAAGTTTTCTTCTTTTTTTGTGCAGTGTAGCCTTTTAAAGTTAATAGCAAATCAAGGTCGACTTCTAAGTAATCTCTACATCAATGTCATTTAATACAATACTATAAGAAAAAATTTCAAATATGAACTATTAAATGATTCGTCCAGCTCTATTTTCACTTTTGATCAAAATATTTGAACGTGCATAAAATTCCTCATATAGCAATGGAAATAAAAATGATTAATGTAAAGATAAATTCCGAATTTAATGACATAAAATATAAATATATTCGGTTTTAGCTGAATTTTAAATAAGCAACACCTTAAAAATTGCTTACAATAGATTTTACACAAATTATCCATTCGAAACATAAATAAAAAAAATTTTCTTTTAAAATCATTAATAGGAAATTATCTTAATCAGTTTGCCTAGAAGGTAAGTTTATTAAATTTTACATTGATATTTCAATTTATGGCCATCTCCATATCAGATCATATATAAAATCAATTCAGTATTTAATATTAATGTTTATAAAGTCTCTGAAACATTTTACTAAATATTGCAAGCCCACTGAATAAATGTTGCATGATATATGCAAAAATATAACGGCAACTTAATAAACCTCACACTGTTAATTTAGCATTATATTAACTAAGCAAAATTGCATGCAATATTCGCATCACATTTGGGTATTTTGGGTACACATAATAGGCACATTCTATTGAATTAAATGTATATATAAATATAAAGGAAAATATCATTCGAGCATATGGCAGGAAAAATTCTTATAGTCAATACAGTTCGTTAACCTTTTTTATGCAGAAGCATTATGTAGGAAAAATAAAATAAAATAAAATAAAAAACAAAAAAGGCCGGAATGTATTCAGCATCTTTGCACCCACATAAACAACAAGTCATACTACTTTAAAAATAGACTTTAGCATCCAGCATATATGTACACATTTTACGAAAGCAAAGAGGATATTACAAAAACAATAAAGAACCGGCTTTTTTTTCCTAAGTACAAAATAACTAAAAGAAACCCAAAGAAAATGAACATACATGCCAATAAAGCAAAATTAAGTGAGAAGTGTAAAAATTTCAGGGTAACTAAGTAGCTTAAGGTATGTGGAACATAAGGAATTGATATTTCCAAATAAAGCAATATTTCAAATTAAAAGAAAAACAATATTCCAAAAAGGAAGATTATTAGTGCAAACATTTTCAATATCTTTAACTTTACGTGACCTAGGCCAATGCGTTTAATCGATGCCTTATCAATACTTGAAACGTTACTAATGATTATAATAGTGTGATGACGTATTCTTAAATAAACTTATGACTAATTCCTTCGAGAATTAGTTGTAATACATAAACATAAGTAATAGAATTTAATACAAAAAAAAAAGAAAAAAAACATTTGCATGTAGAGACAGATACCTCGAACTTTTTTCGCTGAATCAAATGTTAATTTAACTTGACCATTAATTGTTTGTCCAGCATAATATGTATTCCACGGATTATCTAATTGTACTTCACAACCTTTTAAACCCATTTTATTTTGCTTTTTTTATTATTTTTCTTTGATGTATTTTTTCTCTAGACTACTTATCTATCTTTGTTACGTATCACTTTTTACTTCACCTATTTTATTTCTTTTTTTTTTAGTTTTTATTACACAAATCTTTATAGAAATCGTATGTATCACACTCAACCCAACAGCAAACAAAAAACACTAAACAATAAAGAAAACAAGTTGATTCAAAGTGATGATTAGCATTGTACATCAACTAGTTTATTTGAGCTAATAAATATCCGATATATAAGTAGACTTCTCGTTTAATCTTAACATATATTAAGTACGTTTTGTAGAAATGATAATTATTTCTTAATTATTATTAACGATTTAAAAAAATTTGACACATTTAGGCCATAAACCTTAGGCAAGTAATATTAGGTTTAATGTTTTTTAGTACAATTCAAGAAATTATAACCGTTAGAAGTAAAACGTCTCGTATCTACCTAATCCAAGTAATAGTTAATAACCCTGTGTTTAAATGTTTGTTCAAATATGGCATCATTCTCATTTATGTTAAAAGTTATTTTTTCATTGATCCGGCATTTTTTAACTCTTCATAAGAATTAAAAAGTCATCTTTGCAATTATTAAAATAAAACTAATAAAAGGAAAATTTTAATTAAAGTAATACACAATTAACATGTCTATATTATCATATAATGGTGGTTCTGTAATAGCGATGCGTGGCAAAGATTGCGTAGCCATTGCTACTGATCAACGTTTCGGTGTCCAAGCACAAACAATTGGCACCAATTTTGAGAAGGTATTCCAAGTAAATCCACGCATGTTTTTAGGTTTGGTTGGTTTACAAACAGACATTATAACTGTACATGATCGTTTAATGTACCGTAAAAATTTATATGAGATCAGGGAGAATCGTGAAATGCGACCAAAACCATTTTCTGCCATGCTATCAAATTTTTTATATGAACACCGTTTTGGCCCATATTTTATTGAACCAGTTATCGCTGGATTAGATCCAGTAACTTTAGAACCTTTTATATGCAATATGGATTTAATTGGTTGTCCAAATGAACCGGATGATTTTGTTGTTGCTGGTACATGTAATGAACAAATGTATGGTATGTGTGAAACACTGTGGAAACCAGACTTGGAAGCTAATCAATTGTTTGAAGTGATAGCACAAGCATTAATGAATGCTTTTGATCGTGATGCTGTTAGCGGTTGGGGTGCCACTGTTTATATTATTGAAAAAGATAAAATTACCGTTAGAACATTAAAAACTCGTATGGATTAAGATACTTACTTTTATATATGTTTTCTACACATACATTTTAAATTGTCACTTTATTTAAAAAAAGGGTTGAAAATAATAATAATTTTATTAAAAAATTTTAGTTTTTTTTATTGTTTGTAGCATTTTATTATGTCACATATATCTTTTCTAAGTCCATTCTAGGCTTTTTATAGCCATTGCTAAAGCGGCCGTTTTCGTTTTGGCACCACCTATGAAGCCATTATGATGAACAAATAGTAGATCATCTAAATTGGCGATTTTACATAAATCATCGTTTCTTAAACCTCGCCATGGCTCCGGAAGAAATTTTCTACCCAAAAAACTACAGGGTTTAACAGGTACACCGGCTACCCTCCACGATTCATTTTGAAATAAAACCAATTTTACCATACCAACCATATCGTATTCTTTCTCCAATTCAAATAAATGCTGTTTCCACGGGCAATATTTTTCCAATATTAATATTTCACCAGTTTTATAAATATTTTTCGCTTCCTTTAATGCCTTACATACATATTCTCTTGCTTTTAACCAGGGACCACCAAAATCTAGAATTTTCCCTATAAATTCTTTACCAACTAATGACATAGCATCCTTAAAACGATCATCATTATTAATCATTTTATTATCCTCATGCCATTGTATATTTAATTGCCCAACTCTTTGCGATACATTTGTGGAAATATTATATAATGGTTCGTAGCCATTTGGGCATATAGGTATACCATTGTCTATGGCATCAATTTCACTAATAAAACTACGATACAACTGAAGGAAAACTAATTTCATATCATTATGGGAGACGATTGTGCCAGTTTCTCGTTGTAGTATCTCATTTATAATGCGTTCACCGTAATAGACAAACACCAAGCCAGCACTACTTAACCTAAAATCAATTAAATTAAAATCTGCCATTTGAATTTGCGCATAAATAAATAAATATATAAATAAAAAGGATGCATTTTATACGTACCTAATATTGTAATCTTTTCCAAGCTCTGGCCTTAATGTACTTAAAGTTTCCTGAAAACTCTTTTGATGATGATCATATAATTTTTGCTTGTGATCAAATTGACCGCCCACATCTACTACTATAGAACAATTTCTATGTAATTTCTCATAATCTCGTGACCTTAAAATTTGAGCATCCTTATATTCCGGCAATTGTTTCAGCATAAAGCAAGCTAAAGCGTCATCACAATGAAATATTCCATCATGTGTACCAATTATCACCGATTCAACTTTCATTGCCTCTTCACTAGACATTTTCCGTATCATACAATTGTGGATAACTATTTCAGATTTAAATTAAACTTTTGTTTTGTTTGTTTGATTTTGCTTTTTTAGCGATGTTACTTCTTAGTTATTGTTAGTTATTGTTTTTCTTTTACAAATAATTTTCATACCTTTTTTGAAGTTTGTTGTTGACGTTTTATTAATTGTTGGACTAATAAAATGCTCGGCAAATCCTTTTCTAAGCAAATTCATGCTATAACCAAAGTTTAGCATGTGTTGGATACGTAATCCATGAGGTTAACTTCTGCTTCACTTATTATTCGTTATGCATCATCAACACGTGATATATTCCCTAAAGCAGCCAAGTAGGCCGCTTTAAAAACGAAAGAGCACAAAACTATTAATATATAGATAAAAGTCACAATCAATCCAGATGGGATGCACCAGTACCACTCGAATTGGCTTTACCTTCCAATGCAGTAAACGAAATTGAATATGTACTTATGTAAAATGAAAAAGTGTGGCCGCCACAAGAATTGAGAGATTTCAAAGATCTGTGGTCGGCTTCAGTGAAGCAGAATAATAACTAAAGAATAATAATAAATGAAATTAACAAGATCAATCAAGTTATTAAACGGATTAAATGAGAGCAATAATAATATAAGAGAATTTCAAAAAATTAATTTTAACAGCTCGTTTTATAAATCTTGTAAAAGTTCAATAATGATTCATACACGAAACTGATAAGTCTCATATCAGAAACTTAAAAATAAACTTTGTTTATTACTATTCTGCACTTTTGTCTTGTTTTTCATTATCTATTGTATTTTATTCCCATACTATCGCTGACCAAGCAATATTATTCATTTCTTGTTCTCACACCTCCATTACATCGTTTAAATGCCTTACATTTCAAATTCTGTTGACAATATCCTCGATAGGTATTTGTCATTTACTGTTACATTCCTTGTATCACATTCTTGTATCATACAAAGACTGTCAAATTATGTTATCATTTAATGTAATCACACACTTCTCCTATGGCACGGTAAGTTTCTATCTGCAATGTGTCGCTGTTATTAAAATTATGCTGGCAATGCAACATATTACCCACACTGACAACATTTAAGATATGAAAATTAGTATATAAGCTATGAAATCAATAAAGAAAATTACTCATTTGCCACGAAACCATTGAGTCATGTAAATCACTTGTTATGTTTTAATTTTCAAAATTTCGTCAAGACTATTGAGGTAAAAGTGCCTTAAGAGTCACAGAAAAACTTCTAATTGATCAGTCTAGTTAAAGTGTTAGCCTGATCTCAATACCAGAAGATGATCAAACAACTACCTTCTCAGTGATTAGTCTAGTTCAAGTACCAGTCCAATTTGCAAATGCGAGAAGTAGTTGTGCATAGTAACCTTCCTCTTCAATTAGTCTGGTTCAAGTGGAAGCGATCATGACGTATATCAATATAAGCCAACAATTTATATGTCGTAACATTATTATGAACTAATTTTAATTAAAGTGATTGTTACTTTCTTGGCATCAAGGAAGTTGAGTTCATAAAATGCATTTTTTTTTAGGAAAATTTACAAGATGAACATGAATGTCTGGGTCAATTTTTTATCGGCGAATAATTTTATAAAATTATACTTTAAATTTTATTCATAAAATAATGAACAATATTTCTGAAATGTATGCTATTTCCAAGAACTTACTCAGCTTTACAACGTACTCTGAATTACAAAGTTCAACTATTTTGATTTGAATGTACAAAACGAAAAGCTGATTTCTAGATAAGGCAAAAATATAAACCACAATTAGTTACCATTCATGGTCTAATTGAAAACTTTAAAATAAATAAATACGCTATAATTGTATTTAAATCTCTTGATGTAGCTCTTAAATCCCCTACATCATTTTTAACTTAATAATCATTATATTCAAAATCTTAGCAATCGTCTACAAAATTCTTATTGGTTTTCTTTTTTTTAAAAAAAAAAAGGGAAAAAAATGCCATGGACAATTATTAGTTAATAAAATAAATCAATATACAAAATAAATTCTAAATTAGTCCATTGGATTTCATCTTAAACTCTTTTGCATGTTTAATAGATCCTAACAAAATTAGTGAGCCTTGCTAAGTCTTGTTAAGTGATGCGGTATATAATGACCATTTTGTAAGCTTCAAGAAAATGAAAAACAATAAACCCCTGAGTCATTTTATTACTTTCAAAAGAAATTTAACACATTTATTTATAATCAACAAATATAAATATATAAAATAAACGTAAATAATATTAAAATAAACTAGATAAATATTTATTATTCATTAAATTCATTATTACAAATAAAATGTATAATAAAATATGGAAATTTATTTAATATTTATTTGTAACAAATGCCAAAATTTCCATATAAGAAAGATAAACTTTCCTTTGATTCGCTTTCTTTTTGGGTTTTTTTTTTCTTCTCTTTGCAATGTTATGATTTTTGGTGAAAGGTTTTCATTGTAAAAATTTAGCCTTTTTAAATACATGAAATTAAGTTTCAAATACGCTACACTTTATGAAAAATAAATCTATTTCAGTTTTTAGGGAACAAATTATATCATTTGGCATAATTTTTCTGAAACAATTATTCTATTGAAGTTTTAGAAGTTTTAGAAGTTTCACTTATTATAGTTACAAGGTTTATAAACTTTTATATTCTAAAAATTCAGCTCTGGTCCCAAAATATGTATACGCTTCAGTATTAAAGACTATTAAATTAGATGTAGATGCACAGAATACAGAAAAAAATATTTGGATGGACACTTTTATGATTATATTAGATATGATCATATTAGTTTTTGTAAGAAGAGGTAAATAATACCTTACACTGTAAATCGCCATTTCATTTTCTACTTCCACTTAAAACTGACTTAATCAAAAATCTGCATATTTAAAAGGAACCGATAGTAATTCTTAAATTCTTAAAACACTTAAAAGCAAATCGTTCAAAAGCCCAACCAAATAAAATGAAAACTTCTTATCGCATTTATTAAACTTTAAAAATTTTTTTTTTTATTTTTGTTTGTGATAGTCGGCACATGGTAGTTATATGAACTACCAGATCTATGTACTAAATTTGTATCATATCAGTTCATATTTTTTAAATGCCTTCCCCTAGAGAAAACATTATTTTATTTCATCTTCTTGACTTTGTTGAATGGGATTAAACGAAATGGTGTAGAATATTTAAGAATCTGCTCAAATCGACTATAATATTTTTATTTGTTTTTATCATAATATTTTCTAAAATCAATCGTTTAGTGGAAAAAACAAATTTGAGGTTTCTTTTTTTATTTCACAGAGGCATCATTCGCATTTACCACACCTTATCGTATTCTATGATCAATGAATTTAAGTAAATGGATAGCGTTGTGAGAGTGAAATGAGTTTCTTTCTACTTAAACCGCAATAATAAAAATACTATTTTTAAAAAAAAAAAGAATCATTGTATTTGGCCTAAAGAAGAGAGATAACGGAAAAATGATGTACATTCTTTAATAGAAATGTTAAATGTTTTTTGCTTTTATTATGTAAATTTTCCATTTAGTTTATTATACAAAAATCAAATAATAAATAAAGTTTGTTAAACTAGAAAATGGACATTAAGAACATTAAGTTTTTTTGATAATTTTATTAATGTTTAATTAAAAATTTTAAATTCACTTTATTTTGTTTTCAATGAATTCAAAATTGCATCAATTTCGTAGAAATTTCGGAAAATTATTTAAAATCGAGGCAAATTAGTCAATTTATTTTGGGCAATAAATCGCGTTCATTTTTTGCATGCTTTTATGTCACATTTCTTTCAACAAATAAGTAAATTATGAATTGTTAATTAATCTAAATTGTTAAATAGTCTAAAAAACGTCTTTTGAAAGGCTGAATGTGGCAAATATAAATTTCAATAATTTCGCCTTTATCACTTTCAATTTATAATACAATTAAGAAGAAAAGGCTGTACTTGTACCCGGCTCTGATCTTTTAAACGCTTTATACCATTCGCAGTACCAATGTAGACGAACCAAAGAACGTTCCATACTTCTAGCAAATTTGAAGGGTATGTCTTAAAATTTGCAATTATGCCAATAGCTCCAGCAAGCAGACAAACAAATAAACAGAAACATACGAGCAAGCGGAATTTTATTCAGAATTTTCGATTGATCATTTTACTTTATAGATGTTGCAAATGCTTTAGCAAAATGAGTATACATATAAAGTTTGAGTAATGAATAAAAATAGATACATTGTATCTGTGAAAATGATATTTTAACAACGAAAATAATTTTTATAAAATTGAATCAAACTAAAAAGTTACTTTTGAAGTATAGAATTGTTTCGTAAATGGCCAAAAACGTCATACTCATTTCAATAGCTATTTATTGTCATATAAATATAACTTTGTATATTTTTCTGTAAAATACATGTAATTATCCAAGTCATGAAATTGATTGAAATTTCATTGAAATTAAATAATCGAAATGTTAATCTAATCAACATAAGAGCAATAATCCATCCATAAATTAAACAAAAAAAAAAAAAAGGAGACAGTTGTGATTATGTGTGAGTGTGCTTCAAAAAAGTTTTAAAAAATGTTGGGCGTATATTCATTTGGTCATTATATTTGTAACATATTTCTGATAAAAGGTAGCATCAAAGTCTGAAGCGACTTGGATATGTTTATCTGTGGGTCCATCTGTTCGTTTGACTGTTTGTTGTTAGAATTCAACTTCGTCGCAAAAGGAGAAATATCGAATTCAAATTTTAGAAGTAGTTCAAAAGTTTTTGCAGGCAGATTGATCTTATAAATGGGCAAAATTTCGTCAAAGAATACGCCCACAATACAACGTAAACCAAGAACATCTCAGTTTTGCTTAGCAAAATTTGGTAGTTTATTGATCATTATTTGAGAACCGCCAAAGGTAGAAAGCTGTTCAAAAATCATGGAAATTAGCATACTAGCCACGCCTACACAAAATCATACAATATTAAATTTTCACATGTTTATGTGCAAAAAAACTGCAACAGGTTTTGGATCGTAATAACATCGTTTATTAGTGGTGGGTATCCAAGATTTGGCCCCAGCCATATAGTTGCTTTATTTTTATTTTTATTATTTAGTTGCTTTATTTAGTTTATTTAGTTATTTAGTTGCTTTATTTTTTTCCTTTTTATGCATAAATGTTCTTTAGATAGTGAAATGAAGTTTTCATTTCAAAAATTTTATTGTATTTTATAGCAAAACAGAATTCCAAATAATAAAAATAAAAATATTATTAATTACCATAAAGTTTTTGAGATGAATACGTCAAGGTAGTTGCTTCTAGAAGATAACACTTAAAAACAAGGTAAAATACATTGCAGTGATTCTTTGTGTAGTAAAATTAATAGCTTTTGAAATCTAGTCGTTTGTTAAAGTAGTCAATTTTTATAAACCTGTTCATAGAGCACTTCTTATGATTTACGAGAAAAGATATAGCATTTAAATATTACTACGAATTTGAGCAGAATTCACAATGAGAAATCAATATACTAAAGTAATATTAAGTGTTTAAAAAGTGTTGATATTGTGACATCTACATGAAACGGTCCATTTTTTTTTGGAAAATCAATTTATTTTTCTATTTATAGCAATATTGAAAAATTCTCTTATTATGAGCGGCCGAATTCCACACAAGTAATTTACAAATAATTTTATAAATTGATTTTTTTTGTATCTTCCTCTCAGGGAGTTGGATAGCTTCAAAATCATTTAAGCAGTATCGTAATAATGAACTGAGAAAATAGCAAAAAATTTCCACTTCGACTCAATTGAACTTTTTCACAAATCACGTCTAAATAAAAAATTATTGTACGACTTAAATGTGAATTTGACTGTGAATAAATGAAATTCAGAAATGATTCATGAAGAATGAATTGCCCACATAAGTCTTTCCAATCTCACATGTAAAGTATGAATTAACAAAAACAAAAGTAAAAAAATTAAATTAGAAAAATAGAGATTTGTAAATTTTTATGGGGTCATTTTATGTAATTTTGTCATAAATTTTCATTTGTTTTTACTTTTTTATGTATTTCTTATTTATAGTTGATTTTATTGATTCCGGTATTTGTGTGGCTTAAATATTTTTTTTACATAAAGTCAAAATGAGTCCAAAAAAAAAAAAAAACAAAACACAACAAAACAAAAGAGTTTTTGTTAGGTTTTTCTTTATATTACTTTTCCCCTTATTTACTAATTACTCTGGGCAAAATTTTGAATATATGTGCGTGTATAAAAATTAATTTATTTGATTTTTTTGCTATTTTTGACTTTCGCTTTAGAATAATGTTAACAAACGAATTTTCACGAATTTTCCCAACAAATACTCTGAGAAAATATAACGTACTATTATCGGTAATTAAAATTAATTAACAAAGAAATATTAATCAATTTTCTCTAAAGTATTTAATTAATAATTAAACTAATACAATTAGTCAAACAAAAAACTATAAAAAACAAATTATAGCATTGGAAATTATAAGCGCTCCTCAAGTTTAAAAGAAAATTATAATTATATGCTTAATTTGTGGAATCTTGAAGTCATGTAAAACAAAAAAAATGTTGATCTAATATTTTGTGACTAATTTATTATAATTTACGCAAATTATACATGAAACTAAATTACTTAATTTTAAATTACAATGTCATTATGCTTTGTAAAGATCAAAAAAATTATTCAAAATTAAGGTACGAATTTGTAAAGTATTAATTTTTGAAAATCTTCAAAAGTCTATTGTATATAAAATGATGACACGACTTTCCCATGTCAAAATACTAATTTATATCTTAAGTTTTTGTTTTTGTTTTTTTTTTTTTTCTTTGAAAATATCGTAATAAAAAGACCGTAAAGACCAAAGTGCGTTTACACGGCAACATTTTTTTAAATTCAGCTTTGGACGTAAACGCATTAAGAGACATTTTATAGACGGAAAAACTTAAATCATGTATTAATTAATAGAAAGTAACTCTAAATGGATCGGTATAACTAAAGGATAGAAAAATTTAATGAGGCTTACACTACAAATGCATCATTAAACACTAGAAAGAAAAGTCTGCATACAAATCAAAGTCACGTCTTAATTATTTTATGTAATCAAGTAAATTAAAATAATTTTGTACATTTCATTAGACAAAAAAACGGAAAAATCAATTAAATTCATTAAAATGTAGTAGTTTCAAGTTGATTTACGTTTTGTTTGAAGATTAAAGAATTTAATTTTTATGTATGATTTATTTTTGGTAGGCTTGCAAATTTAAACCACATTTATAATTTTGAAATGTATAATGTAAAAAATATTAATTTACAATTTTTAACAAATAGGCAACACATTTTCCAAATAACACATTTCCACAGATGCGGAAATGCTTATTCATGAACGTTATAGAATCTTCAATTCTTTGTAAAATTTCTTTTTCATGTGTTTCCATCACTTTTCTTCATAAAATTATTATTTATAATAAAATACCACATTGGTATTCCCCGTGTTTATAAACAAAATAAACAAAGAAAAATCAAAAATGTAAAAATGAATTGAATTATTTAATTATTTAATTATTTAATTACACATGTACCATACACCATGTACAAGTTATTACAATGCATATCAATAAAAGCAGCAATGCCGCATTCTTTTTTTATATTTATACACCTTTATAGATAAATGTCCATATATAAATAATACAAAAGATCGGGGTGCTTCTTTTTATCGAACTTTGAGAACATAAAGCAACCGTAACAATATGTTTTATCGATCGATATTGGATGAATGGTAAATTATTAAAATTTATATGGACTCTAAACCAATAAGACTACAACTGGAATCAAAATAATAAAAATTGTACGTTGGAATGTTTATCTATGCAAGTGTTTACGATTGAAATTTTTTTTTTAATTATCAAGCAAACATTTGCAAATTTATACTTACCTTATTGTAATTTGTTTCAATTGAAAATAAATTAATTTCAAAATATATAAAAAAAAACCATAAAAAATTATTTTATCTAATTTTTAACGTACTTACTTACTTACGACTTTTAGCAGAATTTAAGTAAAACGTCTCAATTAATTACAATTTACAACCGATTTTTACTAAACTTTCTTATTCTGGTACTGTTTGACTTTTTAAACCGATTAAATGATAATTATTGAATAAAATAATTTTTTATATATGTACTAAAAAAAAGGAAGCGAATAGAAAGTTATTAAGCAAAAGGTTTAAGTATTAAATATTGTGGCACGTATTCCAAAGATATCAAATAAAGGAATTAAGAAATTATTCTCAATTTATGTTGTTGTCAATCTTACTGTTACACTTATTGTTACTGTTACTGTTACTGTTACTGTTACTGTTACTGTTACTGTTACTGTTACTGTTACTGTTACTGTTACTGTTACTGTTACTGTTACTGTTACTGTTACTGTTACTGTTACTGTTACTGTTACTGTTACTGTTACTGTTACTGTTACTGTTACTGTTACTGTTACTGTTAAGAATCCAATAAACTACAATTGACCATGCCATGAAATTAACTTCGATTTTTAATGCTCAATAGTTACAAAACAAAATATTTTCATTTATTTGTATTTTACAAACATTTCAATTGAATTATATATGCATAACGAACTATTAAATAATTATTGTAGAAAACACAAAATGAATCCACTATTTTTTTTGTTGCCTATTTATTGTTGTTGTTTTTTTTTTTGATTACTTATTTTCTGCTTTTTATCTCTTTTTCAATAAATATCTGAAACATAATATTTTTACACGCTCAATTAGTGTGAAGTTGTCTTTTTTTCTCTGTTTTTTTTTTGTTTTGTTTTGTATCGAGCATCGGTTAAGATCGATTATCATTATATAGATATTTTATATAGACATTCGTGTACGATGCATTTGAAATGGTTAAGCTTGAAATATTATTTTAAATAAGTAACTGTTCAGTTTAAAAATGAGAGTGCTGTAATCATGTTTGAATACGTTTATATTAAATAGTTATGTTTTTTCTTAAAAAATGTAAGTGATTAGCACTTTTCTTTTTAACTTAGCTGAATTTTATTAAATCACTAATTATATTTTAAAGTAATTATAATTAATTAGCAACAAATAAATACAAAAAAGAATTTTTTTAATCAGAAAATTGTCAAAAAAAAATTGCTTTGAGTGAATACAAAAAAGGAGTTAAAAAGATTTATTCAAATATATGAAAGCACAAAGTAAATATTAATCGATGAAAAATTTTATATTGAATAGCAAAAAAAGGGGAAATTTTTCCAGCCAAACAAAACCCCAATAAAAATAATTGAAATCATTTTTATTAGCATCCGGAAGAGTCAGACAGAAAAAAACAAAAGCATTTAAAAAATTATTTGGAAAAAGAAAAGCAAAAATATTGTCCTACCTGAACTTATTGAACAAACACGTATTACACGTAACCTTCACTATTGTGCCTTAGATGCCATCAGTAAACGTGTTATGCATATTTTGTTATTTGTATACCCACCACCCAGGTATTGGAAGTATACTCAATCGTCATTATGTAGTGTAGGATACCTTATTCTCGAGCAGCATCAAGTTCTGAATCGACTTAGACATGTATGTCCGTCTGTCCACCTGTCCTTGTGGTCGAATGTGACAAACATACTCTTGATGCTAATAAAAACCACGTATCAACTTTAAATTTGGCACAAACATTATATGTACCTTGGTACCTTGGTTGGGTTTGAATATAAGCCAAATCTGTCAAAGGTCACGCCAACAATGCAACTAAACCAAAAACATCTCGGTTTTTTAAAATAAATATTTAGAGATTCTCGCTTATAATATGAAAAGTAAAACAAATGGTGGGCTGAAATTTGGACAAATATTAAGACCATTATTCTATAATAATTACCAAAAAAAAAAAAACGCGCAATTTGTCCGTGCCCACACGAAGTTATACAACTTTAAACTAACTGTCTGTAAAATACAAAGTGATGTTTGGTTGGTGGGTAACTAAGATTTGGCCCCAGTCACCTATAATTTTCTCACTACTTATTTTGATTTTTATTGTTTATTATTTTTCACATAAATTACATGTACATGTCAATGTATATGTATGTGTATGTATTTGTATAAAAAAAAAAAAATTTGAAGCAAACACGGAATTATTAAATGGCTTCTTTTTTCTTGTTTTTTTTTTTTTTGTTGCTAACATAAATAATTATAATAAAATTGTGCAAAAAAGAATTTAAAAAATTATATGATCAAATCTTTACTGTAAATATATGCATGTAAATTGTGAAAGTGCTTTTTAAAACAAACAAAAACAGGAAGCATAATTTGTAGAATAAAAACAGGCCCATAAATTTTTTACTATTAAAAAACTGTGAACAATACACAATAATCAATTTTGATGGTTTATTTAACTTGTAAATATTTAAATATCCAAATTAATTATATGTAGAAACTTATTAAACTTAACAAAGAAAGTGTTTAGTTTACTAATAAAAAGAAAAAGAAAAATAAAGAAAATGGAGAAAAACCAATAAAGCAGAGAAAAACAGACATTATTAAGTATAAAATTATTTGTAATATAAACAAGTAAAAAAACTTATGTTTGGCTTTGTAATGTAGATAATGTAGCAACCTGCCCCCTGGATGGCCTGATACCTTACATAAAGAATTTCTTTAAAACTCTTTAAAGAAATCAAATTTTTAAGCTTTGAAACAAAACATCTGATGGTCTGCAATATTTTTGTTATATTTATAATTAACTGAATTAGAAACTGTAAAATAGTTTCATTTCTAATAGAAGTCTCCGAACCAAATTGAGGCATTTTCTTTTCTCAATTTCAGGATACAATCGATAGCAATAATGTCCTACAATATTCGCTATTATTAACTTTCACTTCTTTAAACAAGCAGCAATTAAAATGTTATATTATAAACTTCATTAGTGGCTTTAGATCCATCCATTGGTGATGCGGCATACTAACGCGAGTAATCTATTTATACCTACCAGTACATGGTACCGTTTAAGAGTAAGCCGCAGAGATCCTTGATCAGCATTAAATTCTGAATTGATTTAGAAATGTCCGTCTGTCTGTCCATGTATACTTGGTCGCAAAAAAAAAAGAAATATCCATTTCAAATTTAGCAAAAACAATTGGAAGTTCATGAAGATTATTTGGTTTTGAAAATGAGCCAAATTGGTCGAAGGAGATGCTCACAGTGCAATGTAAACTGAGAATGCCTCTGTTTTTTAAGAAAAAATATTTATAATTTTTCAGTCATAACTTAAAAACTGAAGCAGATGAAAAGCTGAAACTACGTACTAATATTACGGCTATTATTCTACAATGTCCATATAAGCATCGTGTTAATCGGTTAATCGGTTGCGTTTATTCATATTACACAATGGCAAATGATATGTCTGTCTGGTAGTACAGACAGGCGTATTACCCATAAGGCAAATATAATTTTTTTTTAATCTCATTTGAACACCTCTAAACTATAGGCCGAAGCACAAGATCAGTAACAAATCATTACTTGAAAATTTACACTATTTAGAAAATGGATGAAATTGACGAAATCTGTTTAGTCTTTTATGTGGCTAATATGAATATAAATATTTATGAATTCTTGTGCAATTTACCTTTTTAAATTAATCTATATAAAGTAAATAGGTTAAACGAGAATAATCCACAATGCGTTTGATAAAAAGCGCACAAGATTAAATATAACCATCAGAATTGCTTAACAATTTTCTTCCTTTATTTTTCTTATCCTGATAAGACAAAAAGATTGAGATTTTCGTTTCGATCATGTAAATCAATATGAATACTTAGAAAATCACTGATAGTTACTATAAAATTATGCATTTACTTATACATAATTAGACTTATATATATAAGTAGACTGTAAGCTAATTAATTGAGATTCTTAAGTGTAATCAACTTAACTTGATAGATCAATGTACCGCATTTTATTAGATAACAACATTCAAATGTGTCAGCTTTTGTTTTTTCTTTTTCTTCCTTTTTGTTTATCTATCAAAATTGCATTGCAAAATAATTTCAAACTTTAACCTTGATACAATTAGCCTTAGTCTTGCTAGAAATTTTAAATGAATAAACGAAATATTTTTTCGTTATCAAATTTCAAAAACAATGACACTTCTCGAAAGAAAACTGTGCAAATGATGATGACAAGACTTAGCGTATCGTGCCTTTAAAATATTAAACAAATAAACAAAACAAAAGTTTTCCTCCAAAAAAAAAAAATGGAAATGTCTTATAATGTTCCTTACTTAAATATAGAAAGGAAGTTATATGTACGGACAGACAACTATTCAATTATAAAATAAAATGGAAATTAATGATTTAACTTAATCGCTTAATCCCTTTATTAAATATTTGTCCATATAAGTGTGGGATGAAGTTAAATATTTTAAAGAAATTCTGCATTAAGCCATTTTTTTACAATTTTGTATGAGACCACTTTTACGATCAACTTCCATATACCATTACTTGAAAAAATTGAATTGAAAAAGTTGATGGATGAAACAAATTTACAAAAATTTTAGATGATTTTATAATGGAAATCTTTACAAATTAATATTTTGTCATGCAAAATCTGCTCAATGTGAAGTAAATCGTTCCATTTTTTTTTAACTTACTCGGATAAATGTTTTTTTAAATTTTACGAAGCACTTTCTTGACATTGCATCCATTCTTATCTTTTCGTGCTTTTTATACCCTGCAATGCTTGTGGTATTATAAGTTTGTGTAGGCGTTTGCAATACGCCAAGGGAGTTAGGATAGACCAACCTTGACCAGTCGACTCAGAATCACTACCTGATACGATTTAAGCCTGTCTGTCCCTCTGTCCATTCGTCCATTTGTCCGTCCGATGATGGTTTACGCAAATTTGTTATCAATCTACAGGTTTAAATTTTTGATATATATTAATAAAATTTGCTACATGAGATGATTCCTATTAAAAATAGTTAAAATCGATCTATTACTTAGAACACGCCCCATATAAAGCCTTTCTTAAAAGAAACCCTTATATATGCAAAAATTTGCAATATTAACGTAAATTGACCCTAAGTTGTACTTTAGCATAAAAAACAGGTGTATCAAATTTAAACCAGATGGATCAATTTATACCATCGCATCCCATATAACATCTTTCTCGAAAAAAGTTATATAAACAAAGGGTTCAATTTTGAATATACTTCAATGAAAATGACCACTGCTTTGTATTTTGACATAAAAAAATATGGGTACCAAATTTGGTCCAAATAGGTTCACTTTTTTGAACCCCCTCTCATATAACGAAGTGTTATAAAATAATAATTACCAATTTTCCAATATTATTGACTCATAATTCTCTTATTTGACTTTAATCATATTAAGCAAAGTGGTGTAAGATCTCTAAAAGTCGGCCTTGACTGACTATAAAATTCTTATTTTTTTACACTAGCTTAAATCTATGTAATACTAGTAACAATAAACATAATAAAAAATTGTACATTAAGCTTCTAATTAAAAATTCGAATAGAAGCAAAGATAAAAATAATGACAATAAAAATCCAATTGTTAAGAGAAAAAACTTTTCAATGTAATTAAAAAACAATAAATGAAATCATTATCATTTCAGCAGCTCTGTTTCAAAAGAGTCCCCAACAATGAAATTAAATGATAATAAACATTTATCAAACCATCATGATTTAGAGGAAATAAGCAATTTTCGACGAGCTTTACCACAATTTTTAGCTGTTAGTGTAAAAAATATTTTACTTTTTGGTAAGTGCAAAACAAACATTAAACCGTCAATAAAATTAAATTTATAATTATTACTTCTATTCTCTATTCCGTGAGTGTAATTTTTCATTTTCTTTTTTTTTTTTTTCTAAAGCTTATGGCACGACATTAGGTTTTCCCACAATTGTAATACCAGCCCTTCAAAGTGACAGCCCTGATAGAAATACTAATGATATTGTATTAAGTAATGAGGAGACATCATGGTTCAGTATGTTTCCAAGTTCAATTCCTTGTTTTTCTCTTTATACTTCGTTTCAATTTTTGTTACTTTTATGTTTATTTGTTCTTCTTTTTTGAATTTCTTTCTCATTCCGATTTTTCGTACAGGTTCAATAAATCTTATTTGTGTACCCTTGGGTTGTTTATTTTCCGGCATTCTAAGTCAACCAATTGGCAAGCGAAGAGCAATGCAAGTAAGTTCATATACTCTCTGCAATAATTCTTTTATAAAAAAAAGGAATGTAAGAAACTTAGTTTTCCCAACATCTGAGAAGAATTCTAAAAGAACAAGCCCTCACAAATAAATTTATACTTTGCTATTCCTAAAAAAAAACACATGTATATACATTATGCCTACTCAGTGCCGGCTTTTAATTATCTTAAACCACAATTTTGGGTATTTTATAAAGAAATATTTTATAAAGAAATGCCCAGAACTAGTAATTCTTCCAAAAAAATACCGTTTGCAAAATAGATTGTTGTACGGAGCGTGGTTCGAAAAACTAGTTTAATCATAACCATAATTATTGCCGGGCATCTTTGAGCCCCTGGAGCTACGCCTACACATCAAGTATCATTCAAAACAGCTTCAAAATTCTGCCCTAAACTTTCATAACAATTTACATGGAGAGACAAAAAACAAACGATATCCCCAAATTCAATCAGTAAGTGATTCTCAGTCGATGGCTATAATAAAAGTAGGCTCTACCTCAATTCTATTTGGGTGTTACAAACATCAGCAGAAATTCATAATACCCTGTACCATAAATAGTATAGAATATAAAAATTAGAAGAAGCAAAATTACAATATTTTATGAAAAATATTATCAATTCAAAATATTATCATATTTTGAAGTTGTATCCGTTTTCAAAGCAATACAAACTTACTTAAGCAAATTTGTAAAAAAATTCTGCCAAATTTTTTTTTTTTATCACTAGATATTTCAGCCAGACAGAGTTAAGAAAATTTAGTAAATTGGATGTATAATAGAAATAATAAAAAGAAAGATTCTACCTCAAATTGGTCAAAATATTCTTTGTATCAAAAAAAAATGTAATATAAGTTAGAAATGAAGAAGCTATTAAATTGCAAAAAAAATTTTTGAACTTTATTTTAAGTACATTTATAAAATTATAGTTTTGGATTTCAATTTAATGTTAATTTATTTTGTAATATAATTAAAATGTTATAGAAATAAGCAACCTGTTATTTTATAAAACAGATTTCTTTTTTATAAATTACTTTATTTTATTACTTATCATATAACTTACTTTTCTTGTTCTTGTACAAAATTTATAGTTGGTAAATGTGCCCATATTATCTTCATGGCTGTTATTTCATTTTGCCACAAAAGCCGAGCATTTATATGTAGCATTATGCTTGAGCGGTTTAGGCGGTGGACTAATGGAGGCACCGGTAATGTATTGTATTAAATTTCTGTTTAGAAAAATCAAACAAAAATATGATATGTTTAAAAGACTCACAAAAAAATTATCTGAACTTTATGAAAATAATTTCGAAAAAAGATTGAGATTTTTTTATGTTTTTCAATGCAGGTACTCACATATGTAGCTGAAATTACAGAACCGAAATATCGGGGAATATTATCAGCATTGGGTTCAACATGTGTTATAACAGGTATCTTCATCCAATACATTATGGGATCGTTAATGCATTGGCGCACAATAGCAGCAATCAGTTCCATATTTCCATTCACTTGTATTATAGCCTTATTCTTTGTACCGGAGAGCCCCATATGGTTAATACATAAACAAAATTTTCGTGAAGGTATGAAATCGTTGCAATGGTTACGTGGTTGGGTCTCAGAAAAATCTGTAGAAGATGAATTTAATCAACTTTATCATGAATTAATCACACAACCAGCTATAGAAGAGGCTGCTGAAAATCCTGAAGCTATTACGAATAATCAATCTGCCTATTTAAAAACTTTACGAATGTTTAAGAAACGATCTTTTGTGGTGCCATTTTTACTAGTGGCCTATACGTTTTTCACAGGCCATTTTTCTGGTAAAACTAGTTTACAAACATATGCCGTAAAGATATTTCAAATACTAAGAGCACCCATTAATGAATATCACGCTACAATATTACTGGGCGTTGCAGATATGTTAGCGACAGTGTTGTGCGTATTCTTAATACATTTTACCGGTAAACGTCCCTTGGTAATGATATCTACCATAGGAGTTGGATTTTGCCTATTCACAACAGCCAGCTACGCCAATTATCTCAATTTAGGAACAACCTCTATCAATATGAACCTCCTACGAAATAGTTCATCTAGCGTGTTTCAAAATATAAGTGACATTCCAGTTGAATTACAAAAATCATTTGACATTAATAATAATAGTTTAGCTAATCCACTGGCATATTTTAACGATTCATATTTCAAAGAAGCTAATAATGAAACATCGCACTCATTAAATGATCAAATTTTATATAAATTATCGGACAAAACGGAAATGAATAATATTATATGGTTGCCAATGGTTTTATTAATAGGTTCAGCGTTTTTTGCCCACATGGGTATACGTATGATACCTTGGATATTAATAGGTGAAGTATTTCCAGCACCAGTGCGTAGTGCAGCATCGGGATTAGTAAGCGCTTTAGGTTACATATTCGGTTTTCTGGCTAATAAATTGTTTCTACAAATGTTAGCCACCTTAACATTACCGGGAACATTTTGGCTATATTCGATTGTAGCATTTATGGGAGCTATCGTTTTATATTTCACATTACCCGAAACTGAGGGCCGAACATTGGGTGAGATTGAGGCGCATTTCTCAAAGAAATCATCAACAAATTTACTCTGTAAAAAGCAACAACAAGAATTCAAAAGACAACAACTACAACAAAATTCTATAGTTCCGAATTACAAATCCAATCCACTACATAATTTTAATATGGATACTAAAGAATTTAAAATGGAAGACGGCATTACCAATCGAGCTTTCGATGATAATCACATCACTCGTTTATGAAATTCAATTGCAATATTTACAAATTTAATATATATCTATTGTGATCTTTTTAAAATAATAATTTGAAAATATATCCGCTATATAATTTTACATTATCCATAATATAAGTTTACGTTATATGATGAAAAGTATAAAATTTGGTCCATGTAGACTTTCTTTAATTATTTAATGAGACACAATGTTCATGTAATGTTTATACCATTTAAAAAGATGAAAAAGGAACAAACTCAGCGTATTTATTAGATTATACAATAAAATTCACCTCCTTAATCTAAACTACAATATAATATATAATAATATTTTAATAATCCTTCCTTTTAGTACATTATTTATTAATTAGTTAATTGTAAACTGTGTACGCGAAGAGAATTTCTTAATCCAACATAATGTTTGAGTACTGTGATTGAGTAAAAAGAAGAAGAGGAAAACCTAACCCTTAGTCAAGTGCCGTCACTAAGTAAAATTTTACGCTATGTGTTTTACTCTTGGAATAAATAAAAAAGTGTACGAATGGAAAGATTTCGAAAAAAGTAAAATAAATAAGGTCGCATAGTCAGTATTATGAAACTACCTAAATATATATACGAATTACTGTTTATAACTACATCTTTAAAGTACGTGGTCTATTGATTTGAAAGGCTATGTGAATTGGACGTATTGATTACGAAAATAACTAAGTGTGTCAATACCTGTTAGCTCACAAGTCAGTTAAAAATTAATGATTCTGATACATCGGTAATTTGTTAACAGAAAGGATTAACCATAGAAAGTTAGAGTATAAAGTGAG
This sequence comes from Melophagus ovinus, assembly GCA_023089585.1. Classification (NCBI taxonomy): domain Eukaryota; kingdom Metazoa; phylum Arthropoda; class Insecta; order Diptera; family Hippoboscidae; genus Melophagus; species Melophagus ovinus. The sequence continues at coordinate 3,930,457 of JAKKIB010000253.1, forward strand.
CCAGAGAATCCCAAAGTAGGAATTGAAATACAATGAGCAAACAAGACTACTTACCTACCTCACAGCAAGGCAGAACCCTAGATGAAAATCCCATATATTATTATGGATTAGAAGTAATAAATAATAAATATATCCCGGAAAGATTAAATATAATTAACGCTGAACGTTACTATCGTGTGCTATTGGCCGAAAAAATTCCAAAAAATAATATAAGGAAATTACTTCGAAGTAATCAAAAAGATGTAAGCAATAAATCTGCTGAACGCTTTAAAAGATTTATACTTAATATATCACATGAAAAATTTTGTGATAGATCAAAATATACGAAGGCCGAATGTCAGTATTATGAATCAATCAATGCGAAACAAATGATTGATGCTAAAACATCAAAAACAAAAAGTATTAATAAAAAGTCATTTGATGGTATGAAGAGGAAACAACGTATACATCTAAAGGATAAAATCGACGGTCAAAATTGTTTAGATACCACGCAGACCTCGAGAAACGTAGACAGAAATACTTTACATTGTCTTGCATTAGAAGTACTGAACAATAATAAATATTTCTTATATAGATCAAATATATTAAATGCTGAACGTCGTCACTATGAATTATTAGCCAAAAAAGGCATAATAAATAACCATGAAATAATGTCCATCAGACCTGATATTTATATCAAAAAAAGGAATAATGTTGTCATAAATAAGTTATCTCGAAATAATAAAAAAAATGTAAATGATAAATTTACAAGAAAACGTTCAAAAGATAAATTTTATCATGATAGAACAAATTGCATTCGTGATTAGCGCAACGCCAAGCGACATTCCAAACAGCTCGTGAAACAAATTCGTCATAATTCAATGGACGTTTTTCAAATAAATGAGAATAAGTATGAATATTTGCGTGTATTCACATTTACATGTCTGTTGATTTTTATATGCGTATTGCTTTTTATATGCTTATTGAAATTTAATTATTATTAATTTCCTAAATCATGTTACCACAGAACTTTGACATGAGTTACACAGTATCATGAGTTGAAATAGATAAGTTATACATAATACGAGGCCTTGCTTACTTTGCCTCTTGTCACGTCTACTACTGAAGATTTTCACTTAGTGACGGATTTTTATTTAGCGGTGAATGTGAAAACGACTTGCTTGTATTACGCATACATTTTGTATTGAGAGTTTCGCTACATGTTCCTGTAAAATGCGCTGTTTAAAATTTTGTCTAACTTGTGCATTGGACAACAATTGGTGAACTCATCCTTTTTATCATAAAACTTTCCTTGATACTATTGATGTAATGATCTATTGCTGGTCAGATTAGGATTACTATCGAAGAGACAACTTTGAAGTTTTCGGACTCTCATTTACATAATTTACTGTCATCAATTAAGGCCAGCATACTTTTCGCGATTTGCGATAGATTTAAGTTGATTTAAACATGATACCTTATATTTGATGCGTACCTCTAACCGAGTTTTGGTAATATTTTCCCCACCATTTTTATTGCAATTCCTTATTTGTTAAATTTCGCTTGCATAAGTCGTGTGAATTTTCTTCATTAATAAAAAGTAATTTGCTAATTTTTGTTAAAAACAAAAATGCCTGGTTGATCTAATTATTGACACCAGCTGCTATAAAATTTTTATTGGAAGAAATGTTACTCTTTAAGGTACAATTTTAAATTCACTATTATTAATAAATATGAAGACGCAGAGCTTCTAATATGGCTCTACATTAACGTAGAATTATGAAGGAGCGTATTAGCGGGGTTTAATAATAATAAGTATGCGACTTATGTGTCATGAGAACAAAAAACTTTTTACCTCCACGCTGCGTTTCAAATTTTTTGATTAAGTGAGTTTCTAATTAGAATTACGTTCTTCTAAATTGAGAATTTGAAAATTTTATTAATTATTGTAGTAAAAACTTTATAATCGATTATCTGCCTTACGAGGTTAAGAAGTTAACTAAAAGAATTACAAGCCAACGAAGTAAAAAAGTGTAATTTTTAAATTACTTTAAAATTATTTAAAAATAAATATATCAGAGGGCGTTTCAGGGAATGTCGTATCTGGACTAAATAGTTCGCACAAATTTGTAATATCAAAATATAGGGCAGTGTCAGTTTTCATTGAAATGTAATCAAAATTGTAACTTTTGTTCATACAAATGACCTTTTTTTTTAAGATTTTATATGAGAAGGGCTTGTAAAAATGATTTAATCTGGACCAAATTTAGTACACATACTTTTCATGTCAAAATTATAATTGGGTGGAAATTTTTTTCAAATAAATTCAAAATTGAAATTTCTCTCCGCATACCGATTTTTTAAGAAAAAATGTTATGTAGTCTTTGGGCCAAAACTAACCTAAGTAAGAAATTTCATTTAAATATTTCAAAAATTGCAATCTGTGGCTTGATAACAAATTTACATGTATGGACAGGCAGGCCTAAATCAAATCAGTAAGTAATTCTGAGCCGAAAAACGTGGGTCTATCTTAACTCCTTTTGGTTGTTACACACATGCACAAACTTAAGACACCCTTTAGCACAATTTGGGGTATAATAATTTGATTATGCAAAAATATTTGCATATTAATAATATTTGTAGAAAGAACTACAATGAACGTAGAATAATCTTTTTTTAAAGCGTCTCGGAAAAGTAATTGATAACATGGTCACAATATTCCAAAATTATATAGTACAAAGAAAAACGATTCAATAATTAAAAAGTATTAATAATAATTTTTAAAAGTACTTCAAACAAATTCATATGTAGTGCCATCTCTAAGGAAATAAAGCAAAAAAAAACAGTGATATGGTAATTCTCTAAAGTAAAGGCTCTGCTCAATAATAATAAAATTAAAATTTACGTTGATTGTTTAGTTTGTAATCTCGGTAATGGCCACTGAAATAATTTATAATAGCGAAGTCCAACCGTGTAGAACGTGTGGTGTATATTACATGATGACATCGAACTATTTAAAACCTCTATTTAAGGCAAACACAACACAAGATTATTCAGAAATGATTAAAATATGTTCGGAATTAGCCAATTGGAATATTGTGTTAAGTGAAAATGATGGTCATCCACAAAGTATATGTAGAACTTGTGTTATGGAATTTCAAAAATTCTTCAAGTTTCGCTCATCTTGCTTGGAGACGCAAAAACAATTTCATATCAATTTCTGTCATGTAAGAAATGATAATCAAAGGACTATTACAATAAAAACCGAAAAAAATGATTATGTAGCATCATGGGAAAAGAAAAATTTGTGTGATTTTATGTATGTCGACGATATTAGTGATGACGGATATAGTACAATAACGGCAAACACATCGATTAAAGGAGAATTAATTGAAGCAACTGTACCCACAAAAACAATGAATGAATCATCTTGTACAAGAGTAGCTGGCATCAATTCTATTCCCAAGATGGGAATCAATATGGAAGTGCAAGTGATGCCATCATCACTAACTTCAGAAAATTTACCAACAATCATTTCTAATGTATCAACGATTAGTGCGAGCAATATTAATAATGATCCAATAATGTCTACAAATAACAAAGGTACCAACATTAAAGAAATACCATTTTCTCATTTTTCACCATTACACTTTGGATTAGTTGAATGCTGTTTATGTCATCATATATCAACGAATAGCGATGAACATAATCAGCATATGTATTCTGTTCATGATTATAAAGATCTTAAGTGTCATTTATGTGGTAAAATATTTAAAAATTCAACACTCGCTCGATTAAAATTCCACTGGAAATGGCATAATCTGCATAAACATGTGAAATGCGTTCAATGTGGCTTTTTATGTACATCTCGCTGCACATTGCGTGAACACTTTAAAGCGTTGCATGCAAAAATTCCTTGTCACATCTGTAAAAAAAGTAAAAAATGTTGAGCAAATTGAATTCCAATGTTATGCAATACAACAACTAAAATTATGATGCTATATCTCTCTTATTGTCTTTTCAGTGCTTCTACCCAAGAAAATGAAACGACATTTACGGCAACATGACTTATGCAATCAATTTGAACAAGAGTTACAGAAAAAAGGTGATTGCTAAATTCTTTATAAATTATTCCATTCTATATAAGTAAAAATTTCTGAAAAATTTATTAATTATCCGACGAATTTAAGATAAACGACTCATTTTATCAAATGAATCTTTTAGATTTATTTTCCGACTTCATTCTTAAAATCTAACAATATACAGAAGGCAATTTTAAAAATATTTTAATTAAATTGATTGATGGGTACATATTAGGCCAGAAACATTTGAAATTGAATACGTATCAAGGCCACAACTTTATATGACCATTGCCCAAGTAACGCTTTACATTTAAAAAAGTTTGGTTATGAAGAAATTTTAGAATTTCGAATATTTTTCTAATGAAAATTGATTCATTGTGATAATTTGGTATTAAAATTTACCAAATATAGTTCAAATCATAATTTAAAGCCTTCCCAGCAATGTTTCTAATATTAAAAATATTTCTTATATACATTATATTTTATAGCAGCCAGCTCCTTAGTGAAAATCGAATATTCCGATATTCGAAATGAAGAGCAAAAAGACGAAAATGCACAGCACGAATACCAACCACCTCAACAAATATCAATTCTTAATTCCTATTTAGGTGGCGCCTTGTTATCTAGCAATAATAATGGTATAAATGATGAAAGGCAAAAACATCTAGCAAAAGATAATAATATTAATAGTAATAACAATGATGATAATGATGATGATGATGATGATATTGTGGAAGAAAAGTATAATTTATTATGTGCATATTGTAATCAAACATTTTCTATAAGATCCGATTTGATTAAACATGTAAAACTTAATCATTCATGTAAAAGTGAAGCAGACACAGCACAATCAACTAAAATTATTCAATCATCATTTGTAAAAAACTGTAACAATTCATTAACACAAACCATAAATACATATTTAAGTGATATAAGTGATATGACTAATGAGAGTAATCATTCCATTTCTATTTATGTTAATTGTAATCAAAAGCAACAAGATAAAAATGATGCCATTAGTTTGTACAATGTAAATGATGACAGTCAAAGTAATGACAGTTCTAGATGTTTGCCATATGCTTGTGCTGATTGTTCAGAAATATTTGAAACAATTGAACAACTACGATCTCATCATTTAAAGCATGCAGTAAATAATTTAAACAAACAAAAATTTGCATTTTCATGCCTTGTGTGTGGTAAACGTTTTAATTTGAGGTTTTCATTGAATCGTCATTTAGTTAAGCATAAAAATTGAACCATTTAATATGATTAGAACTTTATTTTTAAAATGTTATGTCACGTTCATATGTATGTTAAATATGTAGATATTCTGAAATAATTCTTTTAAATATAATTTTATTCAAGCTTACTCTCTTTTTATTGCTGTTGCATTAATTATTTGCAAATGGTGGTTTGAAATTTACTATAAATTGTTTTTTTATGGAGAATTCTATTTGGCACGATACTCATATAAACAACCATCGTATTCAAGTTAATGCTTTCAATACTGTAACGTAATTCTCTATTAAGCGACCTCTATTGCTCATTGTCCAACACAAATACATAACAAATTAGGTATAAATTTAGATTGTTTGATTTATTTTATTATGCACAAAAATAAAATTATTAAAGAAAAAGCCCCAGAATTCTGTGTTAAATTTTTCCCAAATTATATGGGCAACTCATTTTTTATGTTTAATTTAAAAGGGCACGTATTTATTTGTAAATTTTAGATTCTGTAATATTGATAATACATTTACATTATATAATTAATATTGATTTTATATGTATTTTCTCGCCCATCATGCCAATTCTCTTCAATAATATTATTGGTAACTTAACTGATAACTTCGCATATCCAACTTATTATCTTTTATAAATCTTTTATTGATGCTAAATTTGTACTAATGAAATTAAATTATAAACATTTTTCATTTTCCTTTTGTAGGCGAATAAAATAATAGTAAGAATACAATAGAAAATTAAAAAAATTAGCAAATGTCTTCGTCGACGAATATTGGTGGTGGCGGTAATTTTATCGATGAATTTGAAGAGGCATTCCAAAGTTGCCTTTTGGCATTAACAAAATTAGAAAATTCTACAAAGGAAGAGACCGAATTTGAAGCTCAAAAAACAATGAATCGTTTTATTGATGTAGCTAGACAAATGGAGGCATTTTTTTTGCAAAGGCGTTTCCTTGCATCAACACTCAAACCAGATCAACTCATAAAAGATGAAAATCAAGATTTAAGAATCGAAATACAACGTAAAGAGGCATTGTTAAATAAACATTATAGCCGTTTAGAGGAGTGGAAAGCATGCCTATCGGATATTCAGCAAAATCCAACGATGCTAAATAGGCCAGTTGGTGCCCTTGGCGGTATACCTGGTGGCATGATGCCAGCAATATTGACGTCGGATCCAATAGCCGGCGGTCTGTCAGGTGTTAGTGTTAGTTCTATGAACTTAGGTGTGGCAAATACATCAATGGCTACACATGGTAGTGGAGGACTTATTGGTCAGCCACAACGTTCAGGAATGATGCCCAACTTGCCCGGATCATTAGTTGGTCAATTACCACAAATGATTCAGGGTAACGTTCAACAACAACAACAACAGCATTTACAAAATCAAAAATTACTGCAAGCTCAACAAATGCAACAGCTACGAATGATGGGAAAACTATCAAAATAGTATTTAGAACGTTTTTATTTAGATTAGTGCAAAAAAAAAACAAAAGAGAGAAAAAAGTAGAGGGAATCATAATTTTTATTAATTTCATTAATTTTATGCTTTATACTTAATTCTAATACCATACTTATAATAAATAATTGTTTTTGTGTTTTATTAGTTCTCTTTGCTTTTGCTTTTTGATTTGTGTGTGCCCCAGAATTTTATGAAACTCCGCGATTTTGCATAAAGTAAAAAAAAAAGTACAATGTGATCCTAATAGTGTACATAAATTGTGATTTTAATTCATTGGGTGTACATTGTACATGATGTTAAACATTATTCGAATAAAGTTAATGTTATAATAAAAATGAAAATATGTGTAAACGGTACTCCTTCCCATGATATGGAGGCATGAACCCTTTATTAATACATATAAAATATAAAAATGAGTGCGTGAGTATTTCGCATTGAAACGGAAAATAAACAGATAGAGCAGAATGCATTGAATTACAAGGCGCTAGTGTAGACATATGTTATACTTATGAATAATCGAATTACATTACTGTTGATGAAGCTACATTTAAACGATGTGATTTAAAATTATTAGCATTAGATTACTAAGACAATTATAATCCAATTCAATCTATCTCATAAACTTGATTGGGATCAAAACCAGGTGCCTGGGGATTATTGGTCATAACAGCTGGTGCCGGTGCTACTGCACCCATGGGTACAGCACTTATGGCACCATTAGCACCTGGTCGTTGTGGATATCCAGCAGCTTCAGGATTTTGATTTACGTATAACAATGGATTCATATACATGCCGCTCGGATGGACAAGGGTTGCATGTAAATTTAATAAATCCTTGTACATTGTTGGATCACCGCCATTCATCTCCCTATACAATTGCTGCAGATACGTGGGCACTAATTGCAATACCTGCGTTTGCGTAAATTCAGGATGATCTTTTGCTACTCGCATATTAAGTAATTGTAATAAAACATCTGTACGAAAACCAAAAATTTTATTCGATGTAACACTACCCGAGGCATTACCATATTGCCCACCATAAGCGGCACGATCGTATGCCATATACTGAGCAGTTTGTACATTACGTGTTTTTTCCGCTTCATATTCCGACCAGGCAGCTTTGCGTTCCGCCTCACTTAAATTCTCACTTTCCTCATTCTCCAATAATGAGTCGTGCTCATGATATTTGAATAATAAATTCTCGTGCTCCGATAATAATTCAGCGAATAAGCGATCTTTTGGTAATATTGGAATTTCGCGTGGTACACTAGGCGTTAATTCATACGTATACAACTCTAATAAATCCGATTGATTGTAATGTCGTGATATTTGCTGTTCATCAATGACCCGCTTAGCGGTAGCCTGTTTAGCTACTTGACGTTCATAAAGTTTTTGCTCCATTGTACCCATAGCTATGAGGCGATATATGTAGCATGGCTTATCTTGACCGAAGCGGTAGACGCGAAATATGCTTTGTGTATCATGTGAGGGGTTCCAAGAGACATCGAATATAACAACACGATTAGCAGAAACTAAATTTATACCTAAGCCGCCAGCTCGGGTAGATATAAGGAATAGGCGTGCTCTTAAGTTCGTGGTATCATTGAATTTCCGGCACATTGTTTCACGCTGTTCCACTGTACATGAACCATCTAGACGAAAGTAATCCGTGCCGGATGTCCAATATCCTTTGAAATTACCAACATCACCATCATAATCATAATTTCTAGTCTTAGCATCAATTAAGGCTAGAAAATGTTCAATTGTATCCAAGGATTGTAGAGATTGTGAAAATACTAATAATTTATCGCCGATGGCCTCACATTGCTCCAACAAGCACATTAAAATGTATAATTTTGGGGAATGATTTATATTATTTAAATCATTATCAGCAACAAAACGTTTCCACCATTCAGATGGATCATCTTCTGGTCCTGTTGCAGGAACTTCTTCAATATCACTATCAAGTTTTGCATTCTCATTGGCCTGACCAATAGCATTCTTGCGATTATTACGCGTTTTAATCGCTTTACGTGATGAACTAGCCCCAATGCCAGCACCATTATTACCACTTCCAAATGATTTCGTTGAATCGATCGAACATTCTGACGTCGAAGCATCATCTTCTTCATCATCATTGTCACAAATAAAATCATCCATAGAATCATTATCATTATTCTGGACTTTCTTCCGTATCACAGAATCACTATTTATACGCATATTCATGGGATGTGTCCATATGCGTCGCAATTCTTGAAAATCTTGAAATAATCTTGCCCCCTTGCTACCAATATCATTACTGCTTACATCGCGCTGGTACAACATATAATGTTCATATAGAATACGTTGCAATTCCGATAGCGTTGTGTATACTACATATTCATATTTCGGTGGTAAATATGGTGCCAGCACTGAATAGTCACGCCTCTGTATGCAGCCTTGTAATAATTTATGTAATATATGAGAACGATGTTTCATTAAACGTATATCACGATCCGTTGAATCGGTGTATTGCCCATTTGTGATAGGATTCACAAAACGATTTAAATATTCCTTGTACGTTCCCAGAAGGTTTGGCTTAATAAATTGTATCATACAGTAATCTAAGGCAAAAAAAAAAAAAGAAGCAAATTATCTCCCCAAAATATGTAGGTAAATAAAAAATTCTTCGACTACAAGCTAATTCTTAAAGGTCCAACATTCAGCTACTGTACTATCCTGTGGACAGACGTTAATAGATTACAACAGGCTTTCTTTATACTGTAGTGTTTATTTAATCAGTAAAATGTCACGACTTTTCATTCTAAAGAATAAAAATGATTTTAGTTTAGACTGCCCAGTGTATGCATTTTTTTTAACAGATTTAACAATAACTATCGATGTTTTTGCCAAACATTTTAGAGAATATAGCAACTTGTGTGACCAAAAGAGTAAGACAATGAACGAAGGAACATAATTAGAAGGATTCAGCATATATTTACTTTATAAATAAAGTCCGTTTGAAGACGGTTTTACCTTAAAATAAATAATATCGATCAAAATTCCCCAGCACTTTTAATCGCTAAAAAATTTTCTATGCCTTTACATCTATTACTTACATTCTTTGAGATTATTTTGTAGCGGTGTACCCGTCAAGACTATACGCCGCTTAGTGCGCATACGTGTCACAGCTTTACTGATGGATGTTTTCTCATTTTTTAATAAATGACCCTCATCGCAAACCACTAAATCGGGACCAGGATCAACAAGGGATTGTTGTAAACTTTCACGTTGCTTTTTGCGCAATCCTTTTGCCTTTTCATTGGTTAGAATGCGATACATATCATAACCCAATATACAGACACCGCCTTCTTCAAACCATTCATTCAATTTAAAAATTCTCGTATTCTTATCTCTATACTTGGACATATCATAAATTTCAATATTACGTTTGCGTGTAAAACTGATCCAATGATTGAATTCTCTTGCCCAATTATTCAAAGTACTTAATGGTGTAATGATTAATACTCTCTCCACGTTTGTTTTGCGGGAATTTGTCAACAAAGTGTGACTAAGGGTAACTATTTGCATTGTTTTACCCAAACCCATACAATGGGCTAAAATGCAACCTGAACCAGGTTTGTTTTGAGCATCCTTAATTGTCTCAAAGCATGCGTCCCACATGAATTTAACGCCAGCCACTTGATGCGGCTTAAGTTTCTTCAATAGATTCTTATCAACTTCTAGTAAAGGATTTTTAGTTTCCTCATCAAAATCTAGAACCAGATCCGTTACCTCAACACTTTCCGGTTTCTCATAGATTTGATTATACAATTTTTGACGTTCCTCTATACGTTTACGTCTCTCTTCTTCTTCTTTTGTGGCCGTTTTTGTGCTAATGTTTAAATCCTCAGTTCTCATAATCTTACGTATATGTTTACGTTTGTTGCTACTTTTTTTGCCATCATCATCATCATCATCATCATCATCATCGTCATCATCATCCTCACTAGTATTACGTTTAATACGTCGTCGTTTTCGTTTTTGCTTCGGTTCTGGTTCAAAATCCGAATCAGAAGCACTAGCATCCTTCCGAAATATTCTGCGTTTACGTGTGGGTATTACTTCACTATCGCTGCTTCTACTACTACTGTCACTCTCATCCCTCTCCGTTGTCTCACGCAAATTACTTTTATCACTTTTATCATCATCATCGCCCTGCACTGCAGGCGAGTTATATTTTTTCGCTTTATCCATTACAGCAGTAGTAAATAAAGATAACGATGATGAAGTTGAAGGCTTCTCACTGCTACCGCCACCATTCATTTTTATGTTATTATGTTTTGTATTGTTTTCTTTCTTCGTTAATTCTAAAGGCAATTTTATACGTTTCACTTTAACAACACAACGTTTAATATTGATATTAGATGATTTAACAACTGGCTTTTCTTTTGCTGAAGTATCATTATTTTTATGCAAAGTTTTTGCAGTATATTGTTCTTCTTCTTCTTCTTCTTTCTTATTAAACTTTTTAACTTGATCTCCTAATTTTTTGGTTGATGTATCTTTCGCCTCACCAGCAGCCACCTCCTTTATACTGTTTTCTTTCTCGTTAGTTTTTTCTGATTCTTCTTCAGATTCTTCTGTCTCTTCTGAATCACTTAACTCTATGATAGTTAATGGTTTGCGGGTACTACGTCGTGGTGAATTTCTACGAGATTTTTCAGCTTCTTTTTTATCGTGATTATTATCAGGTTTCTCCTTTAACGGTTTAGCCAACAATTTCTCTAAAGGTACAATACGTAATTTAAACTCGTTTGTTTTATTTGGTTTAACGCAAAATTCTGTATTATCTTCTTTCACAGATTTGCTTTCCTTTTCTTGACATTCATCTGTATTCTCTTTATTTTTTATTTGATTAGATGAAGCATTAATGGTGGCATCATCAGTGCCTGTTGAGTTACTATTACCATTCGATGAGCTGTTAATATATTTACTGCCATTGGTATTATTACCGTCATCAACATCATTATTTTCAGCATCGATTACTTGTACGGTACCATCACTTTTTTTATATTCCAATAATGTGTCCTGTTTCATCAAATTCACTTCAACACGGTTTGTTACATTTCGCTCTATTTGGGGCAATCTATCAGAATTGTTTTCATGTTCTATCAATTTGTTTATCTTTGCTTCTTCCATTAGTCTATTATTATTCTATTGGTATAAATGGATCATCTAAGTAGATTGGATGGTACAGAGAATGGAGGATGGCTAAACAAGATAAATAACAACGATACACATACCACAAACACTCACAGATTTTCAAATAATTTCCGCTATTTTGAAAGACAATCTTATTATAATTACAACGACCACCAATGGCTGATTATCATTTTCAATTTTCTATAAAGATATATTTTTCATTATTCATACAATTGATTTTGATATATGATCTGTGACGGCCAGTGTGAACATCACATCAGTTATACTTTACATATTACACGTTCACTTTACAATCTTAATAGTAGCCATTAATTACACATATTCATTTTCATTTTATTTTATGCATTTTTATTATTATTTATAACACTTTCATTAAAAAAGAAAAATAGAAACTCGCCTTTTTCATTCACGACAACGCCGCTTTAGGAAAAAATCTTCTTAGAAAATTATTTCTTTTTTCAGGGTATAGAGAGAAGGTGTGTTTAATAGTTAAAACAAATATATATGCATATACATAAATCGAATACAACTCTGGATTCTATTTAATACATCAACCATAATCATGTGTTGCAAAATAATTCAATTACGATTTATTATCATTTATGTAAAATTTATGATGATAACAAAGTTGTGTTTTTTTTTTGTTTTTAAATTTATATTGATTAAATGTATTTAATTATTCAAATTTTTACTTAATTATTATTATGATATGTAATTTATTAAAAATTACAAAAAATAAATGTGTTGGTAATAAAAAGTTCAAAAATTGGTAATAATTAGCATGCATCTGATTTTCAAATCAGTTAAAGTTATTTTCTGCATCTCCTCGGTAAGTAATGCTTCCTACCAATAAATGTGTTTTTCAAAGACCGTGGCATATGAGGTATAAATGGTGTAAAATTCGTAGTCTGCTCTTCTTATATGATTCTTGTAATTTTCATGCATTTACTGTTTAATACTCTCACTATCTCTTGATAACTCGCACATCACTTGCTAAACTTTTAAAATTCAATAATTAGTTGAGTAAATCGATTTGCCAAGTCACTGCGGTATCCGTTATTTACTTGTATTAACCTTATTTTATTTCCCAGGTATGATTTTGTACCATAAGTGATGTACGGTATAAAAAGAATGGCCTTACATCGCGCTAAATAAATTAAAATCACTCAAAGTAATTTTTTTATTTAAATATTGTTATATTTTAATATTATTTTATTATTATTTTTATCATATAAAAACAAAACTACTTCATTAATCATTACTCTGTAATAATGTTGATTTTGTTTTTGTTTTTGCTTTCACCTAAAAGTGAACGATATTTACAATCGACATAGAATTTAAGACAAATATTGCGCAAACGGTCTTGAATAAATTTAATTTTTTTTCAATTTTTTTTCTTTATAAAGTCCAAGTCAACGATAATCTCTTATCCAATACATAATTATACTTCTGTATATATATTTTCTCGTATTTTGTTTTATTTCATACATTCGCTGCTCAATCATTACTTTACTCTTTACAAAAAAAAAAAAAAAAAAAGAGAGGAGATAAAATTTTAAATAATAAATAAGCAAACTTAGATGTTTACTGATAGAATTGGATTTGCTTTTTCTTCATTATGCTACAATAAATAAAATTATAATGCGATTGGAAAAAGGAAAAAAGGAGAAATTAAAATGGGTAAAGTAAAAAAAACACCATTCATAATGAAAATTTTTAAAATAATTGTAATACTAATAATAAAAAGAACATCCTAACTTTTCATGTATCATGTAAAAAAAACTGTTTAACTATGAGCTATTGTTGTTGGTGACGTTGTTGTTGCAGGTACTGATGCTGTAACTGTAGGTACAGCATTGGTAGCGGCAGCGTTGGTTGTAACACATTTTATTTGACTGTTTGGATTCATCAATGAAATCAATTTTAAATTGTGTAAATTTTTCAAATTTATATTGCCGCCCTGTAATGTTGGCGATAAAAATATTTGACCACCACCTTGTACAGCTAAAACGACGCGATTCGGTAATGTGGATGTGGATGTTGTTGTTGTTGTTGTTGTTGCTGCTAGTGTTATCGATGCTGTTCGACTCGCATTATTAGTAACTTTACAACTACCCAATGAATTATTCTGTTGATTATTCCTTTGTATCACAATATTTTTATTGAGCGTATTAATTGTTGGGCTTATGTTCACATTAGTTTGTTGTAAACGTAACGTTTGACCAGCTCCACCAATAAATATTGCTTTGCTTGTTGTGCCTGCCCCACCACTCAATACAGCATTTTTTTGTGTAGACATTTCCAAAGTATTATTATTATGATTTATTATTGTTGCTGTTGCTGTTTTAGCTATTGCTGTTGCAGCTATTGTTGCTGTTGCTGCTGTTGTTGTTACTGCTGCTGTAGTTACTGTTAATGGCATTGCTGCTACGGCGCTACGTATTTGAGGCATTTGATGTACTTTCAGCATTTGATTGCCCATAAGTACTGTTTGTATGTTAGGTGCTGTACTGGTAGAGCTGTACGCTAATGATGTCCTTGTCGTCGACGCTATCGTAGATCCTATGGGTGTTGCTGCTGCTGTTGTTGTCGTAGTTATTGTTGATGATGATGTTCCAACATTGATTGCACTGACTGTTTTGCTGGGGATCTAACGAAATGAAATGAAAAAAACATAAATATTTTGAAACCTATAGACAACTTTCCGGCTAATAAACCATTTCAGGTCTAACTATTATAATTAGAATTTAAGGGTCTTGAGTATTAAGCCACTAACTGACTAACATTATACACTTGGCCAGAGACAGCGCTTTTAAGATATTATTCCACGGCTCAATAAGAGTGCTACTGCTGACGTACTACAAGAATCGACTCCGTCCCGATCTATCGAAAAATTATCCAGAGGCCATTACAAGAAAGGAATGCTCGAAAGCCATTCCGTAGAGTCTTAGGCAAGGGTGCAGTTAGGCTTAATCTTATCCATTAAGCATTTAGGTCACTGAATGTCTTATATCATTCGATTGCATGCCTTTTTATTATGCGAATGTTAATTCTTTTTTAGACATTTTCTTTGGTACATCTTCCCATAAAACTTCTTAACATTTTGCTAATCTAATCCAAAATATAGAATTGGCAAATCTAAGCAGACCGCCATAATTTTGAAATGCTTTAAAATAAACTAAAATCCATATTTTAGCTTCTTGCCATTCACTATCTATTCTTCTTCTTATTTACATTAAAATTTTACAAATTACGTATTACATGTGTAATATGAATGAACATACAAACTTACATTTGATTGTTGTAATCTAATTGCATGGCCACCAATAATGATATTAGGATTTTGTTGTTGTGACTGTTGTTGCTGCGACTGTTGTAACCGTGGCTGTTGTTGCATTACAATTGAATTAATTGCTTGATTTTTGAAAGTTGTTGTCGCTAATTGTTTCTGGAGAGTTGGATTATTAGCAGCAAATATAACTTGTTTACCTTGTAAACAATTCGCCAAATTCAAATGACTTGTTTGTCCGGCAGCATTAATAACGCGTATATTATTAGCATTACCACCAGCGACTGTTCCAATTGCTGCAACTGAAGTTGCAGCAATTGGTGTTGCGTTAGCTTTTGTTAAAACTTTATTCGATGTTGGCATAAATGCACGCCCTATGGCAACAGACGTGGCAGGAATTGAGGTTTGAGGTGAAATGGTATTAGAAGTTGTAGAAGAGATGGAAGCTGCTGCTAAATTAGAACTATTATCGTTGACTTTTGTAGTAAGTATACGTTGTCCTAACGTTAATGTTGTACCAACGATATTAATTACATTATTCGTTACGGGTTGGGCCACAGACATTACAGCATATTGTGATGTTGGCTGTTGCTTTTGCAAAGTTTCTGTAGAAATATTATGCTGTTGCTGTACTTGATGCTGTTGTTGTAACTGTTGCGAATGTTGATGTTGCTGCACATTTGTAATATTTGTTGTTATCATTTTCGTTGTTGTTGTTGTTGTTGTTGCTGCTGCTGCGGGAACGGTTGATCCAGATGCAATACGCAATGCAGTGCCTTTCCTTTGTAATAAATTTTCCAGTGTAATAATTTGACCGCTGTTGGTTATCATTCGTGTTGCGTTTGTCGCTGTTGCATCAATTTGTTTCAATTGAGGTTGAGTCGTTTTAATAATTCTCGCTACATTACTGTTGGCAGATTGCGCTTGCGTTGTTGTTGTTGTTGTTGTGATCCTATTATCTTGTGGCACCATCAGTGTCAATGTTTTTCCTAATTGTTGTTGCTGTTGTTGGTGGTGTTGTTGTTGCAGTTGCTGCTGCTGATAACTGTTTGCGTTAACTATTTGAACAGTTTTGTATGGTGTTTGAGTCGTTGTCACCACTGGAGTCGATAATATATTTGTTGTTGTATTATTTTGTTGTGATTGCGGTTGTTGTTGTTTTAAATTATGTATTAAAATACGTTGCTGTTGCGGCGTTAAGCTGCTAGCATTAATTGTGTGTATCCGACTTGTTGTTGCCACTGCCGAAGTTGCTGGCGCTGATGGGGCAGTTGGTATCGCCGTTGGTTTTGTCATTGTTGTTGTTGTTGTTGTTACATTAACATTCGTGGTTGCTATTGGTGTTGTTGTTGTTGCCGTTGATCGTGCTACTACAATTGGTAATTGTTGTAGAATGATATTCTTTTGGCCTGTATGTGTTAGAGGCGTGGCTAAAACAGTTGTATTACCTTAAACATTGGAAAAATATTAAAAAAAAATAAAGTCGTGGGAAACGAAGCAATAAATTCACAATGATTTTTGTATCTTTCTTTATACTTTTTATAAACTACACCAATGCTAGAAATTGTGACACATACTGAATATTTAGTGAATTAGTCAAATTTCAGAAGAATTTTTTAAATTAATTTTGACTTAACTTTCATTTTAAAAATATCAAAACAGAATATCATTTTAATTCCAACAAACAAAATTGATGTAGGGTATTTAATAGTTAGTGATATTGATTACAGCAGATTAGTTTATTGTTTTCTGTAATAATTTATATACTTACCCAACATTAATTTTTGTGGTGCTTTTGTCACAGTTACCGTTAAAGTTTGAGCATTGCCAGTTTTCAGTGTCATGCGCTGCAGCTGTTGTGACTGTTGTTGTTGCTGTTGCTTTTGTTGTAAATTGGCGAAAGCTTGCGCAGACATTTTTAGTACCGATGTGGTTGTCGGAGCAGCGTCATTTAGATTACCCTCATTGCCATTTGAACTACAGACAGCATTGCCAATTGTAATTATTTTGTTGCTAGTATTACTATTGTCAATGTTATTGTTATTGTTTTTAATTATCTCTAGTTTAGGCGGTGCTTTTATAGTTGAATGCTGCTGCTGCTGCTGTTGTTGCTGCTGGTGCTGTTCGATAACATTTTTTGCCGAAGTGGATGCGGCAGTCAGCCGGCTTTTATTATGTAAAATAAGTGATGGCAATGCCGATGTAGTAATTAGATTAGCAGATGTTAATACGCGCTGCCGGCTTACAACTGCTTGACCTGGCGACGATGTTGTTGATGTAATTGATTTTACAGCGCTGCTGTCTGTAGCGCTTAGTGGCGATGTTGACGATGCCGATACTAAACGTAAAAAATTGTTATTTTGCGTTGCAATTGAAACGGTAGGTCGTGATATCGTTGTTTGCACAATTATTGTACATGAGGATGGGGAATGAGAGGAAGAGGCGTTGGAGATAAAAGCATTTGCTGATATTGACTGAGGTATTGTAACGTTAACTTTACTACCTCCGAGACCTTTAGCAATAGCGACATTTGTTGACTGATTTTGTTGACTTATACTAGCATTGACGTTCATTTTATAATTCGAATTGACTATTGTAGAGATATTGTGCTGTTGCTGTTGTTGTTGCTTTTGTTGCAGCTGCTGTTGTGTAAATTGATTAATAATAATTGGTTTGTTAAATGTAGTCGTCATGCGTTTTCCACTCAAAGTTGTTGCTGTTGTTTTTGTTACTGCTTCAATTGTGGTCGCTGTTTCTGCTAGTGTACCTGTTGTTACCAGTTGATTTGGCGTTGAACCTGTAAATGATTCATTATTCGCATTTGTTACGTGAATTGTTTGCAACCCTTGTGGTGTAGCAACTATTATGGGTGTAGTACTAGCAGTAGATTTCGCTGTAATACTATTATTGCTACTATTATTATTTATCGGCATCTTATTAAGCGGTGATATTGGAAAACTGAAAGGTCTGTTGGCGGTTGGTGGACCATTTTGAACTATAATTGATGCATTTAAATCACCACTTCTACTATTGCAATTGCTGCTATTATTGTAATTGTTATTTACAAGATTTTCCTGACGAATAGTGGATGTTTTCAATAGAGATTTTTGCTGCTGTTGTTGTTGATATTGCATGCTGGATGTTGAAGCGGGTGGTATTATATGAGATGGAATGTTATATTTTAATGGTGGTACGGGCAAACATTTGCTATTCATTAATAATTGCACCTGCTGTTGCGATGGTATTTGATACTTTTGCTGTGGAATATGCATTGCATTGGCATTTGTAACTAAAGGTGTTGACGGCACCAGTGCTGGCAAAGTGACAGATGCTATTGGCAATCCAATGTTATGATCTTGTATGGGTTGTGCTGGCAATGTCGCTGCGGTTTCTATCGCAGATATTTCAGGTCCACCACTACCAACGCTGGTGCCAAGAGTGTCCACATCCGTTTTTGTGTTAGTTGTTGCTCTTGATTTGCGCGGCACCACTTTCTTAACCTTTCCTAAACATTGATTCTGCTGATGTAAGCGTTCGAACTCCTCCTCCGAACGATTCCGGTGCAAATATATCCAAATTTTACGTTTAGCATCATAACGAACACATGGATCATGTTCGGCATGCATGCGATCCAAGGCGCCACTAACAATTGTTTGTAAAACATTTTCGGCAGCATCGCGATTTATATATTGTGAACACTTCAATAATTCGGATATATCGGTCCGAGTGCCTTCGCCATTTGGTAATCGAGCGGTTGCATCGCGTACTAGAGTTAATATAGTGACAAAATTTGGCCGATCACCCACCATCATGCTATGTCCGCGTGCTTTAGTCATAGCCAACATTGCGGTATAAATACCCTTAACTGGGCCTACGACACTCTCATAACCATGCATACGATATGTGTAAGCTCGATGCGGTTTTTCGAAACGTTCACGTTCTTGACGTTGAAATTCAATTATTTCACTTGGAGTGGCGGGTTTTACCTTCCATGTAGTGGGAAAACGTGGTGGGAGGGGCGTAATATTGGTAGCACTGCTAGTAATACTCCCAACATTGCCAATGCTACTGCCATTATTTTCATTTATGCTACAATCATAAATTGTTGGTGCGCTACCAGAATCATCATTTTCTAATGGACTCTTTGTTGTTAAAGCCGTATTATCCCATTTCATTTTATTGGACTGATTAAAAGCTGCATTTGTCTGTTCGTATTGCTGTTGGCAACGTTTCTCCATCCATGTTTGACAAAGACTGGTTAAACGATTATCTGAATCTCGACCCGCTCCAATCCATTGATATATGTGTATTTGACTTTTATATTCAATATATGGAACATACTCCTCTGGTAAATCATGAAAGTCTCCAATTAAAAAATTTATAGCTGATTTTAATAGCAATGACCAATTGTCTGCCAGTGTATACCATTCATTTAAGGCTGTTATCGGATTACGTAACCAAGTATCAATCTTTGATTTTAATTCATCATAATGCATTCGATAATTTGGTGTACAACAAAAAAAGTCTCGTATCAATGAAAAATATGATGAATGAGTTTCTTGTATCAAATCACTGTTGCCATTGTTGTTATTAATGTTGTTAGTACTGATACCGTTATTGACATTACCATTCATTGAAGGATTTATTGTTGCCGTTGTGGGTATAACTTTAGTTGGTGAAAATAAAACTTTATGGATTGCATGATTTTTCAATGACGGACTACTTGATATGGGCTCTAATTTTGGTAATGGCATTGATGATATATCATTTGTTGCACTAATCATTTGATTTGTATTGTAACGTGTTTGACGTGCAAAGTTTGTTGAAGTTGATATTGGCGTTGGTGTCGCCGTTGGTGTTGGTGTTACATCATTAGCCATTACAAAAGCGGGTATAGTTTCTTCACCAATATTACCAGCAAACGTTTCAACCTCTTCTTGTTGTAATTCCACTTCATTGTCCAATATATTGAAATGGGTTTGATCATCCTCTAGTATATCGGTTAAATTGTTATTAATATGTGAAGTTGTAACTGAACCGCTATCACCCATTAAAGATATCTGATCAAGCAACAATTCCTTTTGTGATGCTATTGCACCTGTTGCGACCGTAGTATTATATAAATCAACTTTTTTACGAGGTTGTATTGGCACTAAAGCTGGCGGCTCACTGAATTTCATACTAGTACCACTAATGGATGGGTTGATAAAACTATTGTCGATGATATTACTTGATATATTATCACTTAAATTATTATTATTAGTATTATTATTAATTGATGTAGTAAGCGCGGAAGTAGGTGAAGCATCCGTTTTGTTATTGATAAAGTTAACATTCGAATTTGTTTGGTTTGACTGAGTTTTTGCTTTACGTCCAGCAGTTTTGCCAATGTTAAAGATGCGTTTGAAATTGCCACCCATTTGCGCTCGGGCGCAGACATCCCGTAAACGAATATCGGATGTTTCAAACTCTGGTAATGTCTGAAATTAGAAATTTTTGAAAAAATCAAAGTTTTTTTTATTTTTGTTTTTTTTTGCTTTTCTATTTCAAAAGATAGTTGTCGTACCGGTTCTGTTAGCTTTCTCCTTTTGTGTTCTCTGAGATAATGTCGGAAATTTTTATTACACAAACGTAACTGTTTTGATTTTTGTTGTTGGCGACAAGCGTCTTCATCGTCAATTTCTTTTTCACGTTTAAATAGGGTACTATATATACAGCGATCCTGGAGATTACCAGTAGCTTTTGATGGTTCGATTAATTCGTCAGCAGTGATCCGGACTAATGCATCATCTTTTAATTCTTCCCCAGTTAGTTTATCCATTTCATCCTCGTCAGCACTAAGCTCATCAGGTTTAAAGCCGAGTTTCTCAATCATTTGAAATATCTCGCCATGAAAACGTTTACGCGCTCGTATCGCTGAAAGTTTATTATCAGCATACAATTGTGTTGGTTTGGGTTGAGCTAGAGTACGTTGTTGCACTTTAATTACAGTATCTGGTGAAGATTGGTAGGCGGCATCGACAAGCCGTTGCCGAGATAAAAACAATTGTTTAGCTAATTGAGATATATGTTCACATTGACGAAAACGTTGCTCGCGACGCTTCGATTTTGCTATACTCTGTCTTAATTTTAAAATATCAGGGCGATAATTGCCTCTTTCTAACTCTCGCTGTAGGTTGAATAAAGGCGTTTGCCCAAAACGTTCTAAACGTCCATTAAATAGCATAGATAATGTGCGGGTTTGCTCAATGGCATCCAATTGTGGCGGTAACAAATGAGTAAAACGTGGTAAAAATTGTTGTAAATGATTTTGTACTTGTATGGGTAGAGCTTTCCAAGTCTCCAAAGAGAAAAATTCACGAAAAATTGATGCATTCTCGCATAAACCTTTTGGCAAACTTAACGTTTGCTTTGTTATTTTGGCCAATTCGAAAGTATCGTCGTCATCATCGTCATATGAATTATCATCATCTTGATCAGATTCGGAGGAGGTTGATATAGTGCTAGACACATCAGAACTACTACTACAATTCGACAGGGTAGTTAATGTTGGTTGTCTCATGACCTCGTTACCTTTACCATCATGATAATTTTCTACTCCTACTTCAACTGTTTCACTGTCTTCGGTGTCAGACATTTGTAATTATATGCTTATACACTTTAAGCACTTTAAAAAAATCACCCAAGAAACCTGCGAAAAGACAGTTAGATAATTTTCACCGTAATGCAATTATTTTCACATCAATTAACCAAACGAATAATAATAGAAAAAATTTCTCTATACTTGTACAAAGTTTTTTTTTATTGCTTTACATTTTCTTCTTTTTAACTTATATATATATTCTCAGCAATCTCACACATATTATTACTAAAACTATGGCCAGTTGCATCATCAAATTAGTTTTATTAAAAATACGGCCCCGAATACATTAGAAAAAATATTAAATTATAGATGCGTCTTTTATTTTGGGCGCCTTTCCTCTATCTCTTCTGGACTTACAACAATTTTTTTGATTCCTAGCACCAAAATGTGCGGCACAATTAAATGCAATTGGATTTAACTTCTTTATCGTTTTTTCACACAATAAATGCGCAATTTACATGATTTTTCGCCGTTTCTTTCGCAATTGTCTGATTGCTTGTACTGCTCTACTCGTGTTTTTTTCCCTCGATTGTAATTTTGTGAACATTTTTTTAATGCAAAATGTCATTTAATACATAAAAAGCCACAAGCCATCTTCGTTGGTTGTAGCAACCCTGCGTAATAAAACGAATGCAGTATTGTTATACGATGGTGATTACAATACTGCCAAATTTGATTCAAATACCAAAATTGGTATGAAAATTTTGATTAATCTTATCAGAGTTTTCTGTTCAGTATATTTAGTATAATACATAGTAATGTAACATTTTGTTAGATTTTCCAAGTTGCTAATTACAGTTCACTACTTTTTTCAATTCAGACCCATCCATTTATCATGTACTGTGTTTCAACATTCAAAAATCGTATTTATTCTTATTAAGTGCATTATGTTAATATACAAATCAAAAATTTTAATAGTTTTTGGTAAAGAAATCTTGAAATATGGAATTTCCAAAGGCGATTGTTATCAGTTAGAGTATAATGTTTGTCGCCTATAATTAAAGTAGGGTTAGAAAAATATTAAATTATACAGTATAATAATTATTGTATAGTAAAAATTAATTGGAATCATCAAATGCATATTAATTTAGCAATATATTGGAAGTAAATTGAATTACACTCAGCCACGTAAATTATGTTTAAATGAGTTAGTCAAATTATCTTATTATTAAGCTTGAGAAATTTATTAGCACATGTCTGCAATAAAATAGCAAAATGAAAGTTTTATCACAATACATTTATGTTTAAATAAATATGTTTAATGGGAATATTATAATCCTATTAAAATGGCAGCACTCATCTAATTGAATACATTCCAGAGTTTACACGCAGTCTGTGATAAAATGATGGTAAGCAAAACTAAAGCAATAAAGTTTACTACTAAATTATATTAACTTGGTGTCACTAAAGTAAAATGCCGTATTTGTTGTTACAATAACTTTTAGAGTATATTTACAATATATTTAAAATTGTTATTATCCTGAATATTAATAAAAAAAGTAAAACAAAGGAAGTAACTTTAAAAATGCCTCGGGTCCCCAGACCTCACTTAAATAAAATACCTGGTGATTACATGCCCATAGTTGAACATGAAGTTCACGCAAAAGATTTAAAGACAATAACACATTTGGAATTGAAAGATCTTAAAGTGAGACAAGAGAAATTATTGTTCAATAAGTAAGATGAATAAATAGAAAGTTAATAATATTTATAATCAATTTAATAATATTTCGTATGTGACTTGGAAAGAAAACAGCTAGAAATATTGCCAGACAAAGGAAAACGTATAAAAGAATTGTACGAAAATATTTTGGATGAGTTGGAGCGTCGAAAAAACGTTGAAGAGGTGGCGAAATTATTCTCTAATTTAAATATTGCGAGTACAGGTCAAAGAAAGTTAGATAATTTAGAATGGGATGGTAAATTATGTGATAAGAGTGATATTACTTTAGATGTATTAGACAGTGATGATGAATATGATATGGATCCATTGAGGATTTTGGCTCAAAAACAAATGCATCAGCGGCAAATTAAAGTAATGGAACCTGAACCTACTTTAATTACGGAAGATGACTTAAGAGATATTGAATCATTTAAATTGGAATCCATAGACTCAGGAATTCAAACAGAAACTGAACGATCTACATCACCCATTAATGCTGAAATCATAAATATTGACATCAAAACGAAATTGGAAACCTTAAAAATGAAATTATCTCTCAAGCAGAGACAATCGAAGAAAAATAACAAATATCAAAGAGAAGATGAAGAGAAAGATAACTCAAAAAATTCTGAACATTTTCCCAATGTTGATGCACATGTAAATTATTTAATAGAGAAAACCGAATTAAACATAATTGAAAAAAGAGAGAAATTTAAACCGTATCAAACAACTGTCAGTAATGTCCATGATCCAGTGAAAGAGAAGATGCGCAAGAAAACAAAGCATTGGGAAATCACAGCAGCTACTCCACCATCCATACAACATAATCCAACAAAAATGATAAGCTTAATGGAATCAGTGGAAATACAAGAGCAATATATAAAAAAATTGAAGGAATTGCAAGAGAAACAAGCAGCTGAACGTTTACTGGCTAAGCAGCAGCGTATGGAACAATTCAAGATAAAAGTACCTCCAGAAGAAATATTGAAAACACAAGCTTCCTTTGTCAATTATCGTTCAATATCAAAAGCGGACAATTTGCTTTTATCGTCTGGTGATGGCAAAAAAACTCTAAATGAAAATGTTGAGCATAACGATGACCTTGACCCTTAGTCGTTTGTCATCAAATGGTGAAATATGCAAAATAACAAAAGATATCATTGATTAACGATGATTTTATTTTTGATTATTTTATTTTGTAACTCAGTTTGCAACATTTATGAAACAGATACTTAACGGTAATTTTGTTTTTAACTTTTTTATTTTTTGTTTCGCTTATTTATATTTGAACATTTTAATAATTGGCTGTTTATTATTTATTTATTTCTTTTTTCGGAAAAATTAGTCCATTCATTAAGAGAAATAAAGATAGATATATATATACGTATACATATATATATACATATGCATATATTTATATATATATGTGTATGTGGGTGTACGTTTGCTTAAATGTTTAGTTAAATATTTTTGTTAGTGTGAGTTTGCTAAAATTTTAAATGGAATAAAATTGTGTTGCTGTTGATGCTTGCAATTCAATTTGTCCCATTTTAAATTGCAGTCGTTTCAGCCATTTTAATAGTATTTCACTTGGATGCGTTTGCTGCTCATCATAATCGGGCGCATAATCGCGCACATTTTCCAAACGTACATGTAGTGTATCAGATAACTTTTGTCCCAAAAAGATAGTTATATAAATATGTATGTAAAAATTGTGCAATTAATTATTTTGTACAATAGATTTTATAATAAATAATTTTACTTGAGTATGCGATGATAACACAGGACTCCATAAGGGTAATAATTTATTTAGTATTGTTGAATTAGTTTCCCTTAAAGCTTCTAAGAGGCTCAAGAAATGTAAATTGACCATTTCCGAAAGCTAAATTACGCAAACATTTCCATAATTCATTAATTATGTATGGCAGTTTTTACGAAATGTTTTGTTTTAGTTTTTTGGAGTGTGTTAGCTTTAGCATTAAGTAACTGTTTAGGAAGCTTTTGCAAATTGATTTCCAGGACATTAACATTGCGTAATTCGAAAATATAACGAACAAGGCAAGAAAAAGAACCTTCATATGGATAAGATTTCTAAATTTATCACAATCAGCTTATAAACCGTGTTCATAGCAATTTTCAATATAGGAATCTGAAACGCATTGCGACTTTATCTTGCTAGAAAACGTCTGAATCAAAGTATTGTTTTGTATCGATGTTTAGTAAAAAAATTTTTCAAAATTGTGAAAGTGTTTCAATGTGAGTCATTATAAATTTCAATGTGAGGCCTATGAAAATTACAAAATATAGCCAATATATTTTTAAGCAAGTTTTAGCTAATAGTTTTTGTAATATTCTTTTTTGAGCGGACATTAAAGGTCGGACTTTTGTTTATATCACAAATTATAATCTGTAAAATAAGTCCTGTTAAAAATTTATGCATTTCTGAGAATGTAATAATATTTAGATTATACCATGCAGGTTGACTTTGAGTAGCTTTCGGAATTGCCCGCTTGTACTTTATGCCTATTCATGTAAATTTGTTATTAAAATAAGGGTCGTAATTTACGAGACATGCTTATTCATATTTAGAAAACCAAAATAAGAATCACAATTTGAAAACTTTTTTTGTAATAAAAAAGCCAACACATCAGGATTAGTTGATATACCATATAGATGTTTAAAATTTAATTTAGATCACTGTACTTTCTAGATATCTATGAATTGAACGAATTTATTAAATCATTCGAAAGTTATATATATCTTCTTTTAATTTTTTAATATTTTAATGATTGGATATAAAGCTACGTAATGTTTGGTATTCAAGAATCGGCCCCGACCGACTTGTTTTTAATGTTGTCTACTTACTTTAGCATTTGAATTTTGTTGATAATCTGTGAGAGAATCCTTTGTGGGTTTGGCATGTGACACCAATTGCAGTATGCACGGCGTTACTTTAGTCCAAAATTCAAATAAGATACTCATTGTATTGGCCTCAGGATTATTAGAAACCCGAGCTATTTGTTCCAAGTACACAGTCCACAATTGACATAAAGTAAATGCATGAAACAATGACGACATATGTAAGACGGATGTTTTCGATTGTTCTGCGAAACCGGCAAATATCACTTGTATATGATCAGCTATATGACAAGATGCATCCTGAGGTATAGGCTGATATGATGGTGACTCATGTTGACGTAACACAGTAGTTGCAGCTGCACCTCCAGTGCTGGTCGCTTGCGTTGATAATTGAGTGATACATGTAAATGTACGTTTTTGTATTAAAGCCATATGGGTAAGGGATCCTAATAATAACCAAGAGAGTAAACGCATATGGCCCACACATTCAGTAAATTCTTTAGGTCCTTGTTGTAATGAAGATGGAGCATTGTAAAGCCATGGTAAATATCGTGCTACAGCTTTATTGTCCCTAGAATTACCGCGAGACATTTCTAAAGCTAAATATTGAGATACAGCACCTTTCAATACACCACCCAATGTATCTTCTCCCAAGCCATTTTGACTTTGAGTTCCCTTAAAATTCTTAATTTTACTAAGCGTGTGAAAATCGGCAAGAAAATCGATCACATCATTGATATATTGACGTAAACATTCAGCAGCATTTGTAGTAAGTGGTGGCGGTATATCTGGTATATCCGCTAATGTACCTGGTGGTAAAGAGCCTCCGGCATCCAATAATATAAAGCCAATGATCATTAATAAATTATGATCGGGTAAATTGATTTTAAATTTTAATGCTTGAACAAATTCAAAAATTAATTGACGACATAAACACTGTTTATCCCGATCCCGGGAAAAAGATCGACTGAAAACACAGGCATCATACAAGGTAGAATATTCGAGTTGTGTATGTTGCACACAGTAAGATAATATTTTCGAATATGGATCTAGTAAAGTTTTGGGTACGCAACTTAAACGTAAAGTTGCCACAATTAAATTCATTAAATATTCGTGGTTTTGTATATTGGGCAAGACGACCAACACCTGTCGTAAGAGATTTTCTAAACTGGCCATTGCTTGAGCCCAAGCCGGTTGGCCAGCACCTGATTCAGCTGGTACACACTGTAAATACTCAGCCATATTTCGAAAAATCATCGGTAATAATTCCAGTGGCAAAGATTTTTTTGCTTGCAGTGCTTCGCAAACCATATAAATTGGGCTCGAAGTATTTAATTCTTGAAAATCTTGTAGTGCCTTCACAATACTACGAAAAGTATTGCGACGTATTTTCTCTATAAATGAAAATGAATAATTTAAATTAGATTAAACTTGCGCAATTATTGCAATAATTGCATATTAATTATTTTTTAATTGATCATTTACTTATAACTTCTGTTTGCAGAATTTGTACAAATATTCCATTGGGAGCTAATTGATGTAAGACACATCGTAGAAATTGTAAAGCGACTGCTTGAGCACTACATAGTAATGGTGGACCATTTTCGCCTTGCCAAGGAAACGTACTAATGGATGATATTCTATAAATAGAAAAAAAAAATTGAAATGATGGTGGTGCGGGGTGTTTTTAAAAGGAGAAGTTGCAGCCATTTTTCCTTTGAATAATTTTAAAGAATTAAAAGTAGTTCTGCGCCTTGAACTATAACACTACTAATTATTAGACTTTTAACATATTTTAGGAGTAAAGCAAAAAATTTTAGGCAGTATAGTAAATGCATATATGAAGTTATTGAAATTTTTCGAATGTGTTCGAGACATTTATAAAATTACTTTGAGGTTATGGTGAGTAGTTCCGGCAAGAACGGTGCCGCCATTGCGGGTTCACGGTGTACAAATGTCCCTAATATTACAATAAACAGACCTATCTCTTCATCTGTGTATTCTTCAATTAATGCACCACATTCAGCGCAACGCTCACAAATTGTGTAATCACCTACACGTCGTGAACTCTGTATAAAAGAGAAAATGTACATTGCGGTGTTTAGGAAAAAGAATTAATTTAGAATTCTTTTTTGAGGTGTAGGCTTACAATTCTTTGATGCTGAGGTTCCGTTTGATTTTGATCGCCCGGTCCGTTGCTTTGCCCATCTTCTATGTCATCGATTTGATCTTTTGTAATATAATGAGTAGAAGGCGGTGGCCATGATCCAGCATATCTTGAACGCATTTCAGGTAATGCATTCACATCCATATTAAATGGAGTCACTTTTTGACGTGGTTTTTTCGAACTATCTGCTCTAGCATGCACAGTTGTAGGTACTTGAGTAATGCCGTTATCACTACAATGTCCTGCTATGTCCGATTGTTGTTGCATGTTTTTCAATATAGATGTATGTGGCACAGAAATGCCTTCCTTTGCATTAGCAGCAGCCGATTGAGTTGATACACTACCTCCACCTAATGAAGGTTCTTCCAAAGCTACTTGTTTAATGAGACGTCGTGGAGAATTACTACGACTATATGATTTAATGTCATCTTTCGTACTATCTGAAACGTCTAAACTATCGTCTTTCAAATGACTTATGTCGGGAATATTTAGACCGTCACGTAAGCGATCCACGACCGTTGCTATATTATCTAAGGTTCCGATGGGCAATAAGCGCTCAGGTGTTGGTATTTCTAATGTAGCAAGGTCTTTCGGAGTTAAAATATTTAAAGAATCAAATTCATCAGTGGGATTAAGCATCAGATTCATTTTAGATAGTGGAGAATCGGGTGAACCGTAAGCTTTATTTGATTGTTTGAGATTCTTGACTTGGGGCTTTTTATGACTAGCACTTAAACGTGAATCATCTGTACCCGGTGAAGAACTGGAAGCGCTACATTCAATAATAGTTTTGTGACGTCCTATAGCTTTACACGATACTGCTCCTATTTGTATTTCATTTAAGGGGACATTATTGAAAGAACGTTTATCTGAATTATCCGAACTACCATCATTTGCGGTTGATGGGGATCCATTACTAGAAGATTGACATTTCAATTCGCCTGTTTTAAACTGTACATCTTGCAATGCTCCCAGAGCTTTTAAGTGATTTGTAGCAATTGTTGCAAACATTTTTGATGTAGATGACGTGGAGGATCGTGCTAAATCTATAGGCATATGATTTCGTACCGTAATTGCATGATGTACATCAATTGGAGGACTAATGACTACAGTTTCTGATGCTCCATTACTTATAATTGGAGTGACAATCATTCGGATACCTTCTTGTAAACTGCGCTTTGATTGTGTAGCAATAACTGTTGTAGATACGGCCTCACTACCTGTAGTTTTGATTTTAGTGGTGTAAGTGTTTCCGACCTTAGTTGTTACCATAGACTTGTGCATTTTTGTCTTTTCATCCGGTTGTTCCGTAAAAATTTTACAATTTTTCGAAATCTCTAATTTACTGTTAGTAATATCTTCGAAATTTATTGTATCATCAAAAGATCCCTATGAATGTTAATTTAAATTTCACATGCTTTTTTTGGTGATTTTATGATTAAAGTTAAAGGGATACATACCGGTGCACTACTGCCTTGTATTGTACTATCAGAAAGATCACTTTCTGGTATGGCTACCAATTCCGATTCGGTTTCATCGGCATCCAGACTAGAGTCAGTGTACTTTCTGAAAGCTTGTTGTAGTTTTGGTGTGAAAACAATATTTTGTCCTTTACCTTTCGATGTACCACTAGTACCCTCAGATGGAAAAATTGGACTAGCCGGCGGACTTTGTTCTCTTTCATCAGGATCTGTCCCTAATGAAGGCTGACTAACATCACGCGACCGTGATACACCTTGCATATCCATTATTGTAGTTGGAATACGCCTACATTGATGGAAGTGATTACGTAAACTATTCATTACGATACGTATTGCCGAATTGATGTAAGCACTTTGGGGCGGCTGAGTATACGAATATTTATATAGAATCACTAGCATAGTGAAAATCCAATTACGCCGTGGATATTGCTCCAAATACCACAATGAATAATTGAAAACTTGCTTCTGATATGAATCACCCATAGTATGAGGATTTGGTGCATATAATATAATTTGCATTACAGACGGTAAAATATGGCCACCTATTAAATGATTTTGATCTAAAACTTGTGGTAAATTTGCTAAAAATGCATTAAATACCGCTGAGACTCTAGATAAATTGGAAAAATAAAAAGTGTTAAAATAGTTAAAATTGTTATGAAATTATATTACATTAAAGAAGACGTTATTACAGTGGATAGAGGCCGACACTTTTTAAAAACGTACGTCATGTAATGCGATTAAATGTTAATTAAATGCATTACAAGTCAGAAAGAACGTTTGAAATTTTTAAATGTTCAAAAAATAAATTCATTTTGATTTTATTTAAATTAATATATATATATATATAAATAAATGATATAAAATATAAATAAATTGACCACATTTAGTGTGTTCAATAAAGATTATGCACCCGGTTCTTTTTAAAATTATATTAATTAATTTGAAATTATAGTTTTTTCTATATATCGACTTTGACATATCGATAGTAGCCCATACGTTAAGTCCATTATTTTTTATTTTATTTATGTCAGGCATGATCACGTGGTTCCAAAAAGTGACTTTGAGTCGATCAGGGTCTATCTCTCTGTCACATATTCTGTGTAACATGTATCTGTAGCATATTGTATAATTATTTTAGGCAAATGGAATATCTTTTAAGATAACTGTACATATATACCTTAAATTTTCCGCTGTAGTATGAAAAGTTTTTTCCAATTGATTATGACCCAATAATAAAAATAAATGTTTTAAAACGATTGCTTGCGTGCGGGATATCGGTTTATCTTCAGAAGGGAATGCCTGATCCGTACGTGACATGAATTGCATTAAAAGAAAAACTAATATATGTATAGTCTCACGATCTGATTCCTCTAATTCCGTTATGCGACTTATTAAACCAATTATATTATCATCATTTGTGCCGCCCAATGTATGGATATGACCATCTATTAGAATTTTATTATGAACTTTTATATATGAACTATCTAATCAATTATACATATTTATAAATATTTATAGATTATTCATATCTGCATAGGCTTATAGTATTGGATATAAACATTTAATTATATATTGTATTATATGTACAAGTATAGAGGCAAAATAATATTACAATAAATTTTTCTATATTAAAAGCCAAATAGGATCTTTTATTATATATAGACACACAAGTAGGTAAGGAATACATACCATTCTATAAAGGTTGTGATAATAGGAAAAGCTAAGATTCAACTTAAAACAAATTTAGAAAAATCTGCTAAATATGCTTTTATATATGCAATTTTTTTTCACAAATATTCAAGTATCTATCATTTGTTTGGTAATTCTATAAGTTCTTGAATATGAATATATATGTTATTTTTAAAAATCTAGACACTTTTAAGTCCCATTTAAAATGCAGAAAATTATATGTCAAATCTTTTGGAATTCTTGTAATTAATTCAATAAAATAATTAAGTATTGCACAAAGAAGTTTTCCACTTAAGATATATAAGATGAAACTTCAGAAAAGTTGAATTCTTCAAAAAGTGAAACTTAACGATTTTATTAAAAATTCATAATAAAATATGGGTTGTAGTAAGAAAGAATTTTAAAGTTCCATTAGAAGTTATGTTAATTATATTCTAGAATACATAAAGTTAATACAAATGTATCAAATCTTTAGAATGATTTTATTACAAAGTTTGAAGGGCGAATTTTAGTGTCCCATGTTCAAAATCGTGCCTTAATTTTATTCAAGGGAATGTACGAGGACTATTGCAATAAAAATAAAATTTTTATTCAAATAGTATTTTAGATGAATAATCAGCTTTAACTCAGCTTGCAATGTTGTCACTTCTTTTCTCTAATTTTCAAGTGTAGAATAAAGGCTTATTATAAAATATAGAATATAGTCCCCAAAGATATTGGACAACAAATCAAGCAATTACCGGACAGTGTAAAAGCGACAAAAGTATAATCTATACCACATTAAGGAGCGTTTAAAATAAATTTCCATATATAGCGGAACTCGATCCATTTACTTTTCACATGCTCTACAATATTATAATTTTTTAGGCTTGGATAAATATATACTGAATATGGAGGCAGTGTAGTTTATATAAATTTCGAGCGATTTTTTATACCCTACACCACTTGTAGTACAGGGCATTATAAATTTATGTAAATGTTTGTAACACTTAAATAGAATTGAGATAGACCCACCTTTTATTACACTGATCAATTCGGAATTACTTAACTGTTTGAATTTAAGAATGTTCATCCGTTTGTACATTTATCTGCCTGTCCATCTGTGTGCAAATTTAGATATTTTTCTTTATAAAATTTGGTAGATTGATGTGTTTTGTCTTAGATACGAACTCTAATGAAAATTGCGAAATTAGATCATTTTTTTTTTAACCAAAACCTATATAAGGCTTTTATTAAACAAAAGTCCTTATATGGAGGAAAAAATACAATTTTAAAAATATTTAACATAAAGAACATGTGTATCACATTTGATCCAGGTTGGTACATTCTTACGGCCACATCCCATATAACCCCGCTTTTTTTTTAAATTATACGGACAAAAGGTACAATATTAAATATATTTTAGCGAAAAATGTCACTCCCTTCTATTTTGACGTAAAAACTATGGGCATCAGATTTGGTCCAGATGGATATATTTTTTGAACTTCTTCTCATAAAATGAACTTTTTAAATAATTTAAAAATTATAAAAAGTTGTAATTTTCAACTTTTTTGGTTTGGAGTTCTTTTATTTAACTTTAATCACATAAAGCAAAGTGATGTAGGGTATATAAAAGCCGGCTTTGACCGACTATAAAGTTCTTCCTTGCTGGTTTTTTTTTTAGCTTAAATCATGCAAACATAGTACGCACACATAGATTGTTACTTGAAATTTATATATTGTATGGAAATATTCTTTAAATGCATTGGTGATAAGAGTTTGTTGGATTAGAATGAGGAGAAGGAAAGGTTAAGTAGGATTGAAAGGTATGTAAATATTTAAGAGACCTCGTGCTCATTCTCTGGGTGAATTATTTAAAAGGAAGTATCTTTTTCTCTTTATATTACATGATATTGGAAGGTCCAAACATAGGCTTGCCCTGTGAAATGTATACCATAAATCTGTATTTGATCAGATTTTCAATTTTTGTTTGTTTGTACAATATAGAACGATACGCACACAGTTAAATATGTGAACGATTACAGAATAGGCCGCACGATTATTGGTAATAGAAAAATATATAAAAAAATTAATAAATATATATATTTATATAAAGATAAAAAATATTAGAGGTATATTTACAAGGCAAATATAAAAGCACGTATATATAAAAATGTAGTTATTTATATACATAACATAAAAATGAACTAATAAAAAAAAAAGGAACAATTATGTCTGAAAAGAATGGTTATTTCCGAAATGTAATGTGCTACGAAATTGAAACTTGTGACATATAATGTTTTAAAACATGTATTGATGCATAACATGAACACAAATGTGGATTCTATCTGGATTTTTTATTTAAAATTTTTGCATTAGAAAATACCGTTTAAGAAAAGAGAACGTAAAATTTTCATTTTATAAATTTTTTATCACGCACATATTTTACTTTCAGTAATATAATTAAAAATTCAAGAAAATCAGTTTGCTAGTCAAGAAAGTTTAAAAGACGTATAGATATGTATCAAATTTGGCGTACGGATAAAATGTTTAGGATAATCACTTTTCTATCAATATTCCCGAAAAAATAATTAGTACTTTAACTTTATTTTTTGGATTTATCGAGATTTCTCAAAATAGGCCCATTATATGTAGATTGACCGTAAACATATTCTGATCTCATGTAAAGTACATCGATCTTGTTCGACCTTGGAATAAAATGTATGACAGATTGATCAAAAAAGTATCAAAAATTAGTTAAATATTCTGGGAGTCTATGCGTACAAATGATCAAAGTGGATCTTACTAGCCACATATACTGTGGGCATAATTGGTCCGAAGGTACATGGGAACTTTTTTATGTACATTGAAAATACATCGACTTTGTTCGACCTTGAAATAAAATGTATGATAGGTAAATCAATAAAGTATCAAACAAAAGTTAAATACTCTGGGACTCTGCGTACAAATGATCAAAGTCGATCTTACTAGCCACATATATTGTAGGCGTACTTGGTCCGAAGATACATGGAAACTTTTTTATGTACATTGAAACTGTGATGTAATGGAATCTAGCATTAAAAGAAGTTACAGTACATATGACATTAGTTAGGTTAGTTATTTAATATCTAAATGTAAGTATACATATTCGCAATAAGAGTGATGTAATATATGATGGATCACGGCCCGAGTAGAGTTATTGTAGTACAATGATTCGCATATGTTTGAGAAAATGCGAAAAAGATTTTTGTGGCAGTCGTAAATGTTTTTCCTTAATAGGATGAATAATAAATGAACTGAAATACATGGATATATGGAGAATTTGGGAAGAGCACAATAGTGCAATGATGAAAGTGGTTTGTGTTTAACAAGCAAAATACAGGCAGGTGAAATATGCTCTGCAACCTACCTTGGGGTGCCGGTGTAGCTGTTTGCGCATCACCGACATCACAAGTACAATTGATTGCTACGGCTGAAATCGTTGAAGGATTGTTTGGGTAATGGGGCAATGCATGTGACAGTGGTGTCTGTGGTAATAACAGATTTGATGGATGCTTTTGAAAATGCGTATGTAAATGTGAAGTAGTTCCAAATTTTTGAGACTGTTGAGGTTGTATCATTGTTGAACTTGATTGCGGTTGTGTAGTTATGGATTTGGGTGTTATGCGAGGTAGTAATGATGGTGGTGGTAATGGGGACGATAATTTATGGGAATTGATTAATTGTTCAGCTTCTGGCAATGTTGGCATTGGATTATAACTACTAGTTGACTCTATGCAATGCAATAAATATTGATGACTTTGACTGTATGTGCTGGCTAAAGTCGACGATGATAGTATGGATGATGATGTTATAACTACTGGTGCAATATTACTACTATAAGAATGAAATTGAAATTGGTGTGGTGTTTGTTGTTTATGGGTAACAACGTTATTAATGTTGGAATAAAGGAAATAATGATGGGGTTGATGTATTGGACATGGTTGTGCTACTTTTAAAGGAACTGTATAGTGGTGTTGGTATTGTTGGATTTTAGGAATATTGCAATGTTGTGTATACGATACACTACGTTGTGAATATGTATTGGTAGCAGTTGGCAAACTATAACTAGTACAAGTAGTATTGCTGGCTCCGGTAGAGCCTAAAAACTGACCCAAACCGAAACGTGACGTCTTCCGTTTTAATATTGGTACAGAAACTTGTCGATTATAGATTTTTTCCTTATCTGTTGCTACAACAAAATAATATATATTAAATGATTAAAGCGAAAATGCACTCTAAATTATGTATGTGCAATTATAAAAATTTACCAAATTTACTATCCTGCCTCGGCATCATACTAGCTGCAGGAGCTGACATTGTTCGTTTATATGGCCATTTAGTACCAAATGATGCACTCAATGTTTTTGCCATACTACCACTGGTTGTGTCTGTTTGACTTAGAGCTTCACGGGCTTTCAATATTTTTGTTGATAATGCTTCACTGCCATTTTCCGAATTGCGTAAATCTCTTAAATATGAAATATCGCCACTTTTCTCCAGAGTGATTTGCGCTTCAATGAATAATGTATCGAAGCGATTTAAAAAGAATTCCCAAGTTAAAACTTTACGATCAGATAATGAATTGTGTAACTGATAAACCGATTGTAAGACAACTGGTCTATCAACAATAAATAAATCAAATTGTGACTCCAAGCAGAAGAGGAGCGACCGAATTGCAGAATCATGTATGGTTCCAATATAGAGAGTCGCTCTCTGTGCCACGTAAACATTAATGTCATCCATGCTGGCAATAAGATGACAAAATGCCGTAGCTAAAGCCGTTTGTAGACCGACTTCTGTACGTAACGGTGTGGAATCCATAAAGCGTGTAATTACGGTAACTCTTTCTACTGCTGTAAAACGCATACGCCAATCGGTATCATGAAATGCTTCTTGTACAACACGCCAAAATACATCTGAACCGAGGGGCAAGGTTATACAGTGTAGTAATAATGGTACGCATACTTGACAAATATGTGAATGCTCTGCATTACAAAGATCCCAAAGACTAAACATGAAAAGAATGGAAAGATAAAACTAATTTTTAAAAAATTTTTTAGTGCTTTTTTTAACATTAATGATGGAAACTAAATAAAATGCAAAGAAGTTTACTTTTCATAGTGCACAAGAAATTACTTTTGACTTCGAATGTTACTTTGATTCACTTACTTTTTGATTAGTAGATTTTCTTGACACCATATAAAAAAGCCGCGATGTTGCTTAGACGCTTTAGCTAATGCATCACCATGCAGCGCCATTATATTTAGACATTGCAATATGTAATACAATATATCGGATTTTTTAATAAATGGTATTTCCTAATTGTCCAAAAATGTATTTAATTAATATTATTAATGTATAGTTGGGATGAAAAAGACAATAATATTGTACCGTTAATAATTGATGTATATATTGTAAAGTCTGAGGCAATTGATCTAAAGTGAACCTAAATTTGCCGACGGAAGTGTGCCAATAATCTTCACCTTCTTCATCATCGTCTTCATCGTTTGAAGCACTATCATTATCTAAACCTGCGCCACCGCCACCGCCACCACCACCACCACCTGTACTACCATTAACAATTCCACCATTTTCGCCGCCACTACTCCCAGTTGCACCACCGATATTCGACATTTTAGCAACGCTAATATTACCGCTACCTATTATAGCAGATTTTAGGTAGAAAAGGAGAAAGTTAGAGTGTTAGGTAAAAGTTTTCGAGTAATTTTCTTATGGGACTTACCACCATCGGCATCAGTTAATGTTGAAGATCGGGCTATTGCACGATCACTTGGTAGTATTGAAGGTAAATCAAATTGCTCTGATACAGTTTCCACTGTAGCAGTCATAATCTAAATTATATAAAAATAATTATAATAAAAAATCGGATTGATTATTTTCCAAATATATTGTTGTAATCATTTCTTTTTATATTATTTTACATTAAACTCATTTAAAAGTGCAATTAATAAAAATAGTTTACATAAATAAAGTGAACTGAAAAATAAGAATATTAAGGGTACATTAAAGAATGAAAATTGTAAAGGTGATCAAGTAAAATCAGTTGCCTATTTGTCCTGCAAAAACAATTATTACATTTTTTGAATAAAAATTCGTATTATTGAATTGCACTATAAAAAACATTATCATCTTTGGACAGAAAGTGCTAATGAAATTTATACGTCCAAGATACTTTGAGTTAAGTAAAATTTATAGTTATTTATTTTTATATATGTATGTAATAAAATTGGGGTCAGTTAGGACTGACTATTAAATCCTCTGCACCATTTTAATAATTGAATAAAAAACCAAAAAAAGGGAATTAACAAAGAAATATGGGAAATTTTCAACACAGAAAAGAGCATAATTTCGTCTCGTCCATGTTTCTCGTATTCACTTTTCTTTTACATTAAAATACCATTTTTATAACCATCATCTCCCAGAGGTTGGAGGTACATTCATTTTGTGATTATATTTGTAATATCCAGAAGGAAACATTGGAGACCCTACATCAGCATCAAGTTCTGAATCAATTTAGATATCTTTGTGTTATTAACATTCTCTCGATCGGAAAAGGATATCACTCTCAAATTTGGTAGAAACATTGAAAGTTCTTCCAGACAGAGTGGTATTGAAAATAAGCAAAATCGGTCAAAGGGCACGCCTACAATACACCTTAAACTGAAAACATTTCACTTTTTATATACAAAACTGAAATTTTATACATGTAGTATAACTATTTGACTAAAAATCATTTAACTTGGCCACGCCTACGCGATATTATATACTATCAAATTTTTAATTTTTTTATTTAGGTTTTTGTGTTATACTGAAACACTAAAAGAGGCTCTGAATCGTAATATCATGTTGTATTTAAGATTTGGTCTCAACTAAATATAATTTTCTCACTTGGGTTTTTTTGAAATTTTTTTGGAATATTTGTACCCAACAAACAGAGTATCAAAGTATTGTGCGATGTATTTAATTAAATTGTAAAAAAAACTGGCTTAAATCGATTGAGATTATCAGTAAAGTAAAAGGTAAATTCCATTCAAATCCATTTAAGTGTATGACAAATAGTGCACAGTAGAATCGTGCGTCATCACGTAAATAGACAAAAAATTTATTTATTATAAAATATTTAATAAAAAATTATAAATAAATTACAAATTTTCTTTAAATTTTTATTTACAGTCTTAACTTTGCGCATTTTATAATTTTTTATAAAATATTTTAATACAAAGGGGTCTTCGAAATTTCAATGTCTAAATGGGAAAAATTAAACTCTGTTCATTTAAATTTTTCAGAATTTTTCAGAAATTTATTGTTGAATTACAATACCATTAAGAGTCAGATTATCGTTGGAAAATTTATATGAAAAGACTTCTTGGCTTTTAAAGGTCTCTTTATATTCCCTTGGATATTGTTGTTGTTATTAATTGTCTTTTTTTTGTGTGTATGCTTAGAAAATATTACAACACACACATACATATGAATACATCAATACATACACACACATACGCAAAATACCCCATCTGTAGGGTGAAGTTTTCTTAATGGCATTCTATCAATTGTTTGGCCATTTCTGTTATTCGATATTAACAAATGTAAAAAAACCCAAAAATAAAACCAATTTACAAATAATAAATATAGTAACAAAAAGTATAGGCCTATATAAAGATAAGAAAAAAATTCTGATTGCATTCTTTCCAAGAAAGCAAAAAAAAACCAAAAAAAGAAAAATATAAGAAAATTAGAAAGAAAGTAAACACTTGTAATATAATATTTTTAATAATTACATTAACATATTTTACTATTTTACTATTTTACTAAATAATTTTCATTTACAAGAAAGATGGTGAAATGCAATAAACGCCAACATCTGTAACATTTTACGAAAATTAAACAATTAAGGGAAAACTTATAACAATAAAATAAAAAATTTCATACAAATTTCATTTGAATTTTACTTTAATGCTTCGATTCGTACGATTAGTTTTCTATGGATAAAAATTTTACTTACAGAACAAACATGGGGCATATGAACTAAAACGCCACCAACGGAATGAGGTTCAGGTTGTGGTACTGCTACAGGCACGGGACCTAGTTTTATTTAAACAAAATAAATAAATAAGAAAAACTAATACGAACATCAGTTACAAATACAAATACAAAAATTAGAAACACTTTTTACAGTTATTGTTAATTTTTTTATTAACGTTTTATATATGCAATAATTTTGAATTTCATTTGAGCAATGAATGTATATAAATATTTTCCTAAACATGTAAATTTTACTTACAAAATTGTCAATCTATGGAGAGAACTATTTTGACTCTACTTTTTATATGGATTCATTCATTTAAATATTATTTAACTATTTTAAGCAGTAACAAACAAGCAACAAAATTTAAGTAGAAGATAATATTTTCAAAAACGAACGATTGGGTATAAAATGTTTACGCGGAACTAGGAATACTTCATTGGCCCTCAAATTATCTAAATAGTAAAGTTTTTTCCACATTCTATTTGCACTTTAAATAAACAGATGTATTAAAGTTTAGTCCCTCCAACTCAATGAATAATTAATAATTAATTAAATTAAGTGAATAGTTGTCGTTCCCGTTGTCGTTTGTTCGAGTATTGTGTAGTGGAATAGTACATTAGCAATGGAACTTCTCCACTAACTTGAAAATAAATAAGGTGATTAATAGATAAGCACGCCAAGTCTTAGGTAAAATCGATTCGCAGATAATTAAGCCTATCTGATGATATCTAAGCAAAGTCATAGATAATGATAATAAGTTGACTTTACTAAAAGCCAAAAAGTATTGGCTCTTTGCCTCACCTGTCATGTCACATCATCTGTGGTTGTCTTTCTACGTGATAAAGAAAAAGATGGACTTGGAGACCCCGCAATTGAGTCATTGCATATTACACTTATACACACACACATATATATATTTATATATGTATAAGTTTACTATTTATAAAGGATTTTATAAAGTCCACATCCAGGAGTTGGTTTTTTTACCTTATACTACTTGTGATATAGGATATTGAAGGCCCATGCATTTGTTCGAATTCCGCTTGACATAGACTCACTGATCTCAATTTTTGGTTCTGGTTATGCCTACCTGATAATTTGATGTCTTCTGATGTAAATTTGAGTAATATTTTTTTGACATATGGTTTTCTGGGACATTGTACTGAAACATAGATAGGCAGATGTGTTTTCATAAATGAATCCTAACAAAAATGAAATTCAAATTTTTTAAGTGAAATTTCTATAAAGTAGGACTTTGGCGTACTAAATCTATGTACTATTTTTTGACCAAATCCCTTCGTTCTTGGTATACTTTTCCATTTAATGACCGCCGACCCCTGAAGACTTTTAAAAATTACATTTTTATTTTCTTGACTTTTGATTCATTATCTAAATTTTGTAATAATCTTAAGCGTAGTGATGTAGGAAATTTACACTCGCACCTGAACAGGAAAATTTCAACTTATTTTATTTTATTGAATTCTATATATACATTTTTTTATATATATATAAAAATTTTATAGGGATTTTAAGGTATTTCATTGTTTATTGAATTCTATATAAACGATATAAGCCTTTTTTGATATCCGTTTACTTCAAATTTTGAAAGTAATTCTATTTTTTGAGCATGAGAAAATTCTTTTTCAAAGAATATAAATTTATCATGATATCTCATTTATAATGTAAATTCATTAGAATCCAATAAAATTAAGGGCTGATTACATTGCGGTAACAATAAATCTATCAATTTAATTAAAAATCAACATACCAAACGTTATTTGATATTTCACATTTGATATTTGCCTTGTAAAATTGCATTCCTATAAATAAATTAACATGCATTGAACACAATTTTAGATGATAATATTTTCTACAACAGTGAAATGTAATAAAGGTAAAAGAAGTTTTAAACATGCTCAATTTATTCTAGCAAGAAATCATATCGCATCATAAATTTCTTCTTCGCTGCTAATGTTTACGTAGAAAATAAGCATAAAAAAAAAAGAACTGATCTAATATCAGATATTAAGCAGGCATACATATATTTTCACCCACCGCGCAGTCACTTTTTTTGTAAATGTTTATATTTCAAAGAAAAGATGAAAAGTCAGTTCTATAATCTCATCTGCCAGCAAATTCTAAATTATTTTAGCTACATGTTGCAGTCTATTATTGCGGCACTCTCCTAGTTGTGAAAATAGACATATCGAATACAAATTTAATAAAACCAAGTTGATTTAAGGTAAAATAAATCAAACGGAGAACTTGGAGGAACGTGAAGTTGTACGACTTTGATTTTTACAATAAAATATGGTACAGTAAAATTTTACATTGTCTAGGGATCTTGCAAGGTCTTAATAAAGAAGTATAGAACATCCAAATTTTCACTTTAACTCATTATTAGCCTGAATTATTTCTGAATTTCTGAATTATACAACCTAGAAATCCAATGTCTTTAGAAAAAAAAAAGAAGAGAGCGCCTATGTCGATTATATGTATAAAATATCTGGGTAGTGGGTAATAATTAAGATTCGGTCTTAGCCAAATATTATTTTCTTACGCTTCATTTTTCTCTTTTATAAAAAATTACTATTTTAAGTTTTTAAGCCGTAAAATAATGCAAATAGTTTTAGTGAAAAATATCTACATTTTGGTTGCAAGATGCTTTAAAAATTTCAACAATTTAACAAAAATCTATTCAATTATATGAAGCTGACACAATGCTTGTGACAATTTATAATATTTATTTAATAATATGAAGAGCGAAGGATGTCAATTCTGAAAATGGCACTATATTCAAACATGCTGCAGCGATTACTGGAAAGATCTCTCTTTCCTTAAAGATCGTCTTTAAAACAATGTTAACATTCCAAAGTACTTTCCGATAAAAGAAAGTAGTAACGAATATATATATATATATATATGTATATGGATATGTATCTTTAGAAAGCGATAGAATTAGAGAGAAAATTATGGAAAATATATTCTATTGAGTGTAAAATGTTTCTGTTGAATAGCACAAAATAGAAAAGAGTAAATAAAAAAGTGAAAATTTAATGGAACTTGTAAAAAACGCAAAAATGTTAAAGTCGTTTAAGGCCGACTTTTTAATACCCTATACAACATTCTTGCACTAGACATTTTAAATTCAAAAAAAGTAAACAGTTTGAACTTGAGGCCATAAAGAAGCGTTTTTGTTTTTTTTTTTAGTAAAGTTTTACACTTTTAATTAATTTAAAATCAATTAAGAATTTTACTGCTCAACACACATTATCAGAATGAATAAGTTTTTCATAGAAATCAATGGTTCTATAAAAAGTAAATATAGTTTGAAAATTATGCAAAGGCGTTGAATTTTTGTTAAGTGATATTAAAAATGGTACGTTTTTTACATTTGCTCTTTGATTTTGGTAAGTTTGTATAGTGGTATAGGGTAAATTTGTAAGTATGTAAAAAAAATATATTTTAATAATGGAATTTAATTGAAAAGAGTGCACGAAATGCAAATTTTAAACTCTTTAAATTTGTTTCATAATATGTTTATATAAATATAAATGTAAATGTATATTTAACTTATTGAATTGATTAAGTCTGGTTTACGATAAATCACTTCACCTGCCATGATAATGATTTTTCCATCTTCTGTCAAGAATTTAATGAAAAAAAAAAAATTAAATTATCCATAAACAAAATGTTGTAAATAATTATTTTTTCAATTGCTGCACGATACAACAACATCTTGGCTCTTCAATCAAATGAAAAGTTTATAATAAAACTAAAAAAAAAAAAAACAATAAATCAGACCTGATTCAATTATAATTCTCCCTCGGGAACATATGTTAATCGTTAATCGTTTGCATTTTTAAGTCGGCCGCTGTAATTTGGTAATTTGTGTGTGTATTTCGATAAAATGTTTTCGTTTTCTTTCGTATTCTTAAAAGGCACCGTAGTTTGTAGAATTAGTGTGAAATTATATTACATATGTTTTATATTGTGAAACTATCTTTTGAACGATATACATGTTTGATAAAGAGATTTTACAAAAGGAGAAATAGGAAGAAAGTATAATAAAGATAATAGAAACAATCACAGTTATAGAGTAATTGAAAGAAGTTTCATAATGCAAGCGACAGTAACGGATCATAGTACTAAGTAGAGAGAGGTAGAGTTTGAGAGAAAGAGAAAGAGAGTGATTGATAAGCAGTAAGAGAAGAGGTAAATTAAACTAAAATATCAACTATCATTAATATGGAAGTGATTAAACTACAGTTCCATTTTATTATCGTTTTAAATTATTATTTTAATTAGGGTAGTAAATAGGACTATGACAGTGAGGGAGAGAGAGAATTAGTGATCTACCGGTGCATAACTGATACAATTAATATCAGGTTTTTGAGGACTAATTTCGACTAAATTATTCAATGTTTATTCGGAAATAAAATAATCGAAAATAATAATATAGATATTAGAGAGCAAGCTGT
Organism: Melophagus ovinus; assembly: GCA_023089585.1. Taxonomy (NCBI): domain Eukaryota; kingdom Metazoa; phylum Arthropoda; class Insecta; order Diptera; family Hippoboscidae; genus Melophagus; species Melophagus ovinus. Next base: position 3,974,771 of record JAKKIB010000253.1, read on the forward strand.
TGGTTTTTATGGCATTATTTATTGGGCAAACTGTATTTTTAATATTACTTTACTTGGGAAGAATAGATTTACTTTAAAGGAATTAGTTAAAGGAATTACTTAATTAAAAGAATTAAAATTTTATTTATTTAAAAAAAATTAAATAATAAATAATTTATTTATATAGTATAAATTTACCAGAAAATCCTCCTAAAGGTCCTAAGGGTATTGGTAAAGGTGCCATAGACAAACCAACGTCCCGTTCTCTAGTCTTGTCTTTGTCACTTTCTGGTGGACTCTTTCGCGACGATTTCTCATCATCAATATTTTCTTCAATTGGTAACTAAAAATACAATACAGATTTATGAAATAATTGTACGCAAAAGAAGATAACAAGGATATTGAGTTGATTTTTTACATCAGGGGGCCTTATTGGATTTAATGGTGCCATAAATTGTACAATTTTCGTAGATAATTGATGCCACATTATTGAAGCTTCACAATAAGCGCATTCTCCCATCTGTAAAATGGTAATAATGGTATTAATAATGTAAATACTATAACTATTAATGTTTTATAGCGGTAATCATTATTTAAAATTTTATAAACCCTTTCTATACCCACCACCCAGAATTTGGGAGCATATATACTTTGTCATTATATTTGTAACGGCTAGAGGGAAGTATTGGACACCCTATAAAGTATATACATTCTTGATCAACATTAAATTGTGAATCGATTTAGATATGTCTCTCCATCTGTCAGTCTGTCCGCCTGTGTGTGTGTCTGTTGTAAACATTCTCCTGATTGTAAAATTTGAGATATTGAGCTCAAATTTGTCAGAGTCATTGAAAAGTTCTTGTACTCAGGTTGAAAATGAATCAAACTGATCGCAGGACACGCCTACAATGCAACATAAACTGAGAATACATTTTTTAAAAGCAAAATTTAATAGTTTTTTGCTTATCATCTGGAATCTGTAAAATATAGAAAGCTGAAATTTTGCACAAGTAGGTAAGTTATTGTCCAAAAATCGTGCAAATCGCGAAGTTATATAATACCAAACACTCATTCTTTAATGTTTATGTTTTCAACTTACTCCTAAAAAACTGAATCGGTTTCTGAATCGTAATATCATGATGTATTGGTGGTGGGCATCCAAGAGTTGACATCAGCCAAGTACAATTTTCTTAGTTGATGTTATTACCTTAGTGCATACATGACTGCTAAGGCCAACTCTTGCTGCAGTAACCATACATTTTAAAAGACGTGAAACATTTTCACACACGGACGTATGGATACCCATATGTTGTTCGATATCTTGCAATTCCATTTGTTTCAATAATATGTCTAACATTAATATGCAACAAGTTAAATTATGTTCAGCATCTGTTGAAAATTCTGTATGACGATTGGTAGGTGCTTCATCATCAGATATAGCTGATGTATTGCCAGAATCATCTTCTACAACGGGAGCTGAAACGTTTAATTAAATTGTTCACTTAATTTGTAAGTTATGTACATATTTTATTGCAATTTTTAATTACATATCGAACTTCGACGAGGTGGATGTGGCATATCATTCAATTTAGAGTCTTTAGGCGTTGGTTTGCTACTCGATACTTTGCCTTCTTTCTCTTTTAATAATTCATGCTGTATGCCATATTTCATAATACGTACACCCTCACCAAACATGGAAAATAATTGATTCAATGGTATTAATATGCCCAATTTGGATAAAATTTGCAGCCAATGCAAGGCTTGTTGTTGAACTTTGGCTGTTGTTTTCTCAAAACGTATTGCCACAAAATTGTACATAGTTTTAGCATCGAAACCTAATGGTGACATTTCGGGATCTAAAATTTTACTTAAAACAATTTTCAATTCGTGTAATTCCTTCTCGCTAACATCGTTGGTAATGGCTTCCATCCAACGAGGCATTACATAGTCCCATATTTCACTTGTTATTACTTCATATGGCACTAAACAAATTAAACGTTGCAAACCTTCTTTTAAATGAGATGTTCTTGATGCTAAGGTCTCCCAGTGACCACCAACTCGAGCATATTCTGGTGGATGTGGCAAAAGACCAGATATGAAAACCTAATTTAAAAATGTAAGACACAGTTGAAAATCTTTTCAATTAAAGATGAAATTGATGATATATATAGTACTATACAGTACATTATAATGAACTCGGCATATTTCTTTCAACCACCCGATAACATGTTCAGTTTTTAATTTTTCTATAGTGCTTTCAATTTGTCCTGCATCGTAAGAATAAGCTGTAACATGAAACCAATGAAATAGCACACTTAGAATACGACCCAAAATTTCTACAGGTGTATCAGATGTTGGTGTACAACGGCCAACCAATAACCAAATGCCATAACGTCCCAATTGTTGGCGTTCTTCCGGTGATATAGCGTCAGGTATTAAATTAATGCCAGCTGTTGCTGCAGCACCTGTTGAACCACTGCTACCATTTTTCCTTGATTCTGCACTTTCTTTGCCGGGTTCAAAATTTAATGGCTTAGCCTCTCTCAATAAACTAACAACACATTCTACCATATGCATTTGCATTTCCGCATCCATTTGCCAAGCTGGCGGTAAACTACGATGGACTACATGATCACCACCACGTCTCGAGTTATGTCTATTACTGTGACATTGCGTACAATATCGTATTGGATGATTGCCATTGTAACTAGCACATTCCGTAGAAAAGCATATTGAAAAGGCTGACTTCTCTGTCGAACGACAATTCTTATTTTCGCAAACCATAGAAACCTGTTGCATTGGATGTAATATATCGCCAAATGTTAAATTTGGATGATCACGATGGATTTCATTGGCACATTCTATACATAAATATAAAGGTGGTGGACTATCTGGAGCATATGAAATACTAATACTGTGATCATAGCATACTTTGCCAGCTTCAGCATTACCTGAATTTGGGCAATGTTCACGTTGGCATACAAAAGGTACTAAATCATCTAATCATGAATTAAATAATAAAAATTTCGACTTTCATAAATTTATATGGCAAATTTGTGTGTATAATTTAAACGTTTCTTACTAGTAAGTTTAGAGAGTAAAACTTTGCGATCAAATAAATTGGGATCAAAAGCAGGCCAATAGTAAAATAGTAATTTAGCAGCAGCAAATCGAGCAGCCGATGTTCCATACGCTATAACACATAAAATATCTTTAACTGCATTATGTTTAAGCGTCATTAAACATTCCAATAGTTGACAATGGTGAGCTAAAAAATAAGAAGAATCAGTTTATATGGACAATAATAATTAATTGATAATTAGTTCAAAATGATATGCAGCAAATATCTGAAAATAATACTTTATAAAAAGAAAAGCTATATTAATTGTATGATCATTCTATAAAGTACTGGCCAATACAGAAAGTTAAAAAGAAAGTCCTTCACACGTTTTTCTAAACGCTTGCTCCGTGAAAAAATTTTTTACTATTCACTGACTTAATTAATTTATATAATAAATTTGACTTTATAATTTATAATAAACTATTTTTATGGGAATTTTTATACATTTGCGTTCATATAGTAACTCCATTGTAAATATCAACTCACCAGGATTATTGGAATATTGTAAAACCATCATAATAACAGAAGATACAGATTGGCAAGCTTGCGACTCTTGTTCATCAACATTTTTACGAGCTATTCGATATAAATGATGTTTCAGATAATAAATATTATGTAGAAAATTTCGATATAATACAGAAATACTCACTTATAGTGAAGGGTAGTATGTAATAGCAAAGGGCATTAACGATATCTTGATGTAATGCTGGTACTAATACTGATATAGTTGAGCTAGCCAAATAGGGTAAATTATCAATTAAATCTTTATCCAAAAATGGTAATATACAGCATAGGCATTGTAATAGAGCTTTACCAAAAACTATATAAAATATAAAACACAATAATAAAGTTATTGAGAATATTTGAATAATATTAATGATCATACCAATTTGACCATATTGTACACACGGTGCCACATCAATTAATATAGTTAAAGCATTATAAAGATTACCATATTCTAAATTTGGATAGGCTGACATACGTGTAGGATCTTCAGAGGGGTCACGTATAAGATCATGCGGTGAAGTACGTACATCTTTAAGGACAGCTTTTCAAAAAATTTTAATTGTACTAATGTTATATAATAAATAAAATATCAATTGTTATGTATAATACTTACTAAGGAGAGTCTGAGAAAAGTATTTAATATTATTAGCGATATCTACGCCAGAGGGAGCTGGTAAGATATTATGTAATAGACGTACATGATATTCATGAAGGCAACGTAACTTTGCCTGAACTGTAACACATTTTTTATATAATAATTATCAAATGTTTTTGTTTAAGTTATTTGCTTTAAAATATATTTAATATGCTTACAGGCAGCAGCTCGTGTGCCCATATTGATGAGTTGCACCTTAAAACTGCCAGTCATTATATCTGACAATTCCTTAGCATTGCCAAAACTGCTGCCAATGGATTTCGCATTCTAAGGGTTTAAATTATTTAGAAAAATTTTAATCATCCACTGTTTTCGAATAATAATGATAATGTTTTTTTCTTTTTTTCTCTTTTTTTTTTCTTTAATTAACTTACTTCGAAATTTGTGATTTTCTTAAATAAATTTGCAATTTTTTACCGATTTTTCTTAAAACACTTTAACAACGCAAAAATATCTATGAGAAATGTTACGAAAAAATATCATTTTTTCATGTTATACAGTTTTCTGTTATTACGCTAACAGTATATGCGCAGTACACCTTAAAAAGGTATCTCTATATTATGGATATATAATTGTGATAATTTACATTCGAGTCGACAATTGAATGCCCAAAATGTCCAATGTAAAATAAAGTTAAGCAGTTCCAAGATATATTTAAAAATTGCCTACACAAATGGGCCATGCTTAAACATAAGACAATCTCTTATACTTAGCATTAAATACAGAAAGATCTGTGTAAAGACTTGGTATTTATAAAAATCTTATAGTCGATAAATGATCTTGAAATTTCAGATAACTAAAATGCCTGCACTTTTTTGTAATCATTTACTTAAAAACTATTTTATTGAATAACATTATAAAAGTCTTATGAAAGTGAAAAAAATTGTGAACGGTTACAGAACTTACCCTTAAAATTTAAGTGAGTGAAAGTTATGCTTAGAAGCCAGTTAGCCGGCCGGTTTCTCTTTTACAGAAGTTCACGTGGCATACATTTATTTACAGTTTTCCATTTTCTTAATCTCTGATTTTCTACTTCTCTTTTTCTCTCTTCTATGTCACAATACAATTTGCTCTTTTTCTTATTTTTTTTTTGTACTTGTACTTACTACGACTTTAGAACATATGATTTGGCAACAGGTGTCTTACATGTAAACAAATATTATTCAAGTTGATTCGAGTCGAAACGAGTCAAGTCGAGTCGAATCTACACAATTATTACCATTACAGATATCAAGAAATAGATTTAAGGTTGAAGAAAATGCAAAGCATATCAACTACTCATTTTTAAATTTGTCGGTTTTTTTTTAAAAAAGCGTCCACCTATAATTTGATACTCAAATTCAAATTGATCAATTAATTAGGCAGATGTGAAGGCTTGAAATTTGTCCTTTTATATGAAATTAGAACTTTATTTGAAAACCATTAGTGCGACAAAACGTTGGGCCTTTTTTAAGCCATTCGTTGTGACTATACCATGTCCCACAATTCTTATAGAATTTACAAGACATTGAGCTAACAAATGAGAGTTGCCTTTAGTTTAGTGGAGGAAAATGCATCTCTGTATCGTACATGATGTAGGATGTACAACAGTTTGTTGGTAATAGATTTCTATAAATGTACTTTAAGTATAAGTTGCGAAATATACTTTTTGTGACATTGTAATATCATACTTTCCTTCTTGGAGGGATGATTACATTCTAAACAGAATTTGATGCCAAAATTATTTCTAAGGTTTCTCCTTAAGACATTATTACCCTAAATTAAAAATACTTCTTAAGCAAAATACCGTGTGACCTTGAGAACTTTGAAAATAATTTATCCCCAATACTTAGCACCCTTGATCTATGAATGTTTACTGGGCATATATACATATGTATTTATTTACATATAATTACATATACATAATTTACACGAATAGAGTACGCAGCCGTGTACATAATGTAGAACAAATGTAGAATACGTGAAGCATCTTTCCTTTGTAGAAATACAAAATAAAATGAAGTAGAATCTCAAGTTAGTTTTGAGGTACAACGACATAAGATATATTATATCGTTAATCCACCAAAAAAGTAAACAAAATTATTAAGAATTTCATGGAAAATTTTGTTTAGAGAATAAAAAATGAAAATAACAAAGGAAAAAGAAAAGAATCCATGGCATACATTCACGCACACCGATTCCATATTTATGGTTCCTGAAAAGTTGATTCTACATATTTGCATTTTTGTATTTTAATTATTATCACTATCTTCGGATATTTTGAGAGCATGGACTTCTTCATTTAAAACCGATTCAGCAATTTTTTCTACCTCCGTATCTAAATCAGCTATAGAGTTCAATGGAACTTTCATGTTATTTACAACTTTTTCTGTTTCATTCTCATCCTTATTATCAGTGGATTTGTTTTTTTTGCTTTTTTTAAACACTAAACCCCAATAACTGGAAAGTGAACTCTTCAAAGTTGATTTGGATTGAGTTGCATTAAAATTGCCCGTTTCCGATTTGACATTACGATTCAAACTGTTCGAACCAGCTATTGAAACATATAAAGGAATAATATAAAGGAATTTATTATACTTGTTTTAATCGAGATGGCATGAATGACATCAAAACTTTAAGGTACATTAAGGTACTGAGATTGTTTCAGTTTTTGAGTAATACATTGAAAATGGCAACATAAAAAAGTCAAAATTTGATATTGCTTTACTTTGCGCAAGCCTCAATCTACAATCGACAAGTTTTATAGATTAATTTCTGTAGGACTTGTACAAAATTTCAGCATTTTAATCTTTTGCCATTTCCCAGTTATGGGTAAAAAACGACCAACATTGCTTTGAGAAAGCGAAGTGCTCACAGTTTACTGTGAGTCACAATCGCACTATGGACATGTGCTATGACTGATTTTGTTCACTTGTAGCGCCAACTTGCGTGTAAGGATTTTCAATATTTTTGCCAAATTTGAGCATGATACTTTGAATTTTATGAGTAGAAGAATGGTACCAACCTACGGATAATAAGATTGATTGATGGACATGTCTAAGTCGATTGTAGCGCTTCCAACACTTTTCTTTGAGCGTTGAAGTGAATATGTCCTTAAAGTCTTGATGTTGTAGGGAGAAACAGGGGGAAATATTTTCACTACTTACATTGACGTTGTACACTACCCAAACGTAATGGAAAACGTCTTTGACTTTTATGTTTTTGCTCTAGTGATGCTTGCTCCTCATCATCACTTTTATTTTTTTCCGATGTATCCATTTCAATGAAAGATTCATTCACATCTCTTTGACTATTGGAGTCACTGTTATAATCAGTAGGACGCCGCTGAGGCATTTTAAAGAATCGCCTCAATGAATTACTTTTCGCTTTAATTTGTGATGTTGATTCATTCCACCTGACATCTTTCGATACATTCGATTCCGCTAAAGGTATATCTTGCATCGGTTTTTCACTTTCAACAATATTTTCTGCCATTCTGTTATTATATTGTTAAGTGTTTATGTTAATATTTCTGCGCTTATTTTTTTTTTTAAAGATTTTTCTCTTTTTTTTTCCTGATTTTTATTTACTATTTTTAATTAACCAAAATTCATATATATTTTTATACAAATAATTGAGTTTCTTTTTAACAAATATGTAAATTGCTGTGACACATATTTTATTTTGATAATTTTCCTTAACAAAAAAATTGAATAATTATTATGAAAATAAAATCGAAGCCTCCTTAATTTGTGGTGCACTCATTTGTCAAGAAAAAAAAAGTTAACACTGAAATGTTTTGCCGAACAATTTTCTTTTCTTTTTTTAAGTAATATTTAGTCATAATCAATGAAATTAAGGGGAAGCATCAGAGACCCAAAATAAATATAAATATTACTGATCAGCACAAAAATCAGCCTCAGTGTGGCAACAATTAAAAAATGACTTTCGGGTTTCAGTTGAAAATTCTTCTTTGAAGATTGCATTGAAAATAAATAAAATTAATCTAACGACATGCCTGCAAAATTCATAGTTAATTGAGAGCTACGGTGCTTCTTTTTTTATAAGCAGTTAACTAAGCTTATAAATTTGAAAGAGACTTTTTTCAAATAATTTGCTACTGACATTACTGGTTTATACAACTCTGAACAATTTTTTATGTATGTTGTCTGGTCAAATTATAAGATTAGATCCTTAATTATTTGATTAATGGATGGTGATGATGTAAATCCAGCCAAATCTTACTTCTCAATCATTATTTTTTTTCACAGCCCATATTTTTTTTTTTGCAATTCACATTGCTTTTTCGTTGGATGTTTCAAAACTTATCATACAGATCATACATTTTAATAACAAGATTCATTCTAAAATTATAAAAATTGTACTCTTCAATATCTGTAATATTAGCTCATGTGAAAGTTGAATATTGTTGACACCAATTCTAGAATTTTACGGATATTGCGTTTCAATAAAAATTCTATAATCTATTAAAATATATTGATAATAGAAAATTAGCATACATGGATAAATGATAAAGTTAAGTTTAGCAGGTAAATCTGTTTCATGGTACAGTTTTACGCGCTAACAACTTATTGTCATTCTTCATTAATTTTATGTTGGGTCCATTGGTCTATTCAAGTTTCCTTAAACGCACGCACATATTCTTATTTATATATGTATTACTCAAGAAGTTAGATGCGCAATCAAAAAATATAAATGATACGAAGAGGCCCACTAAAAAAAATATATTAAATTTGTTACTGCCGAGATATGCCGAAGCATGCCAAAGCATGCCGAAGCATACTCAAATTATGCATGTTTTTGCTAATGTTACTATAGGTGTTGCTTTTGTTGTTGTTGTTTTTATTATTGTTATTGTTGATTTATTTATTTTTGTTTAGAGAATAATAATTGATTATTATTTGATTTTAATGGAATTATTTGTTGATGGTAAATTTAATATTAAATGAATTATTTAAAGATTTCATTGAAAAATTTTGCAAATGTTCCAACGAGAAAATTAAAACTGGTTAAATTATTAAACAAAATTACGAATAAAAGATGCTAAAAAAGAGAGCACTATCTGGAAATTTTCCTTTATAAATTTCTATTATGAAGACTTTCCAAACAATTCTCGTATATATTTTTTATTGGGTTATAGGTTTTTTTTTTTTTTAGTTTACTTGATTTTTGCTAGAGGTTTTGCTTTATTGTTTCTTCTTTCTTTTTCTCTTCCCTACCCATTTCAATCGTTACTTCTATAGCGTTCTTCTTCTATTGTATAAGATTTTAATTGCAATAAAAATGAAACGAACAAAAGAAAAAAGGCATTTCATTTTTTGTTCATTCATTGATATCACACGAGTGTAAAAGAATGGAGAAGAGTTTTAGAACGCTTTGATATTTGTCCATAAAGATTATTAACATTTTCTTTCGATTTTATATTGTTTCATTGATCATACGTTAATTGATCTGATTTTTATATAATTCACATGAATGTGGTTACTTAAAATAGCGTTATATAAATAAGTGTAACGATTAAAAAATAAGTGTAACGATTAAAAAACATTTTGATTAAGTTTAAGATTAAGTTGTCATCATTAGCTTGACTTGTTTATTGTGTTTGTTGTACCAAGATCACAATGATATAAGAAGAGCCAGTAATTTGTAATTGTTATAAATAAGAAGAAATTTCTATAAAATTTCAAGTAAATTTCTTTATTTTTTTTACTTTCATCATATTTTTATTAAGTTTTTTAAAAATCATCTAAAAAAAAAAAAAATTATACCTCTTGTAAAGTCAATGTCTTGGTGTCAATGTAAAACACCTGCCTGTAAAAATATAAATATTTAATTTTTTGCTGTGCGATTTTTATTGGAGTTTGCTATTGCCAAATTGCCGTGAGGCCATTAGAGAGATATTCTGGTTAATTGTATGTGAAAGCATCTTTCAAACAACTGTTATTGTTAAGAATTATGAAAATTTATTGACTTTTTATTTCATTTCTATTTAACTTACACGCACATTTTAAAATAAGTAGAAAGTTGCATTTGCCTAGAGAAATATCTTGAATAATCATCACAGCATGAAAAAAAAATTGACTTTTGACTTTTGAATTTTCTTTTTTCTTATTTAATATGCAATGATGCATGCATCTTCTTTAGAAAATATAAGATATTTTGCCATTGTCTAATTGAGTTTACCTCATTTTGATATCTGATATACGTGAAAATTTCTACAATTGAAATTTTTTCTACTGAACTCCATATTTTTGTAACTAAAATGATGGAGCAATGTACATATTTTCAAAAATGTTGATTCTAAATTGAAAATGCTTTAAATTATAAAATTTATACCTGTCATTTTATGTATTTCTTATTTATATATAAAATTTATTAAGATTAAAGTAGAAAAAAGTTTCAAGTGTTAATTTCTAAAACATTTTTCAATTTTTTATTTAAAATTAAAATTATAAAAATGTATTTACATAAAGATATAAATGAGTATATTTAAATTTAGTATTTCATGAATTTTTTGTAAAGGTCATCATTAGATAATTACACCCTACATCGCTTATGTTAAATAGCATAATGAAATTGTAACATGCAGAAAAGTTTGAGGTAAAACCATTTCTAAAATATTTATCGATTGATTCAGTATCATTTCAGAATTTTGTCTGTCCATTCATTAAAATATATTAATGGAATTTGGTAATTAGCTTAAGCATAAATCGCTTGTAATTATGAGCAACTTCCAAATTTATTTTATTTATTTAATATATGATCTAATCATGCCAAATTTGGCTTAAAACCATTTACATTTTGAAATCCCATTCATATAATTCAAAAATTAATAAATAATTTTATGTAAAGTATTTAAAAGTCAGTTTAAAAAATTGATGTGAAAATTACCCATAAACATAATTTACAAATGAAAATTTGTGTCATTGTTTCCTTGCGACACATTTATCTCATTTATCTCGATTGTTATTAAAAAATGAATAGATACTCTAATTAAAGTTTAAAAATAATGCCCATAATAAATTTTCATGTTAAAATTCATCTATTTAAATGGTAATAATTAAAAAATTTCTATGGAAAATGTCACTTCAAAAATATAAAAAAATAAACACAACAACCAACTAAAATGAATGAATTTAATCATTTTAATGATATTTAATTGTGATCAAAATAATTTCATTCAATAATGAAATAAATGAATCATAAAGTTTTGTAGAAATATTACGATGATGTAACATTTGCCTAAAATTATTGCCAATTTATCAAACAAATTAAAAGTCAATGTAAAATTGTTTATTTTAAATAACTTAACAAAGTTAAGTTATATAACGAATTTTAGATCCATTTAACTGAAATATGCTTTGCCTGATTTTCATGAATTTTTCATGAAATATTTTTGCTTCGGTATATCAAAAGAAACTTGAAGAAACTTGAAGATACTTCCAAACGTACAATACACAATTCTGTAGGACATTTCAGTAGTAGTTTTGCAGAGACAATCGAGGTTTTTAGATGATGCCTCATTGCATCGGTAATTTTTAATCTAATACTATTTGATTTTAAATGCAGAAATTTGTAAAGTATTTACTGAGATGTTTTCCGCCATACTTACTTTAATTCTATTTTTGTTATAGAGGTTTCATTTTTAAGCTCTTTTTACAGACTTTTAAAACGTCAATTTGGCCTATGACGTAAACATTAATTGTCTGAAATTTTTTCTTATCCAACAAAATATTTTTATTCATCAAAAATATTCACTTATGCCCGATATTTTACTTTTAGCTGATTTCGCCATTCTAAAAATCTGCTTAAAGTTGCATTTGTTGCAATTGATCCTGAATATGCAAACTTTTCATATTTTTTTTTCAAATATTCAATGTTTTATTTTGTAACAATTACAAAAGAATTAACGGCAATTATCCATATTATAGATTTTTTTTGCTGCTCATATTTTCCATATTTTACTTTGCCGTAACTTGGTTCTTATTTTAATGAAGTTTACGCGTAATTTTCAGTTGCACAAACAACCTTCAAGACAATTTTTTCTACTTTAACATTTTTTGATTGGTCATTTTAGTGCTGCCGCTATTATTCGTTTACGCACTTATTTGATCAAGTTTATTATGAAGATGATGATGATGATGATGATCAGCTAATGGCTAAAATGATATTTATGAAATTTATTAACATTAAACATTAATGCTGCTTACATTTCGAATTGTTATTCGAATTGTTATTAGTATCTTTCATATAGAATTTTTTTTAGAGTGTGACCTACACATGCATACGTACTAATTGTATGCATACTACAACAACAATCAGTAGTTGAAGTTTTGTGTTTGGTAGAAGTGGTCAACTTATTAAAGATTTGCTACTTCTTTTGCTTTTTATCTTTCGCTTACATCTTCAAAGTTTTGCCTAGCGCATTGTTCAGTTAAATGGTCATTTATGTAAATACAATGCATATAATATACAAACACACACACATGCACACACATATATTTGTGTATATTTAATTTTGTATGCACATATTTCTAAAATGTCTGCTTACTGCGTCTACGCTTTTTGTGTATCGTTCATTATTTTGTATATTTGACAAGTTACGTTGGGAATAGCAATACTAACAATAATAAAAAAAAACAACTAATAAAGAATAAAGAAAAAAAAACAACAAAGACAACATGTTTATGAGTAAATGATCGCATATTTGTTGGATACGTTTGGTATAATCATAAAGCTATAGAAAGAGCCCGATATATATAAAATGCGGCAATGTGATAGAGAAAGGAAGAAACAAACAGTTAGATAGAGAGATAGAGAGTGAATGCAAGAGAAAGAGCGTTGGAAAGATAAATGATAATAGAAAAGAAATATAATTGATTGCTGACTTATAACGCAATTTATAACGGCAAAATTTAACTTGTGAAAATTATTTAAATAAATTAATCTCCCTCAAAGCAAAAATACATATAAACATTATGCTTTTCTTTTTGCCTTTTTGCCTTTTTGCCTTTTTCTTTGTTTTGTCTTCTTCTTCATTTTAATTTTTATTATAATAAATGTAAGACGAAAATTTGACAACTTGTCATGTCAATTTAATAATACTAATAAGAAGCGTTATATTTATACGAATAAACCAAAAGCAAATAGAAAAAGAAAAATATTCAAATGATTGATGAAAGTAGAAAATAAAAAAAGAAATTAAAGAGAAAAAGGGATAATGCAATTTTAATGTAAATAGGCTTCAATGGTCAAGAATTTTTCCACATATTTTTCATTTCTTTATAAAAAAATACAACTTACATTTTATAGAGAATTCTTTGCTACATAAAATGCATGATAAAGAAACTTTTGAAAACCCATCTTTTTTTTATTAAGAACATTCCAATTACTATTCCAAATACTATTTCAAGTTCATATCGAGATAAATTGTCCAAATTTTCAATTAATCTTCATGATATTTTTACGATTTTGCAATATTTTGTACAAACATTTTCAAAATATTATAACTCCAGGATATTGTTGCATCTCTATAAGATACAGGTGAATTAAATCTATTGTGCTTCATAGAAACCTTGCTCGACTTTCTAAAAAATCTAATTTACATTTTCAATTTTTTTTATGCAATTCAAGTCTATTCTAAGTCAACTCTAAGTCAATTCTAAGTTTTCTAATAAAACTTGGCCTTTTCGTTAGAGAGGTGGTTAATAATTTTTAACGTTTTTATGATGATTCAAATTCTGGGGTTATCTGGATTAAAGAATCCACTTACATTAGAAATTTGCCTTGTAATTCTTTACATGTAAAATTTTTTTATTTAAGGACTTTTTTTAAAAATGGATCAACCCATTCCATTTAGAAAGCTTAAAAAATTTTTAACTTTAGCGAAAAGTCTTTACAAAAAAGACTTAGATAGTGATAGCCTTAGAAAGTACACTTTCTAATTGTTGTAACGTTTAATGATTCCAATGGGACTCAAGCTCATAAGATATTTCTAAATATTCCAATGAGCTTCAAGATCGTACGATATTTCTGAATATTCAATATTTATGTTTTGTTTACTTCACATCATTTGCTTAAACATTATTGAGCCAATAAATAGAATAAAGTTTCTTCACCCTGCTCAAGCTACTTTAGTTTGTAAAGCATTTATCTTCCATTAGTTGAATTTCTATTATTATGCCCTAGATACTTTATATCAAGTGAATTTTAATGAGAGTGAAAGGTATCTAAACTTTCACTTTCATGGACTAAGTATAAAAATAGTACGAGAATGATACAACTTTTTTTTATATTTTGTTATTATTATTGAGACATTAAATTGACTCCTGATATTTGTGTCAAATTATACTATAAATGTTCTATAAATATATCACATTCTTATGTTAAGCATAAATTACAAGGCAACGATGCGGTGGCCTATTGAACTGCAACTCAAAAAAAAATATAAATAAATAAAGTAACTTGCAGATACTAAAATTAACTTTTATGCACGTCCTTGTCGTCTGTAAAAAACAAATTTTATTAGTATTGGTATGTAAACCAGGTTAATGGTCTCTTGTTTCTTGTCATATCAGAATAATTTTGTAGAGAATTTAATAAGGCAATTTTTTACAAATAAATACAATATATCGATTATAATTTATTTTGTGCCATAAAACAAGTTTTTTGATGCATTAAAAAAAATAATAAGAATATTTTTATTAGGGCACAATTGCAATGCATTAAAAATTTTTATGTGTTTCAAGTAAGAAATTTATTGCAATAAAAAAGATGAGTCGAATTTTAGATATTTCTTAAATAAAACATGCACTGGCCCAATATTAATAAAGTTTAGCATAAAATTTTTGAATGATCTATTGAACACCCCCAGTCTGTTCATCTATCCATTTGTCCATCTGTTCTTCGGTATCTTCTTGTTGTACACATTTTCTTGATCACAAGAAAATTAGATAGATATTAATGTTGGAGTTCATACTTACAAATCAGCTAAAGCTTCATACATAAGTGCGCTGAACCTCTTTCAAAGTACAAAAATGAGCCACGATCAACCGGAATTAAAGTCATTAGAAGTATACACTTTTTTTTTTATCATTTTATTTCATTTACAGGTTGGGGCTTCGTTACTACGCCTCAATTGTAAAATTTATTGCAAAGTGTAGGCCGTGTAGGCCGTGTAGGCCTTAGATAAATGTAATTTTCTTATTTGTTTGGCATTTTATTTTTCAATATTTGGTTTTATATAAATTTTGTTTTATTTAAATGGACATTCAAAAAGCCAACAACAAATTTGTAAATCAATAGCGTTCAATCAATAACTTTCTGTATATGCACATGTCCGACTACTAAATGGTCAAAAAAAAAAAAAAGCAAAAAAAAAAAAATTAAAAGGCGAGAATGAGGCTCTTTTTAATTAAATGCGGTTTCATCGAAGATTTATGACACCAACAATTCTTTTCATTCAACCTTCATTGAAGGTTTTATTTTGTTTTCTTTTTTTTTCTTTTTGTTTTGTTTTGTCTCCTTCTCTGGTTTATTGTTTGTTAAGCAGTTCAAATATTGAACAAATGATTATTATGCTTTCAATCATACAATTTAAATTGTCAGTTTAAATGGCGCCGCCTTAGATGATATTTCATATATGTTATACCTATCTCTTTCTATCAAGGTAGCTATAATAGGCTTTTGTCGGTAATTTAGATATTATTATATTTTTTTTTTTAATTTTAATTTGATTGGTTTTAGTTTGACTGGTAATTTTAGCATAACAAAAGGTGTTGAGCTTTTCGTTATTTTTCAATAGAAATTTACACGACTAAGCCGTGTTATGGTTGGTCTTTGTTAGAACAGAAATATGGGTTCTTTTTCTTTCTAAACTGAAACATCTTTTTTTTCATGGCTTAGTATTTATTTAAGTGATAAGTCATGTAGCGTTATAGTAAATTGTATTTCAAATAAAAGTTTCATATATGAGTGCCCTTATAAAAATGCTCTACTTATCCTTTTATGGTGTTCACAATAAATATTTTTTTTTGTATCTATAAAGGAAGTGGAAATTTTTGCAGGATATCTGTTTGTAGTTTTTCTTACAAATTACTCCAAAAATGTATTTTTTTCAGGAGTTTTGATGAATTAAATGATAAAACTTAAAGAGGCCAAACATTATATTTTAAATGAGACATTTCATAATCATCAAAATAAATTTCATTTAATGAATTCAAAAGGACATAAATTTTAATAATTGATAACAAAACTTTCTAACATTGCAGCCCTATTTTGCATTCAAATTAATGATATACTTTTTCTAAGGAGAATGATGGCAAAAAATCACAAAAGTGTATTCATTTTCCATATTTTAATTTCCAATTTTCGCTGTAGTATTTTCTAAAATTTTCAAGAAACAAATTTCATCAAAATGTGCCAGAAATTTATTGTTTATTGTTCAATTCTAAGAATGAAAGGGCAGTACCCAAGAAAGAAAGCAGAAAATCATGGTAAATCAAAAGAAAATTGAAATAAAAGATACGACTTTAATTTATTATACTTTGTAGTAAAAATTATATAAAATTTGATGTAAATGGCTTTTTCAGTTGCCAATCAGAAAGTTATTACCAAATTTCAAAATCAAAATTTCTTGTTTTTGTTCAATCACAAATGAATTAAAAAGTGTTTGTGCTTAAGGAATCGTTTATTAGTTGAGCAAAATTTCTATTTGAGTAATTTTTCACAAAAAAATCTGTCTACGATTTTTACTATGAAATTATTTTACTTTAAAAGTTTTCATATAAAACAACTAAAATATTTATTAGCACATTTTACACCTTTCAAATGACCATTTTTGATTGGTGTTAATGTTAATTAAAACACAAGTCAAAAGTAAAAAGAAAAAAACAAGAAAATAAAAGAAGCAGAAAACCTAAAGAAAGAAAATAAAGAGCGAAAAATGAAAAAGGCAAAGAAAAACGTGAAATCAGAAGCAAATAAAAAAGTATATAAATACAATAAACATCATCAACATTTACGGTCTACAACTTAGCGCCATCTATCCAAGTGTGTCTCTGTTATATACTACATAATAATGAGAAGCACACATCGTTCACGCTCTATTTAGGTGCAAGTAATAATAAGAAATTAACTAAAAAGAACAAAAATAACTAATAACAAAGGAAAAAAAGAGCAAAAATTACAAGAAACTGAAAGCAACAACAAAAAGGTAAAACTATAATTGAACGAAAAAAATAAATGAAAAAAATCCATAAATATGAAATAAATAAGCAAAGGAAAACAAAAAATTAAATCAAATCAAATCAAATCAAATGAAATGAAATGAAATGAAATGAAATGAAATGAAATTACTTGTTTCATATTAAATGGTTGGTATTGTTGGTGTCGGGTGCAGCAGTTGCATCTGTATGATTGACAAAATATACAATAAACAAAAATACCACAAATCAATAAATGGTAACAATGGCACATACAACAATATGAAAAATATAATTCAATAAAATTATATTTCTACGATCGCCAAGCAGATTTTATACGCAAAGTTATAGACATTTCATTGAAACGTTTGCAAATAGTTAGAAATTTAGAAATAAAGCACTGGCTTGTTCTGATGGAAATGATTGTTATTCACTTGTACTATTTTAGTAGCTAGCGATTCTAGATTTTATTAAAATTTTTAAATGATAAATTAAATGATATTGAAATTGCACAAAATCGAAAGTTTTATTGCACTAAGTTCTGGATATTGTAACTTAAGAGTATTGACGGCTCTTTTCAGCATGAAATTATTTCTAACGCCATGAATAGTTTGTTAAATATTTAGTGATAGTTTCATTGGATTTCCTAAGATGTTTTAAATTGTCTCTCGCAAAATTTATATGAATTATTGAGCAGAGACTGATAGAAGTAGGCTCTGAAGGTGTTGTGGCATGTATATTATGCAAGATCGATTGTTGTTAAGTCTAGCATTTTAAAATCGCATCAATTTTGGACGGTTATATATCATCCCATGGATAATGGGTGCTTAAATTTACACTTTAAACGCATGAATGAATTTCAATTTATATGAAACGGGTATAAATTTTTTGTTTTAAATTTAATGTCAAGAAGTTATTAAGGTCGGCAGTGTTGCAATGCTATTGATAACTACCGTTAGTTCAGCGATTTTTTACATTTTTTACATTTACATTTACATTTTTACATTTTTTAAATTTTAATTGTTCGAATTATATTTGACCTATTGTCAAGTGTTGTTGCTTGTAACTAAAATTATTTGTATCATTTTGTTATTTAATGTATATTGCAAAATTTTGTTTAATAGTTTGCAAAAAAAAAAAAAACAAAACTTGACAAAATAGAAATGAAAAAAGAAAATTAATAATAATAGTAATTGTTGTTGTGTAAACAATTCCACTTTTGTAATCAATTGTGTAAAAAATACATCTATATAATCAAAAATTTTTGTAATTAATTATTTAAATTTTCTGTTGCCAGGAATTACAAAAAAAAAAAAAAATCAAATATTATTCAACTAGGTCAATCTCTAAAAGGGTGAATCCCATTTAGTAAAGATTTACACTTGATTTTCGACATTTTTTGCAGAACTGAAACAACAATCATTTGTTAAAGAATAACTAGGATGGTTTTTTTTTTTGATTGATAAAATTACTTACAACTTAATAATTAGTAAGTGTTGACCTAAGACCCGTAGATACCACAACTAACAGTCCAAAAATATCTGTTAAAATTATTGATTTGATGAGAAATATTTTCATCACATTCAATTGTATGTTAACAATTTCCATCTTAGAAAATGATGATGTAAAATATGTTGAGTACGTTTTGGTTCACTCCGTATTTTACGCCTTTCAATTAGTTAACATGTACCTAGCACTGAGTTTATGGGTTATGGTGGGCCAATTTGATACTAATCGACTTTAATGTTTTAGTTTAATATTTTTACTCATTTTTTGCATGCAGATATTTTTATAAAATGAAACAGGAAGAATTCTGTGAGAAAGTGCTTTCACAGCGTTTTGCTTTTTAATTGAATTCATGCAGAATTTTGTCGATTTTGATGTTTACCGATTATCTTTGTTTGAACACTTTTCCAAATTGCACAAATTACAAATTTTACATTATAAATAATGTTGTAATGCGAAGATGATCTTGGTTTTATTGATTGTTTTTGTGCGCGCAAAATTAAGCGGTTGCGGTTATGGTTACGGTTACTGTTGGTATTTCATTCATTACCAGAGATGAGACATCCTAATGGAATTACAATAATAAAATATAAATTTCTATGTAATTCCTTTTCTAAACTGTTAATATAAAAACAGTTGATGGCCGTCCGATCCGATTATTAAATACCCTACACCAGATTTTTTCAAAGAAATACTCAGAATTGCTAATTTGCTCACCTGAAAATATTGGTCAAAGTAGGTCGTTATATGAAGCATGGTCTTATCTTAAACAAAAAATTTCCCGGGCGTCTTTGGGCTAAACCACCCCAACATAATACATTTCTTTTAAGTAGTTTCAAAATTTCACTTTGATGATAAATTTACATGGACAGGCTGTAGGCAAACGGAGAGAAGAGATTCTATGTCGACCGTTAGGTGAAACTCTACCAACTTCTTTTGGATGTTATACATATCCATATAAACTCAAAATGCCCTATACCATAAGTAGTGTAGGGTACAAAAACCATGTCATTGTAATAAAAATAAAAAACGGGAAATGAATGCAACTTGCATTATTTACTTTCTTAATGATTTTTGATTAGACATTTTTAAAACAGTAGTAATAGATGCAAACTGTTTTAACAAAAAATAAGTAAAATTTTAAAATGATATTTAATATATAAAAGAAGAATCAAGAGGGAGCATGCTAAATTGTGAGAGTTCTTCAAATTTGTTAATTGTTATTGAAAGAGATTCGTTCACTGGTTTACTTATATTAAATAAGAAGTATTACATTTAATTCCAACCATCTTTTAGTAGTAGAGATTTAGAGAAGAGCAAAATTGTACTCCCATTAAAAGTATTTCAATGTCCGAGAAACATTTTTTCTGAAAAGTTTCTTGTACACTTTAGTGAATCATTTCCTTTTAATAAAACAATTCATTAGAAATATTTCTAAATTTAAGTACAATTCAATTTGAATGATGCACTATAAAATTCATAAAATGTAATGACATAAAATTCACAAGAAGTTATATGAAAATTATGTTTAAAAATGAATTATGAAAAATGAAGAATTTTAAAAGTATGATTTGTTCAGATAATGATCAATAAATTTAGTCTATAAAATTTTAAACTCTTAAAATATAGATAATCCTCAAGTAAAGGCTTGTGTTCCTTTGTCATATAAATGTAACTTTTAATAACCGCATATATTTGAAATTTTATTTGACCGTATACAATTTGAACAACAACAATGAATACGCAATGACGTGGCTTTAATGTTTGTTATTGCTTCAGCAAGCCATGCCATATACGCTTTTCTTAATTTTTCCTTTTTGCTTTTTTACTGAGAGCATACGTATTTTGAAATGATTTCGGCATTGTTTATAAATACACGCATACATTGATATACGAAGAAATCGTTGATGTTGCGTTACTGTTCTTGCAATGATGCGATTATTGTTGATTTCATAATTATATTTCTCTTTTATTCTTCTTCTTCCTCTTTCTTATTTACGTCATCATTAAATATCATTATTTAACATTATTATTGCCATTATTATTAACATTATCATTATTATGATGATTATAATTATTATTGTATTCATACGACTAAATAAGTTATAGACGTCGTGCTTTATTTGCACGAACAGATTGATCATCGGGAATACGCACAAAAATGTGTTTGTGTACGTGCTATCATGTGGTGCAAAAAGATCAATTTCTTTTTGCACCACTAATAGCAATAATAAAAGTATAACAATAACAATAACAATAGCAATAACAATAACAATAACAATAACAATAACAATAACAATAACAATAACAATAACAATAACAATAACAATAACAATAACAATAACAATAACAATAACAATAACAATAACAATAACAATAACAATAACAATAACAATAACAATAACAATAACAATAACAATAACAATAACAATAACAATAACAATAACAATAACAATAACAATAACAATAACAATAACAATAACAATAACAATAACAATAACAATAACAATAACAATAACAATAACAATAACAATAACAATAACAATAACAATAACAATAACAATAACAATAACAATAACAATAACAATAACAATAACAATAACAATAACAATAACAATAACAATAACAATAACAATAACAATAACAATAACAATAACAATAACAATAACAATAACAATAACAATAACAATAACAATAACAATAACAATAACAATAACAATAACAATAACAATAACAATAACAATAACAATAACAATAACAATAACAATAACAATAACAATAACAATAACAATAACAATAACAATAACAATAACAATAACAATAACAATAACAATAACAATAACAATAACAATAACAATAACAATAACAATAACAATAACAATAACAATAACAATAACAATAACAATAACAATAACAATAACAATAACAATAACAATAACAATAACAATAACAATAACAATAACAATAACAATAACAATAACAATAACAATAACAATAACAATAACAATAACAATAACAATAACAATAACAATAACAATAACAATAACAATAACAATAACAATAACAATAACAATAACAATAACAATAACAATAACAATAACAATAACAATAACAATAACAATAACAATAACAATAACAATAACAATAACAATAACAATAACAATAACAATAACAATAACAATAACAATAACAATAACAATAACAATAACAATAACAATAACAATAACAATAACAATAACAATAACAATAACAATAACAATAACAATAACAATAACAATAACAATAACAATAACAATAACAATAACAATAACAATAACAATAACTCTATTGATACTCTCTAGGTATTTCATTATATTCAGTATTTAAAAATGCTTCTTGTGTTGTGGTATTTGTTCTGCTTTTGGTTTCTTTTTTTTTTTTGTTTTTTTTTTTTTTTGTATATCAAATTGTATTCCAAACAATATCAACTCCATACCATACAATGTGGTATATGGAATGCTATATCAACAAGTTCAGGGATCTTGTGTAATACGAAAAAGGATACGTGAGATGGAAGTACAGAGTTAGGTGAGAAGGAGTAAGGAAGAAAGAAAGAGATAGGGAAATGGAGAATTAACAATTGCTAAACTTTAGGCTTGACTTTGTCAGTTAAGGTATTCAAAACTTCAGTTGTGGTAAACAAATAAACATATTACAGATGGTCGAGCCAGGCTCTTAAATACTCTACATCACTTTGTCTAGTATGTCAATTTTTGTTAAAACTGCCACTTTTTTTTCATCAAGTGTCGTTTTTTTTTTTTGAAAAAAACGTTATATGGAAAGTGATTGCAATATTTTTAACAGAGTTCGTCTATGAACGAAAGCAGACCCATGTACCAAATTTTATTAAAATATCCCACAAAATGCTATTTGTACCTTGATATAAAGCAGTTAGACTAGCAGACAGACAGATAGACAAAGTGAAAGTGATTCCAAGCCTATAGACATAATAATACGTGGGTCTATCTTGACTCCTTTTAAACTTATAATATCCTGCACTGTATCCTGCAAATGCTGTAGGGTATAAAGATTTGTATAAAACAAATTGCGGTACATTAAGTCAAATAATAGGCATGGATAATGAGTTTAAACAATAAACGAAATGAATCACCCTTAAAATAAATTTTTATTAATGGCCGATAATAAGCCGCTGCTTTAAAATTATAAGTTTTCCCACCTTCTGCTAGTTTTATAGTTTATATTTGTTTCGATACTGACAAAAATTAAGAATGATTATAATCCAAATTTATCTTTGATCTATTCAGTCTTTCCTACCTCTATTAGCTTGGCTTCTAAGCAAACTAGAAACTTTGTAATGTGACCATTTAAATTTCAATAGATCTCTAACAAGATATTATCCATTTTAAGCTTTAAGCTTTTGATCATTTGAACTAAAAGTACAACAATCATTCTTGAAAATTTTATATAACAGCCATGTACATGGTTCTGAATTGAGTCCAATTGATTTTAATTTTTAAAGACCAATACTTCTGATCTTAACTCTATCAAGAAAACTTAACGCTGTTACCTCTCGTCCTTATTTCACTTTTTTGTTTACGAATCCAATACTAAATGTACCTCAAATTTTTTTTATTTTTATAGCTTTACAAAATTTACTTTTAAATTAATTGGAGTTCATTGTATTCATACATTCGTTTCATCATTTCCTTGTTGTATGTCACGTATTATCAATTCACATGTTTTGCCTTAAAAAGCACTGGCATTAATATAGCGCAAAACATTTACGTCGTAGTAAGAACAACACAGCAATCAAATTGTTTCAATGTTTTCGCTTTTTTTTATTTCGCTGTAGGTTTTTATTGGGCTTTGATGCTATTGAAGATATTTATTGATTTATTTTTAGTAGTTTTTTTATAAGCATTTTTTTTTGTTTTTGGTTTTAATTTTTTTTTTTTTTTTTGTTTGAATTCAGAAAGTCTCAACAATTTTATAATCATTTTTATTGTTATGCTTTTGATGTTACTTTTTTTTCCAGTTTACAAAAAAATGTAAAAATACACTAAGCAGATAAAAAATTGTTACAGTTGATCGGTGTTAACAGTTGAATTACTCTACACTCTAGACCAATGTAATTTTTTATGCCAAAAGTGTAGTCAATTTTTGCTTATGTTATTACTTTTCAAATAACCAGTCAATTTTCTAAAAAATCCAGGACATGGAGAGATATTGGAAAAGTGTACACTTTTGCTTTCAAATTGATTTATAGATTTTCTTAGAACATAAAAATTCTTTGTACTGGATCGATCTATATCAGATTTCGCCTCCAAATTTCGCCTCCTTCTCTATCAAATAAAATACGCCTTTCTGACAAATTGTACTCTGAAAGAAGATAACAAAAAGAAAATGGATAGATAGACTTCATACGAATATTTTATCGGTATAAAAGAGACTTTACAGCAACTTTGAAAAAATGGCCTTAAATCGATATATTTAGATTTGATTTAATTTTTGTCCACCGTATAACTTTTAGCGTGTACAATGAAATTGTCTTTAGATCTTACGAGATCGTTACACGTTGTTTCAATTGAAGTGTCCTTCCTTTGTGAAATATTTAATAGAATTTGGCTTTAGCAATTTTGAATAATTTTGAAATTTGCTTGATTTGAATTGTCTAGAATTATTTAGAATTAAAGTACCATTAAATGTACTGGGTAAGCGATTTATTATGATCACGTTTAATTATTTGAAATGTAAATTTGAAATATTTACAATACAGAAATGACTGCCGATATAATAAATCGAGATTTCAAGCCAGAATGTATAAAATAAATGGGAGCAAATGTGTTGAACCATTGATAGTAACTAAAATCTACAAACAATCATATAAAACGACAAGTAAGAAAATTATATGTGACTGGAGCCAAATCTTGGATACCCACCACGAATACACCATGATATTATGAATCACAATCTGACTTGGGCAAAATTTCATTCTTATAACTTTTGCACTTTGCAGATGATCAGCAAAAAAAAAAAAAACTACTAAATTTTGCTTAAAAAATGAGATTTTCTCAGTTTATGTTGCATTGTGGGCGTGTCGTTTGATGAATCGACCCATTTTCAATCCCAACTTGCATGCAAGAACTTCCAATGATTCTGCTAAATTTGAACTGGATGTTTTAAATTTCACCACCAGGAGAATATTTACAACAAACAGACATTCAGCTGGACAGACGGTCAGACAGACAGATAAACATGTGTAAATCGATTCAGAATTTGAGGCTGATCAAGAATACTTTATAAGGCTTCTTTCTAGACGTTACAAATATAATGACAAAGTGAATACACCTCCAACCGAAAAGGTGATTGGTATAATAAAATATTTATGAAAGATAAGTAAAAAGTTGCACATACAAATAGACAAGTAAGCTGGCTGAGAGGTAGGGAGGCAGGCAGGCAGGCAGGCTGGCAGGCAGGCAGGCATATAGACAGGTAGGTCGGTAATGTAAACAACATAAATATCAACATTTTAAAATAATTATATAATAATTTTAATGTTGGCTTGTTCACTTAAATGCCAACTTATTAAAATACAATTTCATTTGAATTGTTAGTTTTTTTGTATGTTGAACTTTTAATTACAATAACATAGAATCGGAACTTTGCTAATGTAGGCCGATCAAGAAATGAAGTAATGAAGCAAGTAAAAAGTTCTTTACTAAAATTTTGATTTTTATATTTTGGGTATATGATAAAAAAATATGAATAATTTTGGCGACGTCTAAAATTTCAATTTAAATGCACTATCTAACATTTCTTTTCATATTAAGGCATTGGAAGAATTTTTTAAAAGAATTTTTTGATTTTATTACAGCAAAAATAAGGCGCTGAAGGCTAATACGTAATATTTTCTCAGATAGAAGTAACATTTTCAAATTATTTGATATCAATTTATGCTAGATCCAAAGCATAAATGATGTTTGTGTTGTTGTGATTGTCGATGATGATGATGCTAAAGGAACAGTTAAAAATAATCTGCCTGAAATAAATGTTGAAAATGTAGTCCTAATGAAAATGGGCAAAAGTTTACCTTAAAAAAAGAAATTAATGAATACGGGGGAATACTGCGGGAAAATGAAAAATCTTATGCGATTCCGTCTAATTGAAATAAATCTTCAATCAAATGATTTATTTTTTCCAATTGCAAATTATTTTTTTTTTTTTTTTTAGAAATAATGGGATATTATAGACTTTTAGTAGATTTCGGTTTCGAACTAAAATATATTTGAATATCGAATTTGGCTTGTTGGCTTGAAAATATCTTAAAAATTGCTAATTGCAACTGGGTAATAAATTACACGGGTATACGCAGAAACAGCCCGGTAAAATTTAAATTTTAATTATAAATTGATTGGCGTAATAAAAAATAAATATAACGATCTAATGATACAAAATTTTTAAAAATGTTTTTCTTAAAAATGATTAAAAAAATGTCAATCACATGAAAATCAATTTCATATTTTTATCTTTCAACTTTTTTTTTTTGTTTTTTAGGAATTTTTGTTTATACCTTTTTTGTTGTTGTTGTTGTTGTAAAAACATCGTTTATTATTGTTTATTGTAAAGAAAATTGTTAACAAGCGTAGCAAGTTTGTTGTTTGAAGGTTTCCAACATCTGATAATATCAAAAATTAGTGTTAGCGGGTTAAGCTTAGACGCATCCATAATTGGGCGTTGCATGCGTTTCACCCAGTAAAACTTATTCACAAAATGAAGTTACATAATCTAATGAAATGAAATGAATTCAAAGTTAAGAGACTTAAAGGAACACATTTTGAGTAGGCAAGAATAAATAAATGATTTATATTTAAGTTTAATCTCTAAATGTGTGACTACGAGTATTATTACAACCAGAAGAAGTTACCAAAAAATAATGACCATGAACTTGTTCTTCTTACCATGAATATATTACAAAAAAAAAAAAAATAAATAACTAAGGCAAAAGTAAAAAAAAAAAACAGAACAAACAACGCAAGACGAGTCAGTCAAGCAAGAGTAAAAGAGCAAAAGTAAAATCCAGAGATGTCGAAGATTCAGTGACCATTACAAAAAAAACTCATTCGTTGTTGCTTTATAATTAATTTCATTTCATATTAATTTTTTTTATTGCTGCTACTGCACTTTCAATCAAACCAACAACTCTGACATCAATCATCATCATTCATTTAATTTTATTTGTTGGCTTTTGCTCTTATTCCTCATTTTTTCATTTATAATGCATATAAATCCAAACATCATCTTTATATCCGTATATCTTTGTTATGCATAAATCGTCAAATATAATTTTTTAACGGATAAGGCAAAAGTAAAGTAAAAGTACTCATCATTTGAGCGAGAAATGTAATGTAGGTTTTTTTTTTTTTTTTTTAGGTAAATGTAAACTTTTTATTTTAATTTATTCTAGAAAACTTTGGAAAGTCTCATTTGAAATTGCAAGTTGAAATTGCAATCGAAAATCTGTCAAATCATTTAAATCGGTTAAAAGACATGCCTTATGGCCGTGGCCCAAGAATTGACCCTCTTGGCCCTGATTTTTTACTCCCTACATGATTTTTTACTTTTGCATGGAGTATCAGACTTTTCATTATCTCTATAGTTTAATTTAAGTAATTTATATTTTCACTTGAACGGTTTTTAATTAATTTAATAGAAATTTATAAATCTATATATTTATAAAAAGAATTTGTTTGTAAAGTTATAAATAAGTTAATTTATACATTACGTGTAGAGTTGTTGTTGGGAATTGTTGGATTAAAAAAAAACTTTACAAAAGTTTAGATAAGTGTAATTGAGACGTGTAATAGCGAATTAAAAACTTGCTCTGCATTGCTCTGCATTAAAATATTTTTTCACTTTATATGAAACTTGAAGTTAAAATAAAAACTTTGTTTGCTTGCACTTCTATTGTTTTATGCTTTTTTTACTTTTACTTTTGCTTCTTCACTTTTTTTTTTATTTTTATTTTTATTGTAATTTTTTTTTGTGTTTTTGTTTCATTTAGTCAGAACAATTTAACAGTTTTGATTGTTATTGAAGTGAACTGATTAATTAGCATTAATTGATTGTTGCTTGATTTTTTGTCTATAGATATTTTTGTAATTTTTATTTAGTTACAGAAGGCGACTTTATGAACTTTTCCTCTAACTTAAATCATGACAAATTTTTATACTCTAATTCATTTATGATTCTGGTTACAATAAGTTCATACAGCTGAATATAATTCAAATGAATCCCAATAGACCTACAATCACTTTTCAATACAATTTGAGATTGTTTGTCTGTTCGTTTGTTCGTCTGTCTGTAGGGGTAACCAGTTCCGGGAAGCATCTGCTCAACTGGGAGTGGCTCATGAGATGGTAGTTTGTGATGCCGGCCATCAGGGGGCTTCACGAGTCACGAGTACCAAGGCATCGCCAGTTTTAATAAAGCCCAGTGTGGTGATATTGAGATTGACTTCGTGGGGGCTGTGGTGCCTATATTGCGGGCGCTGCCCGTTCAAACATATATATGATGGTACTTGTTATGCAGGGTCCCATTTCCCGAATAAAATGGGTGGCTGGCTTATTGAACTAACCAAGAAGACTCCGAATCTAGATACCAAAGATTAAGCCATGTATATAAAATGCAAAACAGGCTTTAAATTGGAAGCTAGTCGTGACGGTAGCATGCACCATGCGTGACATGACTACCAACACTAGCGCCCATTTGTACGTTTGTATACCATGCAGTTAGGCCTTCACGGCAAGTATGCATTTAAAAAATATATTGAATATTGTCCGTCTATCTGTTTGTTTACGATCTATCTATGCTAAATTATTTCCAAATATATTCAGAAATTTTATAATTATTTTAAAGCAATTTGATAGGTGTACGTACGTATGGTCCAACAACGTCCAAATAACAATTTAAAAATTTATAATATTGAAGTTTGTTTTAAATTTTATGTACCACCTAAAAAATTTGTTTACCGAACACTTAAACACTTAAACACTTTAACGCATTAAATAAGTATTCCAATATGTATTCCATTAATTTTGTATTTGTTCTATTTTGAATTTTCAAAATAGAACATAAGCATTTAGCAAAATGGTGTAGAGTCATGTCTTTTCGTTAAGTGACATACATTTTAAGTTCATTTGCTTTTCAACAGACGCGTTGTAATAATTTTTTTTTTCATATATTTTCAATATTTTCTTTCCCCATTTTCCATAAAAATGTTATAAAAATAAATATGGAGATAAAAAAAGTAGCAAAAAAATTCTTGCTGTGGCCCTTCAAAATCACATGTAGGAAATGTGAAGCCTTATTAATTGACAGTTGAATTAAATCAATATTATGGAAAATATATTAAAAAGAGAACGTTTTTCTTCTTGCTGTTTGCTTTTACTTTTTTACTTTCAATACTCAATTTTTTTTAGATTTGTATTATTATTATTTTACGATTTGATATTGAAAAATTTCTACGCACATAAGATGCACAAATTACAAGAAGTTAAAAAAAACTTTTTTAATTTATTGTACAATCTTTCGCCCATTGAAAAATTAAGATTTATAATTTTTCCAAATTTAAAGAGTTTAAAAAAAAAATTGCTTCACCAATGGAATAGTTCCATTAAGTTGTATGAATATTTAATTATATAAATAATTATTTATTTTTCTTCTATATTTATTTTTGCTGTCTTTACCATTATTATGCACTTAATTAAAAATGTAGGCTTATAAAAATGGATGTGATTCGTGATGCATATTTCAAGTGCACACTTTTTCTTTAGAAAACTCATAAATTAATGCTCTAATTAGTATAAGAAAATAGTAGAAGAAAAACAAAAAAAAACAAATTAAAAGAGAAATGCATTAGGTGAAATTAAAAATGGTCCAGTTAATGAATGCCTAACAATTTTTTATTCTAAGATAAGATTGACAGTTGATAAATAACATTGCAACTGTTATAATGACATTGTGGCAACATTCCTCTAAACATACATACTTAATAAATTTAATTTTTATAGAAATGTTAACAATAATAATATTTATAATAAATAATGTAGCAACAATAACAAATACAACAAAAATAACAATTGATAATAATATACCAAGGAATTTTATAACGCAAGAAGAAAAAATGTTTGACAAAAATTTGATGCCGCAAATGTATGAATTGAAATTTTTAACGAAACAATTTAAACCGCGTTTTTTAAGATATAAATTACAACAACAAATCGTTAATGAATCGATTACAACTACAACAGTATCAGCTAACCAATCAATGGCTGATACTGGAGAAGATGTAAATGATGAAAGTGATGAAAATGAAGAGGAAAATGTTCAAATATCTACAACTAGGCCAATCATAGAAGAATCAGTTGAATCTAATACAGAAAGTGGCATGAATATGGAACACATAATAACAACAATGCAAACAGTAGCAACAACAACAACAACAACACACCTACAGTAACAGTAACTGCTTCACCATCATCTTCAATTTTTACGATGGCAATTGGAAAGCCCTTTTTAAGCACCACAACAACACCAACAAATTTAGCATCATTGTCATCGTCATTTTTGCCATTTAATTTAAAAGAAAAATTTAAGAATTTCTTCTTGACATCAGCAGCAGCAACAACAATTAAAAGAAGGCCAACAAATAAAGGTTTCCTTAGTTTATTTGAGATAATTAAATTTGAGAATAAACCATGCCTTGTAGCAATGGCAAATATACGTCCCATGGAAGGTGTTTGTTATCATGAATCCGAATGTAAAAATTTAGGTGGCATATCAACGGAACCCTGTGCCGATGGTGCTGGAGTTTGTTGTATATGTAAATTAAATTTTCATTATAACAAAATTAAATAATTTATGAAAGTTATTTCAAAAATATATCATATGCAAAATTTCAGTTCTCACTGGTTGCGGTGACACCATGTCACAACTGATAGCCTATTTCGAAAGTCCCAATTATCCTAAACCAATGCAAGAAATGTTAATGTGTGTTCTAATCATAAACTTAAAAGAAAACACCCAACAATTACGTTTGGATTTTATAGTATTTGAAGTAAGCTTTTAAATTATTATTTTTTTATTGATGATAATGACATTGAGAATGATAATGATTTGATCATTTTTACAACCACTTTCCATATAACGAATTATTTTGTAAAAAAAAAAATCTTATATGGAAAAAAATGCTCGTTCAGTGATAAATTTTGTAAATACTTTTTTAAAAAAAAGCAAGCAAGAAAAATGTATACGGCTGGAGCCAAATTTTTGGATAACCTCCACCAACATAACGATTCAGTTTTTTAGGAGTTAATTTAAAATATAAACATAAAAAAATGAAAGTTTGGTGGCCTATCTGATTTGTCTGATTTTTGGACAGACATTGTAGACCAATAGCCTTTTTAGTAATGCAAAATTTCGATTTTGCTTAAAAAAAAGATGTTCTCAGTTTATGTTATACTGTGGGCATGTCCTTTGACCACTTTGGTACATTTTCAATCCAAACCTGCATGCAAGAACTTCCAATGATTCTGCCACATTTGAGCTTAATAGCTCATTCAGAAGGCCGAACATATCTAAATCGATTCAGAATTTGAAGCTGATCAAGAAACAAATTTTGAATCAAAAACTTCATCAAATTTCATTATTTAATTCCTACCTGACTCAAATAATATTTTTATATAATATTTATTTTTGTTGTTATTTTAGTTGAATCGTCCAATAGATGGTGATTGCTTAGATGATCAATTTACTATATCAGGTCATGATTTCAATTTTCAAGTACCAATTTTATGTGGCATTAATAGTGGTCAACATCGTAAGTATTTCTTAGAAGGCTATTTCAAAAATATTACTTGCATTTCTTGTACTTTTAGTTTATGTTCATGTAATGAACGCTTTAAATCGCAAAGTGTATATAACGATATCATCCAAAACAACATTAGGCTCCAGGATATTTAATATGAAAATTACTCAAGTGGGTACATTAAATACAAAATTGTTGACTTATACTTTTCTTTTATATCAAAATTAATTTCTTCTTTAGTTAGAACAAATTGTGGCACCTGATGGCTGCTTACAGTATTTTACTGAACCGGAAGGTGTTCTCAAATCCTTCAATTATGATATTATGGGTACTGTTGTAGATAATAAAGAAGCAACATATCTGGTAAATTGTCACTTATTACAAATGAAAAACAAAACAAAAAATTTAAATTTGTGATAATTAATTTGAAATGAATTGAAATTTTATGAATTTGTTATTTATTATTTAGAATAATTTAAATTATGCCATTTGCATTAAAAGATTGAAAAATTTTTGTACGATAATATATAAAATGGAGCATGATCCATATTTAAAAAATAGCGATGATAAGGGTCAAAGCGATTTTCAGATTGTCAATAAAGATGAAGGTAAGTCCAAATTAAATATTCCAAATTAATATTAATTAACTTCTACAAGATTTACAATCAAATTCAAAGATAAATATATAAATGTTATGATCAGATAAGTAGAAATGAATAGTAAAGAAATGAATAGTAAATCAAAATAAATAGATCCATCTGAATGATTGAATTTGGATGATCTGGATGGTTTTTCCTTTGCCAAATTATGAATTTACTCTTAATGGTATTTTGGAGATACCAAAAAGAGATTTATCACAATTACAAAAACGCAATATTTAAAATATTTTTATATCATTTATACACAAAATTCAAATATCGTATAATGATATTTTTTAAGTAAAAATTTTAAGATTTTTGAAAAGAAACAATTTTTGTAATTTTTAACATTTTGTCAACTATTGAAATATTAAATGATTTTTATGATCTCCCTTTTATTTCTATTGCTTTACAAAAAAAAAAAATTTACAAAATTGTTAGATTTGTAAGTAAAATTAATATACCGCAGGCCTGTTGTCTATTTCCGTCATGTGTCAAATTAAGACTCTAACGATTCATAGTACGAGCCTTCTACTTCTTGCAATTTTATCGTTTTTAATTTTTTGTAATTTTTTTTTTTTTTTTTACCTTTAAATCATACGCTTAACGTTCTCATAATAAAAATTGAGATGGTCTCAAAAATTTGTACTAGTTCTAAGAAAATAATTTTATTGATTATTTATATTTGCAGAAGGCCTGGATTTAGTGCCGGAGGGTCAAGCTGGTGCTGGCATATTTAATTGTCCAGATGATTTTATTGCCATTAATCAGGTGCGTTTATGTGGTGAACGTTTTAATGATGGTGCCCTTAATGAAGATTTTACAATGAATGCTGTTATTCGAGATATCACAGCGGGACCAATTGTTATGCCCTTTCGTACAAATCATTTGTATGTGGGACGCGGTTTTCGTTTGGTTTATAAACAGGAATTATGTGTTTAAACATACACAAATACAGAAATAAAATATAGAAATAAATAAAAACATTGTAATATAATTTTTTTACAGTTATATTAAATAAATCGTGAAAATTTTATTTGTTATTTTATTTTATTTTATTTTATTTTTTTTTATGATATTTCTATTAAAATAAAAAGCCATGCAAAACAAAGAAAAAAAAAAATAAAAGAAAACCAAAAAAACAATAATAATAATAAAAGATAAGTAAATAAATGAATAAAATAAAAAAATTAGCATATCATGGTTATGGCAAATGTTTTATGTGATGTTATACGAAAAGTATCACTTGTTCCAGATACGCTCGATTTATTTTAATATGTTACCAAAAGCCATCCAACACAATTTCTAACATCTCTAACAACATCCATATCTATTCGTTTAATTATCACTATGATCATCATCATCATTATCATTATCATTAACATCATCATTATCATTAGCATCATCATTATTATCATTATCATCATTATTATTATTATTTTATTTTTTTTTTTTTATTATTTTATATAAACCCTTTAATTTCAATATTATTCCCATCTCAATGGTTTTTAAAGCATAAATAAAGTAATATAAATATGAGACAGAGAGAGAGAAAGAGAGAAAGAGAGAAAGCAAACGTTTTGATGAAAAATGCATGACTTTTGTTAGATGCATCATAACTAACAACAACAAATAACTGTTAAGATGACAAATGCAAAAGGAAATACATTTAGAGATAGTTGGATGGATAAAAGGATGGATAAATAAATGGATGCATGAATGGAATAATGGATAGATGAATGGAGAGTTTACACATATTAAATTAAAGTAAATTTTCCAAAGCATTCGTTTGTTTGTGATTTAATTTCTTTTATCACCGTAACGTAACCTAAAGCATGTCAAGGCGCCACCCACATATAACAAACTAATACTGAGCCATATAAATATAAATATCAAATGTGTGAATGCCATCACTAAATTGTACAATAATAATGAAAATAGCAAGAACAACAACAACAACAACAATAAAACAGGATCAAACAAAACATGCAAAAACATACAATTTATTTAACTTGATTCAATTGTTGGCTGAATGCTACAAAATGAGTGACTGGCTGGCTTGCTGGCTTGCTGGATTGCTGGCTGACTGAGTGGCCGTCTAAATAACTGTTTAAACATCTTTCTTGATCATTCTTTATTTTCTTTTTATCTTGTTTTTTTATTTTTGTTATTTCTAATAAATATTGCATTACAATTCACATTCATTCAATTTCAATCCCCTCTGTTCCGTGAGCCATGTTGTTGACATGGTTTTTACACTCTACATCATTTGGGTTTATTATAAATATTATAAATATGTGCTGATGTTGGCATGTTTGATATGAGATGGATTCACTTTTATTATAACGATCGACCCTAGACTCAGAGTCCATTCAAGCCTATGTGTCAGGTAGTTCGTTGAACCTTCTGCCTCTCCGACTATTCGTTTGTTCGTTCGTCCGTGCGTTCGTTCATCAGTTCGTTCGTTCGTTCTCTCGTTCATCCGCCCATTCGTCATTCGTTCTTTCGCTCGTTCATTCGTCCGTCCGTCCGGTCGTTCGTTCGTTCGTCCGTTCGTTGGTCCGTCCGTTCGTTCGGTTGTTCGCCCGTTCGTTGTCTCGCTCATTTGCACATTCGTTCGTTCGTCTGCGCATCTAAATTTGTTATCAAGAAATTGTTATGAAATTTGGTGTACAGACGTGTTTTGGACCCAGATGGCGTATGCCAGTGTTCAGTGTTGCATATTTTTGAAAACTATTTCACAAATACAGATATTTTCCGAAATAATTTTACCATTTTTAAATATACTTTTTTAATGAAAATTGCCTCGGCTTTGTTATTTAACGTACTAAATAAATGTTCTCAATTTGGTCCAGATCAGTGTTTTTTCTTAAACCCTTTTTCAAATAATTCACAAATTTGTGCACCTTTCTCTTTTGATTTATAATTCATCAGAACTTGACTTGACTTGTAAGTTGTTTCAACAACGTGGCATAGAATATTTTGAACTTTGTCTTGATGGATTATAACATTTTTATTGGTTTTTATGTTTTTTTTTTGTAAGAGTTGTGCTTGAATTTACAAAAAAAAAAAAAAAGAACTTTCCCTAAATCGCTTTTCTCTTTTTTTTATTTGATCTTCCTTTTTCATTAGTCTTTTTTTTTTTTATTAAATATGTCAATATATAAAACTATTACAAGACGATACACCAGATAAACAGTGACAGTGACAGTGTATGACGAACATAATTGTATTTTCATTGCTGTTGATATTTTTTTATTGCTATTAGTGTTGCTATTGTTGTTGCTATATATTTCTAATTGTACATTTATTTTGGCTTTGTTTTTTTTTTTGTCTTTTTTTTTTGACAATGGAAATTTATCGCAACAACGTTTTATTTATTTACATGAACCCACGCCTTGAGTGCTTATTCTTGCTGTGCTTCATATGCAATTTATATAAAAATATACAAGTAAACATGTAGACGTTTTCATTGTTTGCAGTCTACAATTTTGCACCAAAGATTCAATATGGGAAATTTTAAAATTTTTAAATTTTAAAATTTCCATTCAATTTTCAATTCATTTAAGATTAATATAAAATTTACAAGCGATGTTACCCGGATAAATCCTGTCCAATATGGAATATGGAAACTTAAATTTTTATTTATATCCTTCAATGCCTAAAAATTAATTTGAAATCCCTCGTTACACTTTCCAATAATCTAATTAAAATTTTCTTTTTTATATTGATGATTCTTCTGAAGAGACTTTGAGAAAGTTTGAGAAACCCTTTTTAGATATAGTTCTTAGAACTTTCCTTGGAACTTATCTCAGTAACAAGTTTTCTTCCACTTTCCAATAATCTAATTAAAATTTTCTTTTTTATATTGATGATTCTTCTGAAGAGACTTTGAGAAAGTTTGAGAAACCCTTTTTAGATATAGTTCTTAGAACTTTCCTTGGAACTTATCTCAGTAACAAGTTTTCTTCCACTTTCCAATAATCTAATTAAAATTTTCTTTTTTATATTGATCATTCTTCTGATGAGACTTAGAGAAAGTTTGAAAAACCTTTTTTAGATATAGTTCTTAGAACTTTCCTTGGAACTTATCTCAGTAACAAGTTTCCTTCAAAATTCTCTACCCCAGAGACTTTCATAGAAACCGAAATGATAATGGAAATCTCTGAAACGAATTAGCATAAAACTTTTTATGAAACTAGATGAAACTTGGTGCTAAGATATAAAAAAAAAATGGACTCGACGTTTAATGCGGCAGGCTCAGAAGTATTCGAATGCAATTAATGTTCTCCATTTCTAATCTAATCTATTAATACGTAATCACAGATTGATTACAAATCCATCTATCATACTCATTGAAAATAAAATAATTTACAGAATGAATTTGTACGTGTGTAAATGGTTTTTTTTTTATTGTTATAAAGCGGTACTTTTTACATGCTTAATAAATGAATGATATTTGCATATCAATTGACATTTGTTGCGGTTGAAGGGTGTTGTGTGAAAATTTTTATTTTCTAGTTTAGCTAATTTTAAATGCTTTTTTTTTTTCTCTATCATTTTTCATATAAATACAAATCGTAATGGCTAAAGGAAGTGTAATATTTTAGATAATTTCAATATCTAAGTTTTCTTCTATTTCATTTCCTTTTGTTTTTAATTTTCAATTGACTGTTACTTTGGTTTATTGGTTAGAATTTTAATTCAAAATGGTTTTTGTCTAAGCTAAACAATTTTGTAATTTTAAATGGCTAAGTTTGTAAAATCATAGATTTTTATAACTTATCGTTAGTTGCCAAGGAAAATTTTTTGAATATTTCTTTCATTTATCAGAGAATGATGATTATCTAGATTTTATTAAATGCCTGATTACAATGATTATCCATGATTTGTTATAAAATGATGGAAAGAAAAAAAATTTATGACTGGAAATTGCCAGAAAGTGAGATAGATAGAGAGGGGTAGCAGATGAAAACGCCATTAATAAACTTTTTACCAAAATTATAATTTCTCTATTTGATAAAATTTTTCTTTTTCTCTCTCTATCTATCTCTCTATCTTTCTCTACCTCGATTTTTGTCTCTTTATATAATCTCACAGTTTATTAATGTAAGTGATTTTTGTTTAAATCTTAATCTATTTATTGTTTTTTAATTCCAAAATAATTTACCTTCCATCATTTTGTCTCCACTGCCATTAGATTTTAATCTGCCTACTCCCGACATATCTCTTTGTTTGTATGCATCTGAAATAAATTTTGATTTCTTTTCCATCATATTTTTTTTAATATTACTTTATTTTAATATATTCCACCTCTTAATCTTTATTTTATTATCATGGCTTATATTGAAATTATTACTAAAATATTTTATCTTTGGCTTTACCTTTTTTTTTGTATAACAATTGCACTTACGGGTGACATTAGTGTTGGCATAGTTTTGAACTACGCATTGTTCTTTTTGTCATATCAAAGTTATACAATATGAATAATATTAAGTTTGTCTGAAATGCGTCTGTGTGTGTGTGTGTGTGTGTGTGTGTGTGTGTATGTGTGTGTGTGTGTGTATGCATTGTACGTATTTATGGGAATGAGATTAATGCAAAACATTTGCTTTACAATTTCAAAATATTTTTTTGTTTCATATTTTGTTAGATTTGTTTTTCATACCACTTTACCAGATGTTGGAGCTGTATTCACTCTTTTATTATGTTTGTAACATCCAAAATCGATTTAGATATATTTATTTTTCTGTTCGTCCGTCCATCTACACGTAAGTTCGCAAAAGGAAGAGATATCGAGCTTAAATTTGGTAGAATCATTTGTCTTGTCTTGGTATTGACAATGGGCAAAATTTCAACCAATTTTGCCCATTGGTCATGTCCGCAATACAACGTAAACTGAGAAGGTACCTCAGAAGTTTTTTAAAGCAAAATTTGGCCATTTTTTGTTCATACTGCAAAATATAAAAAATTGAAATTTTGTACAATTAGTAGAATGCGACAGCTGTCTAGAAATAATATAAATCGTCCACGCCTCCACGTAGTTATACAATGCCAATTTTTAATTTTTTTTTGTTCACGTTTTCTATTTGTTACTGAAAAACTGGCATAGGCTTTTAATTGTAATGTCATGGTGGGTGGATGGTGAGTATCCAGAATTTGGCCTCAGCTAAATATAATTTTCCTGCTTGTTAAACTTCTTATGATACCTTAGTACCCAATCCCTTTAATTGGGGCAAAATTTTCATAACAAGTTATGTAATAAAGATCGACTCTAGATAATGTACATTTTTTTTTTTGGCATGTTTGAAGTTTTTTTAAAGTTTTCTACACCTATCACTTTATTTCAGTCACGATGAATAATCTGGAAGTTGTTTATTTTAATTTTTTCATTAAGATGCTTTATAGATTTTTAGCTACATGGAAGAGGAAATTCCACCGAGAGGTGGTTCAAAATTGTGATATAAATGATCTAAAATTTTACCTTTATATTTGTTTCATCCGAATCACACTAAAAATCAATATTCGTTGAAATTTACGCAAGTTTAGAAAATTCTTTTAATATAACAAAATTTTTCAATATAACGCTTTGTGGAGTGTTCTAATCGCGTCGATTTTTAATCTCTTACATTTGGTACTTATTTTGGTAGAAGTCTCGCCATAGATGCCGCCTTGCAGAATTTAAGAATCATCATGGCGATTAAACATGCAAATTTATACATAGAATTATTTAATTATTTTTCTGATGTCTTTTAAGGCCCGATCCATTTAAAATTCACTAAACTTATTGTATAAAGTGTTAATTTCTTTTCTTTTCCCATAATTGTTAACAAATTTATAATGTTTCGAGATTAAATTTTATATTGCATACGTTTATTTGAAATTTTCTGTATCATCTTTTCAGTGCAACCCTGTTATTTGTATGTAAATATTGTCAAGTTATTATGAAAATGTCAAGTGATATTCTAAATTAAAAAACAATGATTATTATTTTTATTATGAACAACGCTCAGTGATTCGGCATATACTCAATTTCTCATTAAGCTTGTAATGTCTAAAACGAAGCGTTGGCGATCTTACAAAGTACATAACAGCATCAAAATCTGAATCGATTTAGAAATGTCTGTCTGTCTGTCTGTCTGTCCCCTTGTGTGGTAAACATTTTGCTGATCGTACAAAAAGAGATTTGGATTACAAATTTATATGAAACATTGAAAGTTCATGTATGCTAGTCAGTATTAAAAATGGTTCGAAACGTTAAAAGGACACGCCCACAGTGCAACGTAAACTAAGTATATGGCTGCTTTTTAAGCAAAAATTTCAAATTTTAAGCAAAAATTGCAAATTTTTCCTAATAACTAAAAGCTAAAATTATGTACAACGATTCAAGCTATTATTCCATATTGCCTGTATAAAAATCATGTAGATCGGTCATATCTAACCGAAATTATACAACTTCAAGTTATATGTCTGTACTATGAATTATCAAAAATAGTGTTAGTATTTATGGTTAGATGGGTGGGTATCTAAGTTCTGACTCCAGTTATTTTTCTTATAAGGTAGTTACCTTACAGTTGTTATTATTAAATGTTGAAGAAGAAGATAAATAATAAGAAGAAGAAAAGCTAGCTCGTTATCTTGAT
The DNA here is from genome assembly GCA_023089585.1 of Melophagus ovinus. Classification (NCBI taxonomy): domain Eukaryota; kingdom Metazoa; phylum Arthropoda; class Insecta; order Diptera; family Hippoboscidae; genus Melophagus; species Melophagus ovinus. The sequence goes on from JAKKIB010000253.1 coordinate 4,014,887, forward strand.
TATATAGTTAGAAAAAAAGCGTTAAGGAAAAAAAAAACGCAGAAAATTGTTTCATCATTAACACAAAATCATCCTCATGAAATCATTGACATTTTATTTTAAGTATAGACCTTACATAAGTACATATATTTTGTGTGTGTGTATATGTACAGAAAGAAGAATATATTTTATTTTATTTATATTATAAATATTTTTAGTTTATTAGTTAGTTGTTTCATTGTTTCGACAGATTCGTTTATGTTTACTTTGTGTTTTATTTAATAGAATTTCATTTTATTTTTTCTTATTATATTTAGCACAAATAGACGCGCCCTTGTTAGTCTTCTTCTTTTTTATTTCATGTTTTTAATCATGCAGAGTACTTTGTTAGAGACACATTAACGACATCTATAACTTAGCGTATGCTAAAAAATGATGATGTCTTTGGATAAGCAACAACAATAATAAATATTTATAATAATGGAAGAGAACGAAAATAGAAACTTCAATTCTATGCGCACCCTCTCTATACCCCACTCAAAATTTTATCATTTATTGTCAATGTAATTTTTTTTAAGAAAGACTTGAAAAAGTCTTACAATTCAGGGTAAAGGAAACTTTATGCGACTTTTTTCATTTTTATAGGTTTTTCATTGTTTTTATTTATTTGCTATATTTTTATAAAAAATATAGCAAATAAAATCCCTTGAGATGAAAAACCTTAAATTCATTCGACACTTTGGCTTTTTTGCGTCAGAGAATGGTAAAAGTAGCAATTTTTGGCAAAATACTTTAAAAGTCCCTTCTGTGATAAGTAAACCAGAAAAATGTCTACTGATTTAATTCAAATTTTCATCTGGATCCAAATTTTTCTTTGATCCATGTTTGCATTTAGTACAAACTTTTAATGCTTCTGTATCAAAATTATCTTCTGCGCTTCGTCTTAATTTCCACTTGATCCAAATTTTCGATTATTTCGAATCATATTTTTTTCACATAACAAATTCTGTCTAAATAAGAAGAAGCAGTGAAACTAATAATCTTATTCTAAACATTTTTAAGGATGGATGAACGGCTTTCGTGATTCTGATAATTAAAGTTGTACTCAGTTTAAAATTTATTATAATGTGGAACTGAAATTATTAAAAATGTATCAAATGCGTCAAATGGAGTTAAATGTATGAAATCTTTTTCAAAAAATCAGCTTTTACTCAAATTTGTGTAAAATTTTTAAAATAATTTTACACTTTTAGATAAATTTATGTTTGTCATAAAATTTTATATTAACTAAGAAAAAATGCATATAATTTGTTTTTGTACAAAATTTTCAGAAAATACTTATCCTTTTTTTTTTATTGCTTTACACTTTTACACAGAATTTTAATTTACTTTTTTTTTATATATATTTGAATAAGGGAAAATTTAGAAAACTCATAGGGAAAGTTATGTGGATGCATGAGAAGAAGATAGATATTTGTAAAGGACATTACTGTGCCTTCTTTTCTCTGCGCATTTTCTTTACATTGTTTTCTTAAAATGCTTAAACAACAACAACAATAGCAATAGCAATAACATGCCCTTCCATATAAAACGTATTTTTTGGTCTCACCATTTAACATGACATTGAATATAAAATATTTGAAAAGTAAAAGGAAAAGTGTTTAAACTACCCAATGCGGGCGTTTCTATGTAAACCATCATCATCATAAAACTCTAATAAATAGGCACACCCACGTTGTTATTTAATGGCCTTAAAATAGCAACGATAACAACTTTGACATAGTAATAATAAATTGTTGTTGTTGTTACTATTATTATTATTATTATTATTGTATAGAAAAATATCATGTTTTAATGTAATAAGGTAAAAAGTCTTATTAATAATAATAATAATAAAACTAACAAAGAAGCCAACAAAAACATCAACATTAGTAATAAAAAACTACGTCAATATAACAAAAAGAAAAAAAAAAAAGAAAGAAAATCACTAATAACGGTTAACAAAGTAGAGAAAAAGTGAAGAAAAGAAAAAAAAAATGAAAGAATTGAAATAACCCCAAACGTTGGTGAATGCTTCAAGTCATATAAAAGGAATGTATTTTGCTGTTTGTTTTATTGCTTTAACATTTTCATCTTCTTAGAAAGTTAAATCATTAGTTAAAATTTTTAAATTTGACATGTCACTGACTAAGCCAAGTAGATATGTAATAAATAAACTAAAACGTATGAAGATGATCAGGTACATGCTTATTTGTTGAAGAAATAAAATACAAGCTGTTTGGACTTTTAATTTTCTTGATTTTCTGCATGTTTTTTTTGTTTTTGTTTTTTTTGTTGTTTTGGCTAGAAATATGTGGAAAAAAGTTGCCACTATAGTGCAATTTACAAAGATAAATAAAATTAAATGGGGTTTAAGTTAAAATTTTTCATAGACAAAATTTAAGAGATCACATTCCACAGGAAGGATATGACTGCTTTACATTTTATCAGTGGGATAAAATGAAAAATTGTTGAAAATTATGAGAAAATGAAAATTAGATGAAAATTTAAAAAATAGCTTAATGTAAGGTAGGCGTGGCAGAAGTAAAAGTATACCTAAAATAAACGTGATAAGTTTTAATGGTTTATTTTCTATTATTTTTGAAAACTGTACAACTTTTTGTTTGAAATAATTTAATCTAATGGCTCTTTCAATTTAATCTAGAGGTTTCTGGCTCCCTTAATTAAAGTTAGATTGTGCTGTTTAACCAAATTTGAACCCCTTTGAATTAGAAGTCTAGATGCGACAATGTGTAATAATGTTAAAAATGAAAGAGCAATTGGAAAATTGGATAGAGCCTAACTATATCGATTCAGAATTTTAAACAAAATGGAATTTTGTGATGTCGCAGCAGCAGTTTTGATAAAATTAATATGCCTCAGATCGTGTTAAATGTAAAAATTCAATGATATGGCTTTCATCTTCTTCTACTTCTTCTTCTACATCTTTCATTTTATTTTTTAATTTACCATTTTTCATTAAACCACATGAAAGAAAGTAAACATTTTATGGCCTTATGACTAATAGATATAGAAATTTTTATGTAAAGTTAAAATGCCAAAGTAAATGCGATTACGTATGCGATTTATATGTGTGAATGAATCGTTAGAGATAGTTTGCGTGTTTGTGTGTGCATTTAATTATTGACGCTCAAAGCTCAACTTATTATATTAACAGCTGCCTAAATATCTAAATGGTTGGCATCGTATTCGTTGGCATAGCTATCTAAACTTCGTTGAATCGTTTCGAGAGAAGTTCGTTGCTGTTTGTTTTGTTTCTTTGCAACAAAACAGAAAAATGAAAGCAACGCATAAAGCACAGAGAAATCTATGAAAATGTTGACGGTATAAAAAAAGAAGAATTAATTGCGCATTTCAATGTGTGTACAAAATCTAATGTATCGAAGACTAACAGCAGCAACAACAATACAAAGCAAAATAATAAAAGACAATAAAAACAATGAAAAAGAAAAATCTACAAAAAAATTACAAGTCAAGTCCCATTTTATTCATATGTTTAAATACTTTCTTCTTATTTTTCTTCTTCTTCTTTTTCCTCATTTACGTACTTTTTCTTTTGTTTTGTCTGCGATGCGCTTTTTTTTTTGTTTTGCTTTTACGTATCTGATCAACTTGTTAGAAAACTTCATTTTTATTTTTTTTTATTTTGTTGTTGTTGTTTTTTGCTTGTTTATTTTTTTTTTTTATTTCTAGTTTTTAATTCTTTTTGTTTTCACTGAATTTCATTACATTTTATTTCATTTCATTTCATTTGATTTTTTTCTTTTGTTTTGCTTTCTTTCGCCATTCGCATTTGCTTTTTTTTTAATGCAATTTTGTATGATCATTAATTTTGTTTAATATTTTGCCTTCTCCACTGTTGGGTTTACTTTAAAGTTTACAAATTTACCGTGCTTTTAATTACATGGTACAATATGAGCAAAAGCATCAACATGTATTTGCTTATATTCAAATGTAAATTTTTTTTTTGAAGTTTCATTTATTTGTAATGTGCATTTGTGTGCGTCCATAAAAAAAAATTTCTTTCTAGCTTTGTTTTTGGTTTTGTTTTTCTTCTTAATAAAACTTGTGCCATAAACATAAAACTGCAAAAATACCAAAATCTTCTTCTTCTTCTTCTTCTTCTTCTTCTACGTCATTTGTTATGTACGATATGCCTTCTCTTTCTCTTCTACAGCAGTTTTTATGCTGGCTTAGTAATAAAAAAAAAAAAAAGAAAAAGAAAAGAGAAAGATAAATGTAAGAAGAAACAGTCATTTCTATTTTATCTTTGTTTAAAATTCACACATGTGCGTGTGCGGTTTTCTTCTTTTATCAGATTTGTTCATTGTTTTTTTCGTTTTGAAAATGTTTTCTTTTTAAGAGTTCATTTTGGTGTTAAGTTTGTACCCTACACTTCATATGTTGGGATTAGAATGTCTTATGTTTTCAAAAAATCAATAAATATTTAAGAAAATTTACTTTCAATAAATTTGATCTTTTGTTTGTATTCAATAGAGTCGACTTACTCTACCAATTGGAGTAAATTCTTAAATTTTTATGTTCAAATTTTGTTTCAAATTATATTTCTCATTAAAAAAAATTGTCTGAACGGGACCATGCGATTATTGTTGATCCATTTATTTTGTCTTTTTACAGTTAACTCAGATCAAACAATTAAATGATCCACTTAAAAGTGGCACAACTTTTAATGTTACCTCAGATATATGTGGCAAAATATTCCTGAACTTTAAGGCCTTCAATTTTTTGTGATGATGCATAATTTCATTAAGATAATAAGTAGAATTTAATTGAGCAAGTCAGTGCTTTGTACAACTTAGGCCAATGTTTGATTATATTTGCATATAAATTGATCAATTCTTAAGTTATTTGAAGGGACTCTTCCGAATGCTCATTCTTTATAAGGAAACGCATATTTTTGTGAATCGAGAATGTAATTTCTGATATTGCTTATGACATTTTAAATGTGGGTTTCTAAACTGAATCGAAACCTTTTTCTAATAATACTTTATGCAGCCTTTAATTTTCAGAAAAGATCTTTGCCTAAATGAAGGCAAAAAAAATTTGAAAAGTTAAAGTCGTTGCAAAATTATAAGGAAAATTTTTATTAATGCGATTTAATAGTCAAATTATGTTTCATTTTTCTTAACTTGACTGAAAATAAAAGTTTAAGACACTTTCGTAGAAATTAATTATAATAAATGAAATGATTAAAGGGATTTTATAGGCAAGTTTGAAAAATCATAATTTGTCTTTTTATACCCTACACCACTTGTGGTCCTTGCGGATGGTTGTAATACCTAGAAGAAATTGAAATAGACCCCTTCCTTATTATAGCGATCTTTTCAAATTCATTTTTGTATTTGATTTAGATTTGTCTGTCTGTCTAATTATTCACTGTCCATGTAAAATTATCAAATTATAGGGCGCGATTTTCAAACTATTTGAATAAAATTTGGCAACTAGACATCTGGGAATTATTTTGATTAAGATCATATTAGCATTACCACCACGCCCTTTACAATGATCTATTTTGCAAAGGGTTTTTTTGTTATAAAATTAACAATTCTGCATATTTTTTTTGTAAAAGTAAGGTGTAGGGTATTTTATGGTCAGTCACTATCGCCTATATTTATTTCTATATGTTTCTATTTATTTTAGTATTAATTTTTAAGAATTATTTGTGAAATTATTTAATATTTCAGAAAATTTTTGTTTATTATTTAAGGTGAAAGGCAGCAAAGAATACATAGAACATCTTTTTTCTGGACAGTTACAACAATGCCAACAAACGCATACATAAATATTTATGCCTGCTGTGCTAGTGAAAATTCTGAAATGTGTGCATGTTTATGGGACAAATATTGATGAAACTTTAATTACATTGTGAGAGTTGTGTGATTGTAAATTGCAAATTAAAAAGTACAACACAAAAAATTATTATTTATTTCTCATATATCTCTTACATTACTTGTATGATTACAATATATTTACGTTTTGTTCATGCGTTTTAATTAATTAAATTCAAATTGAAATGAAAATAATTTTTCATCATATATAAAAGTCTACAGAGAGTTATTTAAGTTATTATATTGATAGACAGTAAAGATAAATCATTTGACTTTTTTTTATCAAAAAGACTTCATAAGGTCGCTGAAAATACTCAATGGAGTATAAAATGCAATCATTAGAAGAAAAAAAAAAAAGAAAGGGGTAGCAAAAAAATGTCTTTCTTTTGGTTAAGGCAATAATTAATTCCGATTTACTATTAGTGAGCACTTTGTGAAGCTTCTAAATTTTCGAATTTATCTTGCAACCAACAGTACTACTTTAGATTTCTGCTTTTTAAACCGGAGACCAAAGTGGATTTTTCCCACAGAAATATAAATTTCTGAGAGGCATGTAATTTGATTACCAAAACTTAGAGAAAAGAAGTGATATACCATCAAGATACAAGAAAAGTCAAAATATTCGTGGTAAAAATTAGTAAAGCATAAACTGCCACTATTTTAGGTTATGTGCTCTAAAAAAAACTGTAAAAAAATATCTAGAAATAGTTACACTTTAAGTAATAAATTGAATAAGAGTTTCAAATTTTAAAGTGTTTGGTGGGAAGAGGCTTTCATTTTAGATGAAAGTATATTCGAACTAAAATTGTGTATTGTTTATACTTTTATAAAACGCCCTAGACCTAAAGTTCTGCAAGTCAAGATTTCTACGTTGTACATTCAAACAAGGAACTCTTAAAAAATTTTCTTGCAATAAAATCGAACGTAATTGAATTACGGGCAGCCGTTGTTTTGAGTTTCCTATTCAATTTAATTTAGGGCAAGTCGATTGAAATTTTCAAATTCCTTTTATTATTTAAATTTATATATTTATTTATTATTTTTTTGATTTAAATTAACAATTCAATTTGCAGATTATGATTTTATTATAGAAAGTTTTATAACAAAAGTATTTGTACAAATAAGTTAATATTATTATTATTATTATTATTATTATTATTGTAATAATAAGGCGAATATAAATTGACAAAGATAATAATAAGAAGGGAATTTCATATTTATTGTTTGATGATTTATTTAAATAAGTTTTGACATGAAATCGATATTATTATTTGATAAATAAATAAATCCTTTCAAATATTCTATAAAATTGTAATAATACAAAATAAGTAAAAGAAAAAAGTAACATTTTCCGAAATAATTTGATTTATACATAAAAATACCGCACAATCATCATTAGATCAATATATTTATTTTTATTGGAATATATACCGAAATAAATTTTTGTTTTTGTATTTGTATTTATATTCTAAAAATCATGTAAACTTGTATATGAATTAGTTGAGACAATGCCTAACGATTTGATGGTATAACGATTTATATTAATAATTTATTTTTATTCGTACCAATCACCAAACATGAAAAATGATTATTTTAATGAAATTTCTTATGCATGTGCTTGCGTAAACGAATACCTAAATAAAAAAAAAATAATATTAAATAAATAAATAAATAAATAAATAAATGATATAAATAATAAAATTAATATAAATAAAATTTGAAATTTTTTATTCGTATGACAAATAATGCGTGAAGTGAGAGCAAAATAGATCAGGAAGTAAAAAGTATTTTAGAGGATGGACAAATGCTTATCTAATGGATAATAAATTTTGGTATATAAATTGGTATTTGTTAAACGATTGCCTTGGAAGAATTATTTTTAAATAAAGATATAATTACAGTTATACTTTTTTCAATTTATTGCCCATTGAGTGGTCACATCCCATATTTAGAAAGATTTTATTTGGAAAATTTTTATTTATATTAAATGATAGAAATTTATCTAGACACCAGATTAGACATCAATTAACCAGAAAATTTGCCAAATTCAAAAGTAGTTATAACAAAAAATAATACTGAACTACATGTTTTATCTTAGAATTTTTTTTAGCGTTACAAATTTAAGCATGAACTCATTAAATGTTTGTGAATTTTTGTGTTTTTTTCTTTTTGAACTAGATATTTTTGCTTGAAATGAAATAAAAGCATTTTAAAAATTAGTTAAATTTGTACTGAATTAGATAAATTATTTTCTTATATTTTCCTATAGATTTATTTTTATTTACTACCCTTATTTTTTTTAATATATTTGATATAATTTCGTGTGTTTCCATTATGATCTTTTATAGGTCTATTTATATTGTACAAAAATATATTTTGTTCTTAAATATTAAGGCCAAATGTTTCATTCATTTTCAATATTCGATATTGGAGCACATATAATTTTTCTTCTGAAACTCTTTATTTTACTTTTGTTATCCATAATTGTGTAACTTTACTTGGCATTTGTCCAGATATTTGTAACTTTTTATTATACCGATCAACTCAGAATCACTTCTGAATTAGACTTAGGCCTGCCTCTCTGTCTGTCTGTCTGTCTGTCTGTCTGCCCATGTAAATTTAATACCAAGCTATAAGTTGCAATTTTTGAGATATTTTAATGAAATTCGCTACAAGGGTTTAGGGTGACTAAAGGACACACCTTATCGGAAATAATTAAAATTGTATCATTAATTTGACAACGTCATGCTTAAAATGAAATTGTTACATGACAAACAATAACAATTTTTAATAAATTTTAAAGTAAATTGAAAATATATTTCATGTAAATATATTTTAACATGAATTGTATTCTAACATAAAAAAAGTGATCCAGATCGTCTATTTTTATGATCATTTCTTACATAACGCTTTTTCCGAAATTAGTCCTTATATGAACAAAACATTTAATTTTGATTGTATTTTAAGGAAAATTATTAATGCTTTGTATTTTGACATAAAAAATGTGTATACCAAATTTATTCCAGATGGGTTCATTTTCCAAACTTCCCAGTGTAACTTGGTTTGTAATTCTCTTATTTGACTTTAATCATTTTAAGCAACGTGATGTAGGGTATTTAAGAAACGTCTACAATCGATTATAACGTTTTTAAACGTTTTGCATATTTTTGAATAATTTTTTCATTTTTTTGTTGCATTTGTAAAAAGAAAATTTTTGCAAAACGTCATATCAAATTGTGTTGCTTAATTTCTTCAAATATTTGTGTGAATATATACAAGCAATGAATTTATTCATTTAACATTTTTTTATTCATTTACATATTTTTCTTGCATATACATAAAATATACACGAGTGTTTCAAATTTTTAATTTATAATAATTTCATATTTTTCTTTCGGCTTATTCTAAGCATACATTTTAAATATATTTTCTATTTCTTTGTTTATTATAAAATATATTTCATTATTAGTGCCAAAATTTATCCTTGAAATAAGGTAAAATAAGTTTATAGGAGTGAATAAATTTGACGGTACCTTTCTATTAAATGAATTATGATCAACTCAGCAAGTACGTTGTTTGATGAATATAATTATAAATAAAAAATGTGTTGCATGCATTTAGGCGAAAAACTCATATTTCAGGTAAATTACATCAATTAAAGATTTTTTTTACATTTTATTAATTTAGTAGAGTGAATTGTAAATTTCGACAAGATTATTTCATATTTTAAACTATTTTTTTACATTTACATTTTAATAAACGTTTTTTAAAAAATTTCAAAGGGCTGCTTTTGCTTTTCCGCGTTTGTATTAAATAACTTGGTAAGAAAAATTTAACAATCTTAATTATTTTGTACGGTAATTGTTTAAGTTTTAAGTTCAGATTAATTACCAATTTTTTTTTTCGTACAAATACTTTTTATAAAAATGTCGGAAAATAAGGAAAATACATAGAAATATAACAGGCAGCATGTATCTAATTGATTATCAATTGACGTTCCATGAACTTTTTTTTATAAGCGCACCTTCATATATGGCGGGAAAAATTTCCAATTTATACATGTTACATATATATATATATATATATATGTATATGCACATAACGGTAAATAATATATAACAAATAAATATAACAAATAATAAATGTATAAAAAAAAATATTGCTTGTATGTATTTGCTTTTGCAATTGTTATGAATGTACAAAAAAATCAGGTTAGCATGTCAACATATACAATTCTATACAATGACATTGTTTTATATATGTATGTTTTGTCTATTTATATATATATATATATATATATATATATATATATAAATTACATGTGTGTAATCTATCCATCTGTCTATTTATTTATCTATATCTATCTTAGAGTAGATTGGCGTGGCTTTGATACTTCTTTCATTCTGCCCATGGAATATTTTAATATAAAATTAAGTAGAATAATAATAAAAGTAGAATAATAAAAGTCATAACAAAATACCAACAAAGTGCAACGACATGCCTCCATGCACATGTCTTTCTTAAATTTTTATTTATACATTACTGCTCTTATATATATTTTCTTTCTTTAGATTATGATGTACCTTTAAAACGGAGCGAATTTAAAGAGCATGTGAAAATAGCATAAACGATTAAAGTTGATATTTAAATACTCTACAGCAATTTGATTAATATAATTAAAAAGTAAGGGAAATCAATACAAATAAAGTTATGAAAGTAAAAAGTATTAATTTTCAAATGAAAGGAGGAAATTTCAAAAAAAATAATTTTTTATTAAAATTTTAGTGCACTTATTAAAATTTGTTTAAAGTACTAACTTTCAAATTTAAAAAAAATATTCAAATTTGTGAATCATTTTCAAAAATGAACATTTTTATGAATATTTTTATTAATAAGATTAAAAGATGCCTGCATATCAAATTAAATCAAAATAACTCGAAAAATTCTAAACAAAAATTTTTATCAACAAACAAATTTTGCGTTTGTTGGAGTGTTACAAACAACTGCTTAAATTTTTACTATCCAAAAATGGTGTAGAACAAAAAAGCAAAGCAAAAAAAAAAAAAAAAAGGAAAACATATCGCAAACATACAAATATGAAATGAAATGCAATGAAAGAATAATAAAAAAAATTGTTGTAATATCGCGAGTACTCTTTGATGAGACTTTAGAAAATTTATTCCATGAATAAATCTTTTTCGGTAAACAAAAGGCGCCACTGGCAGCACTTTAACAGCACATGGACAATGCATACATATATATAAAAATTAAATACACTACATGTACAATTATCATTGTACATATAAAAAAAAAATATATTTATGTTTAGATCAAATTTTTCTTCTTCTTTTAAAGTCTACAACTAACTGTATAACTGCTGAGGATGATGATCGGCAACAATATTATGCAATAAATTTATACAAATGTAGACATTCCATGATGCATACAGGGAATTAAAACAGTTGATGATAATGATGATGACGTGATGATATGCATGACGACATGAAGACATGACGACATGACGATATAAATCTAACATTAAATTTAACTTTTAAGATAAAAATAAATGTAAGTTATAGATCAGAGATGGTCAAACATGTTGCCTCTAAACATTTTGAGAAATCAAATTATTTCCTTTGTCATTCATATGAAAAATTATCATCAAAAATCATATCAATCAAAAATTTCTATTGCGCAGTTTGAAGGTGCACCAGTTTAATTGGCAGTAGGCTCATGAATGAATATTTTATATTGTATTTATGAGTTTTATAAAATCGGAATTGGAATCATCAGTTTTAATGCCTGTTTGGTGGTATTAAAGTTGGCTTCGTAGTGATTGTAAGGCCCACCTCGGGACCTTGCTTATTCAATGATGTGGGTTTACATTTTCCTTAATAAATAACAAGCTGCCTATAAACTTGCCCTAAGAGTTTTGGGAATACTCCAACTCTTCATATAAGAAAGTAAACTTTGTCTATAAGGTAAAATATGGCGTAGCTGGCAACCCTAGAACAAAAACTGTACTTTTGTATACAATGCTCTTAAGCGTTTACATCAGGAATACATTCAATTTTTTTTACGCTAATGTGGATCAAGATATGACATTTTTGTATGGTCCATGTAAATTATTCAGTCAATCTGTGGTGTCCATTATGTCGTTGCTCAAATAAATTTGACCACATCTGGCATTCAAAATGATTGACATATGAAATATTATTTTAAATGTCTTTCATTTGATGAGGATTTCAAAATAAAGTAAAAACTGAATAAATATTACAAATATATTAAGATACAACTATTAGTGGAAATTTGTAAAAACAGCAAACAAACAGAACAAACAAAGAGTGAAAAAAAATTCATCAAAAAAATTAACTTTTATTATTTACTTTTATAAGATTTTGATTTTTTAGATATTTTTTCAGTTGATTTTGTGTCATTTCATTTTTGCTTTATATTCGCCAATAGATGATGTTTACCATTTTTCATCTTCACCTTAGTTTTTGTTGTACAACTGATCATTGTTTTAGCTGGATGAGAGACGCTTTTTTTGTAAATGATTTTTATCCATATTTATTATTGTTGTTATTGCTGTTGTTATTGCTGTTGTTATTGATGTTGCAGTTCCTGTTAATATTATTGCCATGTTTTTACAACAAACCACTTTAACTTAATTTGTAATGGCCAATGGTCTCTACCATTTATATTTGGTAAAAGTATGAAGCTAACAAAGCAAAAATACTAACAATAAAAGCAGTTTTTGTAATTATTTTATATTTATGTCATCTTTTTTTTTTTTTGGATGATTTTTTAGGTATTTTATAGTTTATTTGTTAATTTTGAGTAATTTTTCATTTACTCAATAAATTTGTAAAGTAAAAGTTATAATACGAAAAATTTAATTGAAATTTTTGTAGCCATATGACAATGAGGACAAGTCCATTAGTTGTTTGGAAGGCTTTCGTTTAATTTAAGGTTAATTTAAAGCTCATATTGCAATTTATAAACGAAAATCACAATTTGATGAAGAGCAAGGACTTCTGAAAATCACTATTCCAAAACTTACCAGTTATGCTGTTCGAAATGCATATAAAGATATTAAAGTGAACGTTTTTACCGAACCAAAATCCAATATAATCAATGGGCGCCTTAATTTGATAACTTTGTGACATCACTTTTATGCGTTATTGAAATTTTTACATGTACTTACTTCCAATTGAAATTCTGGGTTTTTGATAGGTATGTCCAAAGCATTTGGAAATATGCCATTTAATTATAACACTTTGATTTCTTTTAGCAATATTTTAGAAAGTGTCCACTAGAATCATCGAAGCACCATTTATTGAATTACCATTTATTTTATATTTATTTTTATGGATAAGGGCCGAAATTTAATTAAAGAATTTTTCCATGATATATTAGATTTAAAATCCAATTACAATAATAATAATAATAATAATAATATCAGTTTTTAAAACTAATTATTTATTAATTAAAGTTTTGATTTTAAATTTAATTGTATTTCATTTCTTATATGGAACTATATTCACCCTTTCTTGAGCAAATGCACTTAATGAAAATTAAAATTATAGGTTAAAATTTATTTATAAAATGCCTGATATACTTTAATTTTATTTTACTTATTTCATTCGTTGCCTCAGTTTTTTCTTATTTCTCGTGCTGTTTTTTCTATATATTTTTTCTGTATACATCTTTTTTAGTATCTTCGTGCAACATGATTTACGATCATTTTTATTTCTAATTTTTTTGTTTTCGTTTCTTTTTAGTTAAAATATTTCTCTTTCAAGGTTTATTATACAATTTTCTTAGCATGAGCAACGTGTGGTTGTTATTTTTTTTTTTTGTTCTTATTCTCTTTCTTTTTCGTGATTTCGTTTTGTTTCGTATTTTTTTTTTTAATTTTTGTGTTTTCTCTTTATTGTTATTGTAAGGGGCTGCATTTTTATTATGATATTTCAGTCTTTTTTTTTCACTTTTATAGATATCGAAGTTTATAATAAAGTGTTGGTATGATTGTGAGAATAGGATGGTCATTATTATTGATTTTATAGTAAATATAATAAAAAGGATTTTTTTTAAAAATTTGAAAAAATATATTTTTATTTTATAATTATAGGCATGAAATCTATCAAACTATTTAACCACAAAGTAAATAAATAAATATTAAATATTCATAACACCTTTGATGCACACACACGCACACACCTACATACAAAAAAAAATTTCCATTGAAATGTAAATTATTTATGATAACTATTAAAGTAAGCCTCGTAGATTGAGTTGAACTTATTGTATAATATAAAATGGTGTTTGTTTGTCTTTACCAGTGTTGGGTTCCTTTTTTTAAAACTTTTAGCTTTAATTTACATTTTAGTTTACATAACTTAAGTGAAGTGTAATTTGGTTTAGTTTAATTTTATGCTCTTTTCGTTATAGTTATAGCGTTAAAAAAATCATTAAATCGATGGACTATTAAACTATAAAACGTAAAAGGTGAAATACAATTGTTATTGGGAAAATACATAAAACGTAAATGCTGCATTAGTCGTATCGTATGGGACGTTACTATTATTCTTATTATACCGCGTAAGGATAATTTAAAAGCCATATGGATAATATTACCCAGCCTATTAAGTTATTGTAGAAAAGTAAACCAAAAAAAAAAAAAATAATAATAATAATAAAATAAAATAAGAAAATCATTTGCGGTTAGAATCGATATAAAATACCCACCAACTATATATGATTTTCATGATATTTTGGTTAAATGGTGTTGACCCATGAATGTGCTACTTGTACAAAATTTCAATGTTTTCCATCTTTTACACAAAATTCATAAATTCACAAATAATGTGAAAAAAACTATCAAATTATGCTTGAAAAATCCAAGTATGGCATTCTGGATTTGCTGATTGTTCAATTTTGCCCATTTGCAAGAATTTTTGATGTTTCTGCCAAATTTCACTAAATTTGTCATCTATAGTATGCTAACAACACACGGGCTGATGGACAGACAAATAGACAAATGTCTAGATCGATTCAGGATTTGAACCGTTTCAGTATTCAGAATTCAAGATATTTGGGTATTACAAACATAACAACAAAATGATTATATCCGTGATGTGCAGATGGTGGGTATTCCAAAAAGGGAAAACAAAAGCGTAAAAGTAATAATATTAAGGTGTTTTCAATGAATTTCTTTAATGCAATTAAAACGTTTACTAAGCATAAATGGCTTAAACACAAATTTAGTCTAAGTTTTCATCTCTTTCTCTCCCATGTATTACTCTGATTTCTTTACCGATCATTAAATCTTTCTTCGGAATAATTCATTACTTTTTTTTTTTTTTTTGGTATTGTAGAAAGAGCTTTAACGAAGATATCGCATTACTTTGATTGTGGCAACATTACGCTTAAGGGAGTGTTCTAGTAATTTTCTTATGGCCATACAAATTTTTATATTTAATGTATATCTTTATTAACATTCAATTTACCATTTAACAACAAAGGTAATGCATAATAATTTTTGATAACCCTTAACCTCTGATATTTACTACTCCAACAATAATTTGATTTAGTGCTACAAGTGAATTTTATCTCTAATTAATCATGCAAAACTGACCAAAATTTACTTCAGCGAGTAAAAAATTTAAGTTGCTTATAAATTACATGAAATACCTGCCTAAAAGCGGCAGATGCCAGTTTAGTCGTCTGATATTTGGGTACGCTCAATTTATAGCTCGCAATTTTACTTTAAACAATAACATTGAATTTAGATAGGGCTTAATGTAAGCTCTACCAAAATTGTACTCGACTCTGTATTAAAAGTTATGTAAATGAATTTCTTCATTGAAGTAAAATTTTCAATTTTTCAACCATTAAAATATTTAAAAACTTTTTTTAAACAATGTCTAATTTAATCAAAGAACTATAAGGTCCTTCGAAAAGTTATGACGAATTTCAAATATAATTAAATGAATTTCCAAATACGCTAATAATTTTTACAATTTGTATGTGAATTAGTTTCAATGAAATTTTGAAAAAAGTAACTTGAAAATTGCTTACAATTTTGTGAATTGAAATGTTTTTATAAGTTACATTGAATTAGTTGAATTACTTGGGTTGCCATTAATCCTTAAAAGATAAATGTGAGAATTACTTGTATGGCGTTATATTAAATTTGTCATTTGAGAAAAAGAAATGTGTTAAAATGAAAATTAAGACAGACAAGAAAGAGATAATTTCGGCTTTTAAACATATTTCAAATCGGTGGCTTATTTGCCAAAAAATTTTTTCTATAGATCACATTGGTTTTCGATCTTCTTCTTCTTCTTCTTCTTCTTCTTCTTCTTCCTCTCCTTTTTCTTATATTCTTATCATGTTAATTAATCGTATAATTTATTTGAGAAAGCATTTTATGGCAAATTGTATGCAATGATAATAAATTTTTTTATTTAATGATTTATGCTAAGCATGCCCAAATTAAATTCATAAGGGGCCAATTTCCATGGTTTATTTTACTTGTATATTCTATTATTTTCAAACATATTTTATCGTTTCCTATTTATCTGCCAAATTAAATTTCTAACTCTAAATGATTTTGATATAAGTAAATTATTAAAAAATATTTAATTAGCATTTACTGCGAGAGTTATTTAAGCCAAAATAACTCATTGACCAAATACAATTGATTTAAGGGCCCCTAATTTGGCATTCTCCGCTCATAAATATTATAAATATTATTGCGATAAAGTACTTTAAGAAATTCAATAATGAATAAATGGACAAATGAGTAAATGAGTAAATGAGTAAATGAGTAAATGTAAAATGAAAAGAAATAGAAAAATTTTTCTAGAAATGTCTGGTCTATGAGGCCGTAAAATATTCATATAAATTATCCATAACCAACTAAAAGAGAGTGGTATAATAATTTTCTTAAAATATTTGTAACGCCCACAAGCACAATAAGTAACATTTTTGTAAGTCAAAAAAAAAAATGTTTTTTTTGACTATTCGTTTATAAAAAACTCTATTTTTTATAAGAATTAAAATATCGATTTGGAGTGAAAGAAAATTTAAAAAAATTTACAGCATTTAAAGCAAAATAAATATTTTGTAAATGATACTGCAAACTGCAGCAGAAAATTTGATATAAGAAAATATAGAAAAATAATTGGGATTTTTTTTTAAATTCTTATAGAATTTAATAGATGGCTGTTGAAAATTAAATTAAAATAATATAATTTTTTACTTAAGTCTCTGGCTGGCAATTTTCTAACATTTTATTGATATCATGTTTACGATTGTTTATTATGCAGTCGGTAATTGCACAAATATCATTTTTATTCATATTCGGACTTGTGAATTTTGATGATGAGTTGTTTGAGTTTTGTTTGGTCCATAATTAATATTAATTTTTTCTTATTTTATTTTTTTTTTTTTTCATATTTTATTTCTGTAACTGTTTAAAAAGTCACTAATTGAAATTTATATATATTAAAAAAATGTTTCTTCTTCTTCTTCTTCTTCTTCTTGTACTTCTACTATTTCTACTTCTTTCTTTCTTTTCCTTCTTCTTATTAATTCATTTGATAGCAATACATTTTTTTATTGGCAATTATTTATTAAATAAAAAATCAATGCAAATGAGTAATCAAAATTTTTCATAATATTGTTGCTTTTCTCTTTCATCATCATCATCAACATTCAGAATCATTAGCATCATTATTATTATCATTATAATCATTTATATTATATTTGCTTTTGTTAGTGATTATTAAGTTAATAAAATTCAAGAAAAGAATTTCATTTTAGTTGGTGCAACAGAAAAAAAAAATGCTCATACTTTTGTTTTTTTTTTTTTTTTTAGTCGTACGTTTATTACTTTGTTTATCGATTTCTTTGTGCAAGCCGTCCAGAAAAGTAGAAATTTAATAAAGAGAAACTGAACATTTAAAAAAAACAAAATGAATTGTAAAACAAAAATAGCAACAAATAATAAAATGCAAAAGGTCTCTCTTCTACGCACTATAAGTTAAGTAAAATTACAAGCACTTTAAAAAATAATTCTAGAGAATTTTCATTTGAATTATGAAAATAATATAATGAATTTTTAATGAATTTTAGGCGTGGCTAATGTACAAATTTTATATATCTCTCCAACTCAAATTCTTTATTTAAATAGCGTACTTTTTTTTTTTTTTAAAAATAACAAATTTCAAACTATCACAATTGAATGATTGATTTTCAGTGAACTCTTGTTAAAATTAATATTTTTAGCATATCAAATGATTCGATAAATCTAATATACTTAATGTATAGCAAAGTGTAATGCTCATAAATATGAAAATTAATTAGAAAAATAGTCATAAAATTATCTTTCTCATGAGCTCTTTTTACCTTTCCTTTGCTTTGGTTTTTCTTTTTTTGGTTTTTTTTTGGTTTTTTTTTGGTTTTTTTTTTTTTTTTTTGGTTTATTGATATTTTATGAAAGAATTTTTTCTACGAAAGTGTATTGTTTATCTAATATAAAATATGATTTATTGTTTATTGTATACAACAAGATTATAAATCATTATATAACAAAGTTTTTGCAAATTAACCAATTAAATTGACATAACTTTGTGTTAAGTAAATATTTTTAAATATTTTTTAAGAGTTTCTTTCACACGTAAACGAAAAAATATCTAATTAACTATAAATGGAACAATATTAAAAATGTGCCTGCTTGTTAGAGATAAAAATTTAGTTTTCATTTTTTTTTTTTTTTTTTTGGCTAAAAAAGTGCAAAAAATTATTTTTAGTTTTGGCCAATTTTTTTCTTCTACAAAATGTTTTTGCTTTGAAGAAAAAAAAATTTAAGCAAGAATATTTTTGGGCTCCATTATCCATCTATTTTTTTTTTTTGATAATTCTTTATTTAAAACAATAACACAATTTCCTCCATTGAGAGCAAAGTTGCTTCAAAGGAAAATTTTAAAAGATGCTTGAAAGGTGAGATATTTTCTGCTGCACATGGTCTTAAATTTGCATTTAAAAAATTTTCTAATTATATAAAATTTATTTTTAAAATCGTGTCCCTCCTACAAAATTCAATCATTAGATGTATGCAATGCTTAAATAGATATAAATCGGTATATCGGTACAACATTTTTTTTTTTTTTTTGTTTTTGCAACATTTCAACGAAAGTTATTTTTAATTAAGTTTGGCTCTGTGTTAAGCAAGTTGTTCCATATGGGAATTTCATAAATTTATACACGTAATGAAATGGAAAATGTATAAATATTTTTTCATGGGATTTGGTCGAAAACATTTACATCAGTATGTGGAGAAATTTTTTCATTTAATTTGTTTTTTTTTTTTTATATAAATTGTAATACAAAAAAAAATTTTTTTTTAAATAACATTGGAGTTATTTTTTAATAAAAATATTTGATAGAAGTTTGGATTTTAGTTAGATCAAATTGAAAATGATTTTGTATGATTTTAATTTGATGAATTGAATAATTTCGTTATATAAAATGTGAGAGCATATAATTTCGGGAATATATTGATTTTTGTATTATTGATGCTTTTTGATGTTATTGTTACTGTTATGTTGTTATCATTGCCCTGATAAATTTTAGGCAAATAAGTGACATTTTATTTAATTTTTTTCTGTATTGTAAAGATTATCAGCATATAGACCAATTTATATATATATATCTTAAGTAGGATATTTGAAGATCATTACTTTTGTTTGTTAAGTATCACGCATTTTCCATTTTTTCATATCTTTTGCCATCCATATTTAAGTCAATAATAATGAATGTATGCATTTTCATGTTAAAAAAAAAAAAAAAGAAAACTTTCTCGTGTTGTTGAGGCCAAATGTTCGTTGTTAGAAAATGATAAATCTATCAATATTAATGAAGTTGTATTGGTGTTGATGCAAAACAAAAAAAAAAAAAATTATTGCTAATGTTGTTATTAATAAGAAGAAATAACAAGAAAGAAATATTCACCTTTTTAGCGCATAATAAAAATAAATAAATATCAAATTTTTCACTCAACCATCTCAATTTTTCTCTTCCATGCTTTGTAGAGATGTGATTTTGTCTTTTTTTTAAAAAAAAAAAAAATTTTTTTTTTTCAGATTATTGCAATTGTGGGTGTTGTTGTTATTGTTGTATGATGACGTTAATAATAGAAAATGTTAACAAAATTTCAATTTCTTTAACAAATTATCGGCTTGTTTGGTTTATTTTGCTTTGCTTTTTTCTTTTAGTTGCTTAATACTTTTCCTTTTTTTTTTTTATTTTTTTTTTTTGCTACATTGCCTGTTGGTTTCAGGCAATTTTTCTATTATTGCTATTGCTATTGCTATTGCTATGGCTATTGTTGTTGTTGTTGTTGCTATGTCTTTATTTTTTTTCTTGTTGACCTAAAAGTTTGCGTTTTATAGGCTTTTGCGATTTTCCTTTTCCAGTCATAAAACACAAAACAAGGTTATGTAAATATCACTTGTTGCATGGTGTTGCATGGTGTTGCATGGTGTTTCATGGTCTTATTGCACTTTACATATTTCCCCATAATTACTAATCAGCATAAATATTTGTAATACAAAAAAAAAAATAAATAAATAAATAAATAAACAAATAAATAGAAAAGTAACAATGAATAACTGCGACAACAAATTTATTGTTAAAATGAAAGATGATAAATAGATATAAATTGTTGTTGCTATTGTTGCTATTTTTGCTATTGTTAATATTTTCGTTGTTGGCATTTATTTAGAATTGTAATTAGCTTAATAATTTGTTAGTTTTTATTTGATTTTTTAAGATGGCCTCAAGCTGGGTTGGGCCGATTTTCACTCTCATCCAATAAATTCAATTGTAAATTTGTTTTCTCTTTTTTCTTTTAATTGGGTTGCGCCTGCGGTTGTGCGGCTTAAAAGCCTTCTAGATGTTGCTGCTGTTATTACTGCGATTATTTTTAGCAAATAATTTCTTGGTAAAAATATTATTCATATCAATGATTTTATATGCCATAAAACTATGAAAAAATTTCACCTGTAAAATTTTTTATTTTTAAAAATTTGCTTTTAGAAATAATTATCATCATTTTCATATTCGTATTCATTGGAAAGAAATTTCAATATGTGCCTTTTTGTTTATTGAGTTTGACTTTTTAAAATATTTAAATTTTATTTAACTTTATTAAAAAAATTCTTATTCTAAATAAATGAATTATGCATTAACAATTAAAAGTTTTGAATCACAATAATAGAAAATTGTGGAAAATCATCCTGTTTATAGCGCTTTCTTAATAAGCCATTTTTTTTTTTAAATTTCTATAGTTCTGTATTTAAGATTCGCTTCTGACAACGATAACTTCACTCTTGATAACATTTTTATAGTTTTTAAAATGAATTTTATTCTTGTTAGTCACTTTTTTTTTAGATAATTAAAGTATCTTAAAGAAATTATTTAAATGTACCATGAAATCGAATTGAAAATTAAATTCGGATTACGCAAAAATTTACTATGAGATTACGAAATCTTTCTCACGTTATATGACGGGGACATTTTTAAATTGTAATTGATTTTCTGATTGGATTTTATTTTAAAACGTAACTAACAGACATCATGCTCTCGATGTTAGATTATTGTAAATTTTAGAGAATTTCGATTTTAAAATTTCCATACCATCTGAAATTTAATTAATTATTACTGGTACAATAAGTTATTATAAGTTTGTGCAAACGTTTGTAACACCCAAATAAAGTTAAGATAGATCCAATCGACTCCTAATCATTCCCTGATTTGACTTAAGTCTATCTATCCATCCACCTGACTACTTGCAGTCTGTCCATGTAAGTGGCAATTTTAGAGATATTGTGATAGATGGTGGAATTGGTACTTTGTTGTGTTTAGGCCTACGAAATGAAAATGGGTAAAATTGGAATATGTTATAGTAAAAATTTGGCATACGCGTAACAAATTTCTTCCAAATAGGTCTATTTTTTGGAGTTTCACTTATAATGAACTTTTTAAATAATTCAGTAATTACAATTTTTCCAATGTTATTGGTTTGTAATTCTCTTATTAAAGTCAAATAACTTTAATCAAGTTAAGCAAAGTGGTGTAGGGAAATTAGGGGCTTTGATCGACTATAAAATTCTTAAATTTGTGTAGATATAAATAAATTGCATAAACAATTTGAAATGGATTCTTCTTTTATTACATTAATCGAATCATAATCTAATTTTAAATCGACTAACGCATATTCCACTTTCAGACCGTCCGCCTATGTGCCCCTCTAATTTGTGAGCTCTTTTGTTAAAAATTCGAAAGCATTCTATTTAAGAATGGTTTCAGCTTAAAGGCGGTTTTACATTTTTACTTTTATCGTAGCTTTTAACATAAAACATAAATAAGTGTAACATTGAGGAGAATCGCTATTAAAATCCCCATCGCTATTAAAGTCCCTATAAACCAGATACCGGTTCAGTTTTTGCCCTTTTTTCCCATAAAAAATTCTTTTCGAAATTATCTGTTAATTAGTGCCCCAATTTTAACATTTTACTCATCTCAGATAAATAAATTCAGGGCACCCGAAAGTTGAGTTTGTTTTTACTTTAAATTGAAATTCATTGCCAGATCGGTTCAAATTTTATCATAAGAAATACTTTTCGAAATTATTCATTAACTTATGCCCCAATTTTAACATTTCAATCGTCTTAGATAAATAAATTCAGAGCACTCGAAAGTTGAGTTTAATGTTTTTACTACAAATCGAAATACTTTGCAAATTAAAAAAAAAATATATTAAAAATTTTTTAGATGATTATTTAGATGTACTTTTGGAAGTTCTAACAATTATTCTATTTTGTTTCGTAAAGATAAAATTTGTTAGAGATCTGAATTTTGTAAAACAATTTTAAATACTCTGATGAAATAGTTTGCAAAAAGTCTTTCCAAACTACCTGACACAAATGCATTTTAATTATTGTTTATATATTTTTATAAATTACAAAATATCTAAAAGCACTCCAAACGAATAAAAGAAGAGAAAAAGACCAGAAAAGTAGTGTAAATGAAATTTTATCTCCTTACAAAACCTTAACGTGGGTAATTTGAATGGCAAATTGTTATAAAAAGCAAAAATTAAAAGTCAAAAATAAAAAATTAAAATTATTAACAGCATTTCTATTTTGGATTGTACTTTGAAGTGCCATAACAATTTGTTCCAGGGAAAATTGCTAAAAAAAAAAAAAAGAAATGCATGAATGAAAAAAAAGCAAGAAGCAAAAAAAAAAAAACAAAGAAATGAGAGAAAGGTAAAAGTATGGAATAGAAATATGAATGCATAAATGTATGAATGTATAAAGAAGAAGAAAAGGAAGACCAAAGCACGGATTTCTAAAGAATTTCCTTATTTTGAATGTTTCTGGTCTAAAAAGTAGCAACAACAATAAAAAATAATATTTATTAACCTGCTTTAACTTATTACAATTTTAGTTTGATTTGCACTGACTTAGTGGTAGCTCAGGGTAAGGTTAAATTCCGAACAAAAAAAACAAAAAACAAAAAACAAAAAACAGAAAACAGAAAACTGAAGACAGAAAAGACAAAAACAAACAGAAGCAGAAGAGTAAGAAAATTTTTGCTCATAAAATTGCCAGAGAATTTTTTATGTAAATGTCAACAGACAACACACAACACAAAGCTTTTGTTATTACTATTATTATTATTATTATTGTTGTTTTAGTTGTTTTAGTTTATTTTTCGCTTTTGCCTTTTTTTTATGAATTTTGCGGTTTTAGAATTCGTGTTGTGTGATTTTCATGCATTTCATGCCTAAGAAAAAAGTATTCAAGTTTTAAAATATTTCTGTTGATAGATAAATTTTGATTTTATATTGTTGTTGTTATTGTTGTTGTTATTGTTGTTATTATTAATATTATTGATTTTGTTGCTTTTACTTTTATTATAAAATTTTGTCTCGTTTCTTTTTCTCCTGCCAAACAAAATTTTTCCATGATTTTTGTTTTATTTGATTTTCCATTATTTTCTATCAGGAAAATTTATCAAACAAACAAATAGAAATATAAATAAATAAATAAATAAATAATAAAATAAATAAATAATAAAATAAACTAAGCGTTTATGCGTTGCCTTATATTTTCCTGTTTCAATTGCTATTTCTTTTTTTTTTTCTATTTCTATTTCTGATGTCTATTTCTGATTCTCATTTTCGATTTTGATTTGCTTTATAAATGCAACAAGAATTTCATTTCATATACATTTGAGGTTTTTAGGTGCGCTTTTATGTTGTTTTGCTACTTTTTTTCTACTTCTACTTGTATTTCATTTTATTTTATTTATTTTTTTTTTTTTGTTTTGAGGTTTGGTTCGAAGTCAAAGTAGGTTTCAACTTTTAATAGAAGACCCATAAGAAGATAACATAAAACACTAAATAGAAAAGGTGAAGATAGAGATGTAGAGATAAACTGAGTACTTACTTTTTTAGTTACTTAAATATAAAATAAAAATTACAAAAAAAAAAAAAAAAATTTTAAAATAAGTGGCAAATTTATAGAGCTGATGGCTGCTGGCAATTGTAACTCTATTAAATAAATCTACTAAATGTAAACGTGTGCATTTGGGTTAGGAGCAGTGAACAACAATAAACAAACGGCATTAAGAAATTAAATAAGAATAAGAGAAAAAAAAATACAACTAAAACATGAAACAACATATTGATAAAAGTGTCGGTGGTTTATATGAGTAAGTTTATGGCATTTTGCCATGTTACGCCTGCCTTTTCTTGACAAAATTTTTACGCCTTTATGTGTTATGCATGTGCTTATAAACCCACATGCCATTCTATGCCATACATCGATAGCGATAGCATGCTATGCCATAACATGCCATTCCACGTCGTGCCATACAAATTCCAGCCAAATAATTAACAAGCCATCTAACTAATTCAACCAATTACCACTTACATTATGATCAACATAATTATCATTATAATTTTTAGCATCATCATCATCACCATCATCATTATCATTATCATTATCATTATCATTATCAACATAATTATCATTATAATTTTTATCATCATCATCATCATCATCATCATTATCATTATCATTATCATTATCATTATCATTATCATTATCATTATCATTATCATCATCATTATCATTATCATTATCATTATCATTATCATTATCATTATCATTATCATTATCATTATCATTATCATTATCATTATCATTATCATTATCATTATCATTATCATTATCATTATCATTATCATTATCATTATCATTATCATTATCATTATCATTATCATTATCATTATCATTATCATTATCATTATCATTATCATTATCATTATCATTATCATCATCATTATCATTATCATTATCATTATCATTATCATTATCATTATCATTATCATTATCATTATCATTATCATTATCATTATCATTATCATTATCATTATCATTATCATCATCATTATCATTATCATTATCATCATCATTATCATTAACATTAATGTTAACATTCTCTTTAATGATTTCATTGATATAATTTATTCTGCTTTTCCTTTTAATTTAATTTCATTTCAGTTTTATTTTGCTTTTGGTTTATAAATTTTTTTTGTTTAATATTTTTAATCATAACTTGCAACATATTTCTATATAATTCATTTAACAACAACTTACAATTAATTCAACTACAAAATTAATTGAGCTGAGTTTAGCTGATTTAGGTCACGTTGAGTCCGTTTACTTTGTCATAATGATGATAAGGCTAAACAAAAAAAATTTTTAACGCATAATATTTATTTGGATTAATTATGAATCACTTTTACAGATTTAATTAAAAAATTCAAATAAAGAACTTAGAAAAACAATGAAGTGAAGTGAAATAAAATTTATCACTGGATGATACAATGAAATTGTTAAATAATTCAAACATTTTGAAAAGTTTTTCTTTTAATTTATAAAAAGATTATCATTCAAATTGTTTTAATTTATTATATAAATGCAATGGAGTTATTTCTAAAGAGGTTCAAGTTCATTTAATAAAATTAAGCAAACTTGATAAATGTGAAACGTAAGGGAAAGTTTTGTCGTTTCTTTGAATAAATTTCTTGGCCAAATGTCTGCAATAATTTATTATTTAATACATTTTTAATTTATAAAATATAAATGACGAATTGTAAATTTGATTTTTATATTTTTAAATTTGAAGCAACTTTCTTATGGTAAATTATCATTAAATTTGATTTCAATAAATTTTATAAAAATTTTATGGTTCACGTTTTGCTAATTTTCTGCATCTTTATTTTCTTCATCACTCTACCATCACTTTATTGCCCATTTTCAATATCAAAAATGCCAACAAAATAAAGAAACTTTTTTACAAGGAGGTTTTTCTACATGAGCCCTTCTTAAATGGGTCCTAAAATTAATCATAAACTTAAAATTATAAAACGACAATTCTTGCAATTGTCGTTGAGTCTTATTGTGAAATAATATTGTAAGCCTTTTTAAAATTTCTGATTAATCTTATGGTTTTAGGTCCATGAATATATAACATCCATAGGATTCATAAAATACGAATCCTAAAAAGACTCTTATTCACCAGAAAATTCTAGAATTTTTTGATTATCTATAATGCCTTAGATAAAGTGTAAGAGAGTGCCATAAGTAATTGCATCTACAGCGAGCAGAGATTGCAGATCCTATTTAACTAATTTCTTTGGATCCCTGTGATCTGGATCTATGTGAATTTTTTTTACACTCTCTCTCAATAACCAGCAAATATTTGACAATTCAAAATCAATTTTCAAAGTTTCTAAAACCCAAGAGGATTTAGAAAATTATTTGGCAAAATATTTACTTTCATTATTATATATATTTTATCTTAATGTCTGTCCATATGATGCTACGTCTGTCTATCATTACGATGCCATCAATTAACATAATAATGAGCTAATCACACAAGTGTTTAAGTGTTAATCGTTAACATGTTGTTTAGACAATCATTTTTCGTAAACATAAAGTCAAAAGTCATTACAAAGAAATAAGGTAAAATAATATTACACCAAAAAGACCAAAAAAAAAAAAAAAATAGGTAAAGAAAAAAAAAAAAAAACCACCACCAATAAAACAAAAAAAAAATGTGTTAATCATTTTATACATAAAACATTAAACATGTACTATGTTATATGTAAGCTCGTTGTGTGTGTTATTCGAAAACAACAATAAAAACAAAAAAGCAACAATAAAAAATAAAAAATAAAAAAAAAAAGGCAAAACCAGAAAAAGTGAAATTCTTGAAGATTCATGTAAAATGTAAATGAAAAGTGACTGAATCATCTGATGCATCTTCTTCATGGCCTGGCAAAATTTATTTGGAGCTTTATAGTAAAATTGAAATGAAACGAAAAGGCACACCTTGACATGCCAATTATGATTTATGTTTGAGTAACAAACAGACAATTGTTTTTTATTTTTTCAAAAAAAATTTTAAATGCAAAAAATTTTCATTTATTTTCAAAGCAATTTATTTTCAATTCAATCATATTTAGCTAAATGTGATTTTTACAATAAATACCAGTCAATTCCTAAGTCAATTGGTAAGCAATCGGCATTCAAAATAAGCATGATATTTTAAATTTTTCGAAAACTTTCGATGATCAAAAAATATATGCCAAATTTTCAATTTCTATTAAAAAGGTAAAGAAATTTTGAATTAATGTAGCACTTTTTAAAATAAAATTCTGCAAAAAATTATCTACAAGAAATTTCAATGTTTTTGCCAGATATCATGGCCCTATAACAATTTTTTACATCTGGCTAATTGTTTACCATTCCAAAGGCATATTTATACAATCAGTCTTGGGCTGTATAAATAATTGCCAAGAAATTTCAAATTTAAAGAATTTTTTTGCCAATTAATCAAAAATGTACAAATCGAATGTTGAGTATTAAATCTTTAGACTAAATGATTATACTGACATTTTACCTTATTTCTCTTAAGTAAAAAAATATAATGCCAAAATTTAAGTAAAGGCCGAAAAAATAAAATAGAAAGCGAAAATAATGGAGAAATCATCAATTTTCTTTATAATAATAAAGTCATATAATAATTACAAAATATATTTGATTGGGCTACTTATATAATTATTTCGTTTATCATTATACAAATTGGCTTTATCAATAATTTGTTATTTTTCTTTGAAGTAGTTTTTTTTTTCTTTTTTTAACTATTTGTTTTCAATGGACTGCTAAAGATTTCTTGTGCTAATCTTGGCTGAAATTTTTCATTGAAACTAAAATATCAAATATTTTATATAAAATATTTTGTTCTTTTCTTATATGCAATTAATAATAAAAAGTTTTGGGCAATCTTTAAGCAGAAAAAAAACACCGATTTGCAAGAGACTCATCTTTAAGTAAATTTTTGTAAATATCTACAAAAAGTGAGAGCTGTCATTGTGTACGTTAATTTGTTTATTCACATTAATATTTATATAATTTTTTTTTCCCAATTTTTTTTTTTTTTTGCTTTTCTATGTTATGTAAATAATTACCTGCTATATAATATGAAGTAAACAAAACTAATGGTTAAACTCAAAGTAAATAAAAAAATCCTTTAATACCGCAAACCAAAAAAAAAAAAAAAGACAAAAAAGAACAAAAAAGAAAAAGGCATAAGATACAAAATGAAAAGAAACAGAAGTAAAAGGAAGGAAGAAAAATTATAGAGAAGTGAGACTATTTGACAGATAATCTTGTTAAGCAATATGCCTGCAGCGGTGGGCAAAGACGACTCCTCATTAAAAAAAACTGCATAGTTGTCAAAGTTTTAGAATTTATTTTTTTATATTTTTTATATTTGTTTTTTTTTTTTTTTGATTAAAAACTATAAATATCTATAAATGAATTAATAATAGATAGGCGGTGCCGGCTCTTAATTATTTTAATTACTTTAAACTTGAGAAAGTAAATTAAGAGGCAGAAAAACGTAAACCGTTGGAACTTTGGAAATATATGAGAAGAGTTTAGAAAGGAAGCTCAAATTTATCCAACAATTGTACTATTTTAAAGAATCACTTTTTAGCGATTTTCAGTGAAAGAGCCCCAAACTATAAGTTGTAATCATAAACCAATTTGGCAAGCACAAGTTTCAAGAAGTTAAATGGTTTCTATGTACGTCCAATTTTTTTTTTCCATAAACTTGTTTTCCATAACTTTTTTTAACAAAACATTTACAATTTCTAAGTCTTCCATTAGAATTCTCATAAGAGCGCAAAAAATTTTATTGCACAGTGAGACATTTAATTCAATTGAATACGTAGGCCATCCCTGCTCTGAATGTATATTTACTTATGTAAAAAAAGGAAAACAAGAAAAGAAAAGAGCCAAAAAAAAAAAGCGACAATATCAACAATAATTTTATAAATGTATGCGATTTTGCCTAAAGTAAAACTTTGTAATGATTATAATAATTATGATGATAATAATGATGTTGATACTGATGCTGATGTTGGTACTGATGAAAGAGATAGATAGATAGAAAAAAAAATTAAGGATGATGATAAAAGAAGTAGTAGGAAAAATTGTCAACGGCAAAAGATTTCATTTTATATCTCTTTTGTTTGTTTTTTGTTATTTTTGATTTTTTTCTGTTATTCTTAAGGCTTTAAAAGCGCAAACAAACAAACAAAAAATGAAAAAAAATAAATTTGGGTAGGGCTAGAGAGTACCAACATACATTTATCATCAACATTCATATTTATGTGAAAGAATTTTTGTGAAAGAGCGCATTGTTATTGTTATTGTTATTGTTATTGTTATTGTTATTGTTATTGTTATTGTTATTGTTTTTGCTAACAACTGACTAACAACTGACTAACTAACATAAAGCCATAGACATAGTTAAAGGCATAGACTTAGTTATGAGGAGAACAAAAGAGAGAGAGAGAGAGAGAGAGAGAGAGAGAGAGAGAGAGAAAAAGAAAAGAAAATTGTGAAAAGTAACAAGGAAGAGAAACACAACACAATAACAAAGTTTTGTAAATTTATTTAAATAAGAAATTTTTTTGTCGGTGCCTCTTCTTTTGTGCTACTTTTGTAATTGTTATTTTTTTTTTAACTTCAGATCATAAACATAATTATACATTTATAAAAGATTTTTATATATGTTTACACTCTCTTTATTGTGTATATGTATGTGTATACATGTATGTATGTATGTATGTATGTGTATAAAGTAAATAGATATAAACCAATTATGCACTTTACTGCATCATTGAATTCATTGTTGTATGTCAACAACAATCACTTAACCTCTTCATGCAGTCACTCAATCACTCATCCATGCAAATGTATGTTTGTATGTTTGTTTGTGTTGTCAACAAAGTTTTTTAGAGCGATAACTTAAATTTTGAAATTTTATAAATAATTCATCAAACCATTTGTTTCAGCATGAAGCAGATCAAAATATCTAAAGTATTTTACAAAATTTTGATCAGCAAGAAATATTCATGTAATCTCAGCATACCTGAACATTTGGTGGTAGCAAAAAGCATAACATAAATTTTGAAGATGAATATTTTCTAGAAAAGTTCATGTAAAATAATAATGAAATGAGGCCAAATTGGTTATAGGGCACGCCCACTTAACTAAATTAATTAAGAACAATTATTTTTCACTCTTCAAATTTTTTTTTGTTATTTGGAAAGAAATAATAAAAAATAATAAATGCACTTCCTTTAGGCCATTAAATAGAAGAGTGTCACGCCCATTTAGTTTTATACAATTTTTCGTTGACAAATAAACAAGATGTGACAAATTCTCTCATATACCTACTTTACTTTCCATTTTCTTCTTATAAATTTTTTTTAATCTTCAATGATTTCGTTTTTCTTGCAAGTTGCTTTTAAAATTTTTGTCAATTACACTTTATACCATTCTTGTTATTGTTGTATTAACAATATAACAAGGTTGGGTTCCTCAATGTAATTGTTGTTGATGATGACTCTGATGAGTTTGGGCACGGTTACCATTTCGTTTCGCGTAATTAATATTAATAAACTGAACGACTTAAGTTTGTTCACTTTGTAATATATAAAATTAAGGAAATAAGGAAAATATAAAGTAAAGTAAATATGGTAAATGTGGTAAATTGGTAAATTGGTAAATTGGAAAGTTAATTTCAATTGAAAGTTAATGAATTTAAATTTACTTTCACATTTTCATACATTTTTATTTTCAACTTTTAGGTTATGATTACAAGTTTGTGCACGTGCCAGTCTATGTTAAATGTATATATAGTTTATTATTATTAATATGTTATATATAGATTTCAGATACTACAGATTATAAGACATTATGATATATTTTTATATCAGGCCGCCAGGGCGTATGAGTTACATTGAAACATTTCTTCCGCCATCTAATGGTCTAATACAATAATGTATGTATTTTGTATGTGTTTATGTGTAACTAATATCATTGAAAGTAACTTACAAATTATATGAAATATATTTGCCAATGTAAGTGATAACTAAAACTTAAAACTACTTGAGATAAAGCCATATTTTATTACAGCAAAGAGGCCACCATTATTTTCGAATTGATAAAGTTTGCCTTTCCAGCTGTCGGTTGTACTTTTTGATATACATTAAGATATTACGTATTACGTGTTACAAGTATATATTGTTCCTCCTAAAAATAGGCAATATCGAATATTTTTTTTTTGCCACGTCACTTTACTCTAAAATTTAGAATATTTTGATGGCTTTTTGGGGAAGTACGTATCGTTACAGAGTGGTATTTTGAGATATTCAAAATTTAGGCAAGAATCGTGGAATCTTAGATCTGATTATAATTGAAATGTCAAGTCGATTTAATTTTTAATTTTTTTAAGCTTGCTAAAATTAATTAGGAATTAGAGTTAAGTTAGAAATTTTGATTTTATTATCATTGGAAATTTGATTTTCATTAATTTTATATAAATTATTAAGAAAATGAGCAAGTTATGCGTTACTTCATTAACTTTTCTTTTTCCTTCCAATAAAACAATTCAAATAAAATAGGCGTTTACTTGTTTGAATTTTTTCTTAAAAATAAAAATCTATATTAAAATTTATCAAATAAAAATACATTTTCAAGGGAAGAAATTCAAACATATTTACAGATAAAATGCAATAAGTTGTAAAGTGATAAAAAAAAATTGTTAAAAATATCAAATAAAAATTTTCCAATTTATTTTATATGGACAAAATAAAATGTAAAAAATTTTTTTTTATGAAATTAATATAAAATATCATAAATCTTTTCATCATACTAGTCATTATCATAATCTTTTATCATTCTTATACTTATACGTCGCTTTTGGTTGCTTTTTCTTAAAACAAGAAGAATTTTTGTTTGAGTATTGATTTAAATTAATTGTAGTTGCAGTCGAACAATATGGCCAGCTAATCTTAAAACTAAAAGTGACTTGATCACAATGTTTAATCAAGTTATGAGATATATGCCCATTCCACCAATATATATATAAAGTTAATGAAGAGATGATTAAATTTTTTTAAACGTTCAACTAATTTCAATAAATTAATAATAAAATATAAAATAAAAAATTGAAATGGCAAAGTAAGAGCAACAATTCAAACGAAAGTCTCGATTCATTGGAAAGACTCTAGTACATAAACTTCAATAAAAAATCTACCGATATAACAACAACAATAAAAGCAATAACAATAAAATTATATTTGAACTCATAATCTTAGTTAGTAATCAAAATGGAATATAAAATGTTTGTTGTGGACAGTGGACAGACACCAAGACTACCACCATTCCCATCACCATCACCATTCCCATCACCATTCCCATCACCATCACCATCACCACCACTACTACTACTACTTTTACTATAAAAATTATCATCAGCATCATCGTCATCATCCTCATCGTACTCACCGTCAGCAGCTTTAACAGCTTTAGCAGCTATGGCAGCTATGGCAGCTATGGCAGCTATGGCAGCTATGGCTACATAATAAGAACATCACAAGTGCAAACTCAACAATGCTAACGTCATCTTCTCCTCTGTCGGAAGTGACTGCATGTGAAGAAGTGCAATCATTTCTCGTTATATGCAACATGCATGGATTTAGTTATTCATGTACATTATTTACAAAAAAAAAAAAAAACTGTTGTGGTTAACAATCATACAAATTTATATTTATATTTATATTTATATTTATATATCTACACATATGAATAATGTTTATAATAAACCACCACCTAGACATAGGCGCTATATTCACTTTGTCATTATGTTTGTAAGGCTTAGAAAGAAACGATGCAAACCCTGTAAAATGTGAATATTCTTGATCAACAATCAAATTCTGTATCGATTTAGACATGTCTCTCTGTTTGTGTGTCTGTCTGTTGTAATAATTCTTCTCGTTCTCTTCTTCTTCTAATTTAAAATATCGAGCTAAAATTTAGCAGAATCATTGGAACCTCTTGCACCCACTTTTTTGGTATTGAAAATGGGGCAAATCGGTTAAAGGACACGCCCACAGTACAACATAAACTGTAAACATCTCTTTTTAAGTAAAGTTTTATCGTTTTTTTTTGCTCATCATCTGCAAATTGCAAAATATAGAAAAATAAAATTTTGCACAAGTGGGAAAGCGTTTTGGTCTAAAATGTCTGTCATGCAATACCGACGACTATGCGAAATTAGGTAATATCAAATTTTAATTTTTTTTATGTTTACGTTTGCAATTTACTCTTGAAAAACTGAAACAGGTTCTGAATAATATGATGGTTAATATCACCACCATGATTCTGGGTGGCGGGTATGCAAGATTTGACTCCAACCAACTTTGATGTAACTTTTTTTACTTGTTATATTTTGTTTTTGTGCTGTTAAGGTTTTACGCTAGGAAAGGTAAAGGTATATTGCTATTGCTGTTGGTGTTGCTGTTTTTGTTGCAATTGCTGTTGCTGCTGTTTGTATTGTACTGTTGCTGTCTTTTTAAACCATTAAAACATAAAATTGCATATAACGCCCTCCTGGTGTGGTTAACAGATGCAGTGATTGGTGTTGTTGTAATTTGTTCTGTGTTTTATTTGATTTTTCCTTAAATTTTTTTTCTTTTTTTCTTTTTGTATATATTAAAGTTGTTTTCTTTTTCTGTTTTACCCATTGCATGCATTTATAACGATGAAAATGATGTGAAGAAGAAAATGAAGCAACCATAAACATAATCTCCGTGAACGACAATAATAATAAGAATCAAAAAAAAAAAAAAAAAAAAAAAACAAAAAACGTCAAAAACGCATACGAACGTTACTTTGACTTCTCACGCAAATTGTTGGTCTGTCTACCGCTCTATCTATAAGGAACAAAAATTCCTTTCCATTGCACATATCTATATATATTTTTTTTTTTTTTTTTGTTCAAATGTATTCTTTTTTCTCGCATTTTCTTTGGGCCTCTGTTTCATTTAAGATTTTGTGTTAAAGATAATGCTTATACGTACAAATGTACATACACTTGTTAAAATACGTATCTACATACGTATACACACACATACATAAATATATTTAAAAATAGTAACGTCACAGAAAGGTCTCTTCAATTTATTGATGATTTTGCGTTGCGCTTTATTAAAGAATTTTTTAATTTTCTTTATTGCTTTTATGTCCGTCCACAAAATTTTTTGTCAGTTTCAATACTTCGACTTTTTTAGGTTTCATGTCATTTCGTCTATAAATTTTTAAGTATCCTTAAAATTACCAAAAATGTCTACTTAGTCCGTTGGGTTCAGTGCTTATGCGATATTTTATTATACTCGGTATAATACGTTGTGAATTAATTCAAATAATGTTGAACTGCATAAATTATTAGCTTGTACTGATTAGCTTAACTGACCTCAAGCATAAATCAACTTGGTGGTGAAAGTTTCAGATCGATGTCCAATACGCAAATCGCCAAATTAATGGGCCTTTGTTGAGAAATTTAAAAAAAAAAAATATTATATTTAATCTATATTATATTAAGTAGGCGTGGCATATTGTAGACTTTCAATGTTCTACAATATATAAATATTAAATTCCAATTGATGTTGTTGTACTGTTGCTGATTTCTTTGAAAGCTTGTGTCCATTTTCAATTAATATCAATATAAAATTTAGTAAATAAACTTTTCAAATAATTTTGATCAAATTTGTAGTTTACATATCTGACTGCGTACGGCTTGAAGTGATATCTGAAAATGAATGCAACGTTGATATAAATATTTCTATTCAAAATTTATTATCAAGCACTTTCAATTCTGCTTATTTCTCGACAACGAAATAAGTAAAAGCAAAAAAAGCAAAAAAGTAAAAAAGCAAAAACGCAGAAAAAAAAAAAGAAACGAAAAAGAAGTATCATCAATAACAACAACAATTGCAGCAAATTTGTGATCTTTTACAGGGATTATGTATTAAAGATAGTTAAGTAAGAAACGCTAAAAAAAAAAAGAAAACGCCAAAACAAAGCAACAAGAAAGACAGAACAACAACTGGAACGAAAAACTCAACTCATTTTCTGATATCATGTTTTTAATTATTTACACTCTCATATACACATGCACACACACACACACACACACACACATACATATATATATATATATATATGTATATATATATATATATAGAAATTCAGCCACTGAGAGATGTAATATATGGAGAAGGAGGCATAGGCACATTAAAGGTAACATTAAAAATCTTCGTAGACATGAAAATTTTATGTTTGTTGCTTTTCTTTTACTTTTATTTAATTTTTTATCATTGTTTTTAACATTTTTCATATTGCCCTTTGCTGCCATTTGTTCTGATCTAATCTTGTCTGATCTTGTCTGGTCTGGTCTGGTCTGGTCTAGTCTCATCTGATCTGGTCTGGTTTGGGTGGATGCTGTGCCATCAGTTAATACTACAGCAATTACATGCCACCTGATATTTAAAAAAAGTTGACCCTTTTTGGTATTATAAATAATTTTGATTTTAGTGAAAGCCTTAACTATGGCAGCGTATGGTGAAGTCATATGACAGCAATCCAAGGCTGATGGTGATGCCATCCATCCATTTCATCCATATATAGGTTACTTCTTCCTTTTTTTTTGTACTTTCTTTGTTGAGTTCAAAAGAAAATTCTTTCTCGATTAAATGGACCAAGGGTTTATGTAATTTTCTATCATTTATTACATCAAATTTTTTGTATACGTTTGAGACACTAATTGGACCACATCAAAAAAATCGAGAAGAAAAATAACTTCATAAATGAAAGTGATTTCAGTTTACGATAATTTTGAGATAACCGGTTATTGCAAATATTTTATCGTCATATTAAATTTTTGAGGCAAATTTTTTTATGTTTGTCACATAATATTTCCCATAAGAAATGTTCCCACGAAAATTGAGCTCAATGATATAAATTGATTTAATTTTTTTGATAAAAAAATCTAAACCAATTTAATCCATTTTATGGTATTGCCTGAGATTCTGCATTTTTATTTTCTGCAATTTAGTATATTTTCGCTCTAAAAATTGTGTAGAGTACTTATTAACCGACCATGCCATCATTTATGATATTTTTATTTATTATATTTAAAATTAATTTCTTAGATTTTGAGAAAACTTATTGGACTTTCATTTATTTTTAACTCCCTTCTTTTTGCCTTGTTGATCTTTATGATATTTCATTTTATGGCCATTGCTTTTATTATTGTTGTTGCCTTGTTCCTTTTTGGATTTCTATTTATACTTTTGCTTTTCACAAAGCGTTACCTAATTTAGGTGGTTTTGTTTGCACAAATCTTAATAACCTTCTTCAAAATTGTGGTTTTATTTAGGAAAAAAAAAAATAATAAATTCATAAATAAAAAAAACTTTTTCGCATTAAACATTTTTTAATTTAACCCTTCACCATAAATAGTCAAATAATTTATTAAATTTACGGAAAATTATTAAACAATTTAATTCATTATAAAACATACATTTTTAACTATTTAATCATACATATATAAAATATATTTAAACTTTGTCTGAGGCGCCTCAAGATATCAAAATTTTAGATATTTATTCAGTAGATTAGTTTCCTTAGATGGTTACATTTAAAAAG
Organism: Melophagus ovinus; assembly: GCA_023089585.1. NCBI lineage: Eukaryota > Metazoa > Arthropoda > Insecta > Diptera > Hippoboscidae > Melophagus > Melophagus ovinus. The sequence continues at coordinate 4,051,992 of JAKKIB010000253.1, forward strand.
CTATACAAAATATTTTAAATTAGGTCTTAATTTTACCAAAAAAAAAAAAAAAGCCATAAAAATTTTTAATAATAATAATAATAAAGAGACCGCCTTCTTTTAAGCAAGACTTGGTTTTGGATTCTTTTTCATTTTTCATTAAATTTTCTTCTCATTTCATTTCTCAATATACAGATTCTTTTTTGTTCAATTTCATTTGCACAAAAACAATAAAGCAAAAATAACTCTTCTGCTCTAACCTTTTTGACTCCTTTTAATCTACACATCATCTTCTTTAGCTTCTTATATGCCTCACATTGTTTTAGTTCAATGGTTAAAAAGTAGTTGTCTACTAAAAAAAAAGTCAAATAAGATTGAAATAGAAATAAGTTAAGGCTATTTAAATAAATCACAATCAGTATTTTCATTTTCCTTAAGATTTTCCATAGCAAAATATAAAGGAATCATTTAAAAGGAAATTCTGATCTAATAAAAAAAGGTCCTTATGAAAAAAAGTTCTTAGTAAGCAATTAAAATTTTTCGCAAATGAAATTTCTGTCAAAGATATTTCATTAAATGTTTTTTACTTTTATAAATGAACCATTTAAGATATAATTTTCCAATTGACAATTATTTTTTGGAATGTTTAATAAAATTACTTAGCCTTGGCCATAGTTCCAATTTAATTGAATTAGTTCAGGGAAATAAAAATCATAAAATAAAAAAAAAAAAAAGAAAATGAATTTAAATTTGTTTTTATACATAAAATTGACGTAATCTCATTTCTTTTCGGATACTCAATGAATCCACAAAAAAAAATTTTTAAGGACATAAAAATTATTTATAATTCTTAATTTTTATACATTAAAGAGAAAAAAAAATCTTATGATATTGGTCTGGTCTGGTCTGGTCTGGTCTGGTCTGGTCTGGTCTGGTCTGGTCTGGTCTGGTTGTTTGTTATGCAGATTAAATGCAACCGATCTTGATAATGACATTAAGAAATGAAAAGAAATATCAAAGAGAACAATAACAAGGAACAAAATAAGGAATACACAAAAAACAAAAAAAAAAAAAATTTAAATATCATTTCAGTTGAATGAACATAAGTAACAATAATAAAAGCTGCAACAGTAGTGATGACGGTGGTAAGCAAAACACCAAAAAAAAAAAAGTGGGAAAAAAAGATAAGCAACAGAAATGCTTTAACAAACCAACAAACCAACATCAAATCAAACATTCAACATTCAACATTTAACATCAAGCATCACTTTACCACTTTGTTCTCCTGACATTCATAAAGATGATTATACTTATTTATACGTTACCTTTAATAGAGCACGAATGAGTATTTCAAGAATATTTCAAAATGTGTGATAACTTGAAAAACCACCTTCTACCTTCTACCTTCTACCTTGTACCTTCTACCTTCTACACCTTCCTATAAATTTGCATAATGTAGCATCATAGCGTACCTGATTTGCTGTCAACCTATTTAGTGTGAATGATACATGATAGTGCGTATTTTTACCATTTTTCTACCAAATGATTCAACCAAAGCGAAAATAACAAAGCGAAAAACAAAAGCAGAACAAATGCAATGCCAACAAATGCAATAGGCATTTGTTGGCAAAAGTCGATCTTAACTTCTTATCGTTTGGCTTGTTAAAATTTTTTAATTGCGTTTAAGAAGGAACAAAAAAAAAAACAACAACAACAACAACAACAACAACAAAAACAACAATAACAATAATAATAAGTAAATAAAAATAATTAAAAAAAAAAAAAGAAAATTGGATATACCGCCGCTGCCAACACCATCACCATATCAATGTCATATCAATTGTGAGAATAATGATATTTATTATACATTTACATCAATTTAAAATGTAAATATGAATTTACTGTTACGAGATAATTTCTTATATAATACCATAGAGGCATAGAGACTTTTATCATACCCTACAATGATCAATAATATCGGTACTCTATCTTAATGAATGAAATTAAAATGACATCATTTAGCGAGAAATTTATGAAACTTTATAAAGAGACTTTTATTGAAATTTCAGGAAAGGCTCTTTAAATTGAGTAAAAATATATAAAAAGTTTTGAAAAGGTGAAGGAAACCCAGTAAATTTTTAGAAATTATATATCGGCAATGCCTATTTCAAATATGAGACATTATGCTCTTAAACAAATTATGATAAAAAGAGTAAAAACTCTTTTTTTGGGAAAGTCGTAATCGTATCTGGCCAATAACACTTCTTTGCCTTACTAAGACACTATGCAGAAAACCATTTTAAGTTGAGAAAAATTAAAGGAATATTTTTTAAGGTAATATCAGCTAGATAACTGGAATTTTTATCATTCGGCCGGGTTATTTATAGTTCAAAATTGTCAAAATGGAGTTATAAATCTTTTGGAAGTAATTTATTAACAATAATCTTCTTGGTACATGAAACAAATCTGGAAGTATTTATAAAAATAAATATCACAAATTAGCCACACGATCGATAATTTAATGTGAAAATCAATGGAATGAAAGATAATGTGATCAATTTTTGAATGGAAACAGGGTCATATTTTTTTCATCTGAAACGCTTAATACCGTCCGTTTGCTTTCAAAAGCGCTTAGCCCTCCGAATAAGTAGAATAGCAAGAATATTTCTAAAATTCTAAGATATTTAAAACTCTAAAGTCACTGGCAAATTCTTAATCGATAAGGCCATACAAAATTTAAACCAATGTTCTTTTTGTTGCGCATTTCACAGACTTCTTAGAATTCAAACTTTTATTGAAATTAACATCGACACTTTTGCAAAGTGGAAAAATATTGAATCTTCTCTCCAAATGAATAAACAATTTTTATTTATTTGCCATTTAATCTATTTAAAGAAATTTATTTCGATTTTATAAGAGTCTTTCTACGTTTTCAGAAAGATTTGACATTTGTTTTTATTTTGCTACAATATTTCGTCCACATGGCACAGACCAAATAAAAAAAAAAAAAAAAAAAAAGAAAAATACGAAAATAGAACGAGCAAATTGATCAAATCATTTTCTCACGTAAAAGTAAAACAAATAAAAAAAACAAAAGAAAAGCGATAATTTTGGCAACACTTTTTTGAAACTATTAACAACAGTAACATTGCATTTTATAGAAAATTTGTTATTGTTGTTGTTGTTGTTGTTGTTGTTGTTGCTATTTTTATTATTATTATTATTATTATTATTATTATTATTGCTTTTGTTGTTGTTATTGATATTTTAAAGAAAATAGCTAAAAGAAGTTAACGAGGCAAATAATAATTGCCGTCTTCCGTTTACAACATGCAATGGATTGTATCATCAAGCAGCACATGGCAGCGCTGTTTTATGTCTATTGTTGGCAATAGACATATAAAATATAAGGAATATTTTTGAAAATAGTACTAACGGCTGCAGCAAACGCAGTTGCAGCAGAGCCCCAAACATAGTTGGGGGCAATTATAGCAATAAAATTTATTCATTATTCATGTTGGAATAGAGCGACAGATACGAAATGATAGTCCGCACAAAAGGCAGAAAAAAAATCAAATAACTACTAGAAATATTGTGTAAAATAATAGGAATAATAATAGTAACAACAATAATAAAAACAATAGATCGAGTAACACTGTTAAAAAATAATTTTTCTTAGGTACTTAAGTGAAATAAAATCATCACTAAACAACAATAACAATAAACAGCACGAAAATGAATAAAAAGTAAAGAAAAAACCTTAAAATAAAATGAAACGGAGTTAAGTTAGTCCAAGATGCTCTAGACCATAATTAAATTATCTATATTTAAGGGTGTGTCTTGACTATAATAATAAGCTAACATCACATTTTTAAGGGCTGAACTTGCAAAGTTCAAAGTCTAAAATGGACGGGAGGCGGATGCTTTTTTAAGAGCATTAAATTTTAAATTTTCACAGATTCGAAAACATTATTTTTAAAGAAAGTAATCGATATTTTCATAAAAAAAAAACGATTAATAAGGAGAAGCTTCAGTTTTTAATATGCGATTCAAGACATTAACAAAAATAGAACTAAATCACTTATATGACCCTAATTAAAGGAACTGATTGTATTTCCTTTGTTTTTCATTGCTATTGCACAACTCCTACTTAGCGGCTCAAAATTGACTCTTTATTAGTTTTGGTGATGTCTAGTGTCATACAACAAAAATTGGCAACATTTACGTTTACTATTATTTCTTATAAAATAACTTATTTCTATAATTAATTAAAGCATTTTGAAATAATTTAATTTAATACAAGATTCCGTTTAGCAAAGACACAAACCAAAATAAGTGGATCAGAGCGTAACGAGTTAACTTCATAAAACTTCAAAAAAAAGTGAACAACAGAAAAACAACAAGATGCCGAGATTCTGAATAACATACAACAACAACAACATACAACATGCAATAACAATAAAAATAACAATAGAAATTGTAAAATTGTAAAACAACAGCAGAAGTAAAAGCAAAAGCAACAGCAACTGTAATAGCAAGAATGGGCAAATAGAGAATGTACGAAGCATTAATGTAGCAAATGTCAGACGACCCAATCAACCAAATGTCATTGGCAAAAGGCCTTTAAATATGTAACATTAACAATAACAAAAATAATATGAACAACATTTTCCAATCATTTCTCACTACAAACTTATTATACACTGCAATAGTACAACCATACAACAACAACAACAACAACAACAACAACAACAACAACAACAACAACAACAATAAAAACGATTGAAAGAGACGAAGGTAAAGAACAAAACGAAAATGCAGACGAAAATGTAGACGAAGATGCTTTAGGAACAGCAGCACAAATAACAAATAAACCGTTGCACGCAAATTTATTTTTGCGTTTTCCTGGATTTCATATCTAAATACAATAGAATCATGAATATGACAACAACAACAATAACAACAATAAAATATAACAACAATAGTAATAAAAAATGATTTTCCTTTTAAATATAATTTCAGGATTTTTTTTGTAGGTGATCGATCAGTCAACTGACTGTAAACGGGAATGTGACGGAATGAATGAGTGACAGTAAAACAGTTGGATACATTTGCATTTTCATTGTCTCTCTTTATATTGCTGCATGCTGTTATAATCAAGTTTATTGAACAATGCAAATGCAAATGCAAATGCAAGTGCAAAAAGAGAGGATGATAAAGAAGTAAATGTGATGATTGAGAAGATGTGAAGAGAGTGACAGAGGGCGCTATTAGTGAATTTGCATAAATCATATTAATGACGATTCTTTTTATACAGTAAAATAAAAATACATTTATATTGTTGTTATTGTACAGGTTTCTTCTTTTCATTATTTTTTCTTTTAAGTTCTTTGTTCATGTACAAAATGCTTTATTAATAATTTTAAATTAGGCTAATTGTGAATAATTAATATGAAAGAAAAAATATATGTAAATTAAACGAACAATTTTTTGGTTTTTTTTTTTTTTTTTGGAAGGCAATTACAGACCCTTTTTATTGAATTTATTACGTAGTTTTCTTTTAAAAAAGCTGAAAGTTTTAAAAATTTGAAATTAATTTTGTATTCGTTTTTGTATGAAAAATTTTTAAGTATACTCCCAATTTTTTTTTTTTGACTATTTATATATTTTTGTTAGCAAGTAATTAGAAAAATTAATTTAATTAGACAATTTAATTTAACTTGATATTATAACGGAAATTTCGAAATGAGAAAACGAAATTATTACACAACTGTAATTGAAATTTGTTATTCGATTAACCAAATTCTGCAATAAATTAATTAACCAATTTTATATAACAATTGTTTGGGCTAAGTGCAGGAAACTCTGGTTTACAATTTTTCATTTTGTAATTAACGATTGATTTATGGGTGAAAAAGAATAATCATAAAATTTTTATTCCGAAACACAAAATTGGCTTTCTTCCATTTTCCATTTTAGTTCCATTTTCAAAAAGAAGTAAGTGAACTTTATATGCATCTGCCAATAGTTTTAATAATATTTTAATGATTAAGAGAATTTTTAATTGAACGGACAAGTCAAAAAATTGTTTTAAATTATAATACTTCCATCTAAATATTTTAAAAGGCTTTAACCGGTCCATTTCATTATTGCGTAAGAAAATAGAAAGTTAAGTAAGTTACTCCAGGCAGTTAAGTGTAAAATGCAACACTGTTCATTTATCTTTTTAACGTAGTATTCCAACATTAATATAAAATGCGAAAAAAAATTTCAAGACTTCGCTTTAAAGCTAAGTGTAACTTTCTCGTATAATTTTGACATCTTTTATAGTTTTGGTATAAAAAGCAATAAAAAAATAGCAAATATTTCTATAATTGGGAAAATTATCTCTTACATTGTTGCTTTGCTTTTTTTTATTTGCTTGTTTTTATTCAACTTTGTAACAACATTTGCGCATCAGATATCAAAACCTAATAAAGAAAAAGCAATTGAAAAGAGAACAAGTAACAATAAATAATAGCAACTACAACAATCCTAAGACGCTTTATAAAAAAAAAAAAGCATAAAATCCAATACAACGATAAAATAATGGGAAAAAAAAGCAAGCAAATGTCAAAACAATAAGAACGTAGATATGCGAATATAATCAATAATTATAATGTAAATGTGTCCAATGATAATAATAATAATAATAATAATAATCATTCTAGCAATAATAATAACAATCAATAATAATAAAATATTTATAAATAAATAAATAATAGAAATAATAGAAATAAGGCAAACGTTAATCAGGATGCTTTATTGAAAAAGAAAAATTTTACACAATACAAAAAGTATGATCAGCTCATATCAAAGAAGAAGAAGAAGAAATTTATTTTTTGTAATAATTTGTAAACCAAGTCCAAGTTACTTTTATCTAACAAATTAAACGTGCTTGAGAAGAAACGAAAGTGAACAGTTAGGAAAATTATATTTGGCCAGAATCAGAAATCAGGCGTATTCGGTATCTTAAATAAGCACAACTGGCAAAATTTCGCTGCTGTATTCTGCAAAAAAGAAGAAAAAGATTTTAATTCATAATAGAAGAATAGTTTCTTCTAACTTCTCGACTTCTTCTAACAGGCTCGATAAAGTATCTTTAAACTGATTATTATCTCGAAGAAGAGTATGAAAAGAAGCCTTTACAATGACAACAGGAATTTTTTACAGTAATATCAGCAACAATAATAGTAATAAACACAAACAAACAACAATAATGTCCAAAACAAATTTAAAAATGCAATAAATTTCAACGTTTTTCTATTGAGCTTTAAACATCTTACAAATATTGAAGATGCCAACTTTTTAAAACATTTCTTTATATTTGATCGTTCGTAAAAAGTTTAATTCCATTATTCATTATTTATAGCAACTTCATCAGTCTTTAGGAAAACCTAACTGGCAGCACTTTTAAAATAAGTAAATTTATTAAAATTTTCATCGTTTAAATAAATTCACAATTTTTCAGATATTTCTTTTAATTTTTTTTTTAAATAAAAAGATTTTATTGTTAAGTTGAAACTTATTTTGATCTTTTTTATTTTTTTTTTTTTTTTTTTTGGAAAAGCGATTTGTATTATTTTCCATACAAAGTGATTTAAATGGATGCATGTTGTCTTTGCTTTTGTTGTTGTTGATATGCCATGATATTGAATTATGGTGACAATTTCTATGTCTCTTATTGCTTTTGATTGTTATTTTTGTGTTATTGTTTAGATAAAAAAAAAATGGCATTATAAAACAAAATGATGAATGTATTTTATCACAATTCTTCTAACTTTTACATAGACTTTTTTAAGAATTTTCTCCCAAAGATTCTTTTCACTTTCACTTTTCTAAAATTCATTCAATTTTATATGACAAGATTTTAGACTAAATTGGATCTTACAACTTTCATTGTACTTTTAACTATGATTTTGTTGAAACTTACTTCTCATGTTTCTACAAAAATTTAAATTTATCGAATGTCTGCTTGCATAAAGATAAGAAAATTATGATTTGGAGATAAACAAAGAGGTTTCATAAGGCAAATTCAAATCTTAAAAAGCTATAAAATCAAAAGAATCAATGAAGAAATTATCGTGTATTTCTTTCAATTTTCGATTTATCGGTTTATCATTATAACAACAGATAATTAATAATAACTTTGGGAAAAATAAATTAATTCAAGAGATTTCATAATCGATTTGGCAGATGAATGAAGATGCTTGTTTGAATCATTCGCAATTTATTTTTTATCATGAAAGATAAGCCCATCCAAAATTTGTTTGATCATCTTTTTTACATTTATACAAATTAATTATAAATTGCACTATGACGTAACTAATTTTGGATTTACTGATCACTTTACAAACGACAATTCTTATTGGATTGAGAAAGAGCAAAGAAAAAAAAACCAATTTACACTTGAATTATAAATGTAAGTGAATTATGTATGTATGTGTGTATGTATGTGACAATAAAGTAAATATTAATATGACAGCAGCAACAACAACAGAAATTACACAACACAACAAAATCACAGCAACAACAATATTGATTGATAATTGACTTCCGGTTGTCGCATCATTTTGCTTTATCCAACAAAAACATACACAAAAATAGCAAGAACAAATCCAACATTCATTATATCATCATCAGAATTATAATCATTATCAATAACATTTTCATTATAATTATCATTATCGTTCCTGTCATCATCATCATCATCATCATCAAGTGAAGTGAAATGAGCAGCTAAACATATAAATAAGTGAATAGAAACGTATCAATAAAACAAAAAAAATAAAAATAAAAAATAAAAACTATCCGAAGGCATTTTTTTTCATGCTGTTGTTCTTGTTATTATTATTATTATTAGCAGTCGTGTATGTTATCATCGTCTATTTGTCTTGTTTGCTTCGTTTTGATTTTGTTTTCTATATTTTTACTTTCATTTTAGTTTGAGATAAATATTGTGAGCGTCATAAAATTTTAATTAACTTGATTTGTCTGTATGTTTTGCTTGCTTCTTCTTTGTCTTTTTTTAATTTTTTATTTCTATTATTATTGAGAAATATTTCTTTATTAATAAATTTCATATAAAATGACATTACTTTTTCTTTTATTTAAATGAATGTACTTTTGTTGTTATTGTTGTATGCAATGCAATAAAAGCAACTACAATAAAATTAATGCAAAATAAATAAATTGCTATTGATTTTTTATTGGGCCTTAATCATAAATACATGAAAAAGCAGTTAAAACAATTAACGATTTATAAAGAATAATATATAAAATAGAAAGAAAGACTGAGATAGCATATATGTATATAGGCATAAAATGAAAAAGATCAGAAATTATCAATTGCATCATATTTATAAAAATTTTGCATTGCATACAACAAATAAAAGTTACCAAAATCAGTTGAATGCAAACAACGCGTGTGGGTTTTCTTTTTTGTTCATCTACTTCTTCTTTTTCTTTTTCTTCTTCTTTTGTTTGTTTGTTTGTTTGTTTGTTTGTTTATTTCTTATTGTTATGTGCGACTGGTATAACACCACTCCTCTCAATTCAATTAATAATGGTTTTGTAAAATAATGAAGATTTGGCGTTTGGTTTTTAAGGAAGGAGTGAAAATCGAATTGATATTTGCCATAAAAATGTTTAAAGTTGCGGTTTTCGCATGATTGTAGCATCTCCATTAAGACAAATGAGCTTAAATTATTACCATGAAGAAGAAGAAATTGCAAATATCGGTAAATATGCATTTTAATGAAATATTTCACAAATAATATTTTGATTTTGTTATTCGTATTTGAAGCAAAAGTCCGTATCATTTTTAATTTTGAATATTTTGCCAACACTGGAAATTTCTGTAACTGATCTTTGTAGAAATTTAAAATTTGGTTTTTACGTTATGCGGCAAAAAGTAGAAAAATAATTTGGAATTTGGCACCTGATTTCTTTCTTTATGAAGTATCTTATAAGTGATACTGAAAGTGTAATAATTTTTTCGAGGTTACACATAACACTAGAAGTGGCTCAAGATATATCCATATTTTTGTAAGCTGAAAATATCAGCATCGTTTTCTACATCAGTTTATATCTACCTGTTCTTTTTTTGTGTATCAATCCGGTTGGAGGGCAACCAGTTCCGAGAAGTACCAGCTCAACTGGGAGTGGCTCATGAGACGGTTGTTGGTGGTGCCTGCCATCACGGGTGGTCATGAGTTACGAGATTAAATCAAAGATTTAATTTGGCCCTACGGTATCACCAGTTTTGACAAGCCCATTGAAGTGATATTGGAGTTGACTTCGTGGGCTTGTGGTGCCCATATCGAGGGAAATGCTCGTTCAAATATACTACTTACTCATGTTGCAGGGTCCCATTTCCCTAATAATGTATGTAACTGGGTCTATTGAGCTAACCAAACTAGACCAAGGAGTTTATGGGAAGTCTCTGAACCTGGATATCAAAGACCAAGCTTCGTATATAAGGTACCATACGTGTTTTTTTTTTTTTGGAAAAGCTAGTACACGTGATAGCCAACACTAGCGCTCAGGCAATTAAGCCATCATTGCATGGTTGCTCTGTAGTTTAGCAACAAAATTAGGATAGAAATTTTAATATGTATTAAGTGACCAAAGCATTGTGGATTGTCTCAAATCAGGATGTAGATAGCCCTAAGACCGCGTGATATATAGCATTTTATTTTGAATTAACTGGATTATATGAGAAAAATTCTCACTTTTAAATAATCTTCAGCGAAAATTGGTGCCAAGAGATTCATCGACTAAACGCATATAAACATTATGAATAGAATTAATCCATATTTTAAGCCACGTTAGTAACATAATATAAATTATGGTTCCCTTTCTGCTCAAAGAGGTTTTTGATATACGGAAAATTTTTACATTTGCTTTATGTTTAGTTTATTAAAGAAGGGTTTGGTGTAGGCCATTTGGCAAGCGACCACCGATGGCAAAAATATTTCCATTTGCTTTATTTTCAATTTTCTCTGTGAATTGTAATGAAGAAGAAGTGCGACAAAAAATAAGAAAATAATAAGAATTTTTTGGAAAAAGTGCAATAGCAATAAAACTATTAATAACAGCAGAGACAACAATCACAGCAACAATTATAACAACATTATTTTTACACGAATGAATTTCAATACAGTTTCAATTGCAACTTTAAATCATCTCTCGCCAAGTGTATTCGATACAATAACAAACCATTGTATTCAAGCAACACATATCAATTCAATTTCATATAAAAATTTAATGGTTCGTTGATTCAAAACAATTGTCGATATAAATACACACCAAAAACGCGTATCTGATTTGATTGCCTTTGAACTTTACCTTGTAAAATGATTATTGTACAATCAGCAATATAATGGCAACAAAAACAGCACGAACATTTAAAAAATACCAATAACAATTTCAACATTAACAATTACAATAATAAGAGTTGTTTTTTTTTCTTTGTTTCTTTTTGCAATCATAGAGTTAGTCAGAGAGTTTACCTTCAAAACGCTAATTCCTTTAACTAAACATCAGAACAATTGCTCTTATAAATATATGAATATTTATGTATGAATGTGTGCTTGTTGCTTGCCTTCGTTTTAACATCGTTCTTTATAAAATCCCTGTAATTGCCTTAAGTCTTTCTCTCTGCTGCTCTTTAACCGTAGAATGAAAATGTAAACAAAAAAAAAAAAATTTCAAACCGACTGAATAACGTTTAACTTTAAAACAATAAATTGCTATTTTATATATAAACACATATATAAAATTGCAATGTGTGTGTGAGTATGAGTAATTTTATAGTGAATAATTGTCGCGACATTTTTCTTAGTAAAATTCACGATCGCATTGACGATACATGCTTTTCCTTACACTCTTTCTTCTGCTTCATATTTTTTCTATTTTAGTTTTTATATTTAATCTATAAATTAAGTGAAAATATTATACTCGATCGAGACCGAAGTCAAAATACATTACATTAAGTTGTTAAAATAATTAAAAAGACAAAATTATGAATTTCAAGTGAGTAAAGTACAAAAATAGAAATTTTGCAAAGGATTTGAAGAGTTCATTATAAAAATAAATAAAAAAAGGGATTGATTTGAATAAAATTTTGAAAATTGTTCGTTTTTATAGATTTTCCTTTTCGCTTTTTATAGATTTTCCTTTTCCTTTTCAAATCAGTTTCATCAAAATATCTCAAAAATTTAATAAGATCTGACTTAAGACGAACAAACAGTCGAACAAACAAATAGTCGATTTAGAATGCGCTTAAAGGTTGATCAACATAATGAAAAATTGAAGTAACTCAACTTCTCTACACAAAGTTATAAGGCTCTATACCAAAAGTCGAAGTAAGGTATACAAAAGACGAAGATATAAATTCAGCAGTGTAGTTTGACTGAGACGTTTGTTTGACTGAGAAAATTTAATTGTAGACTACTTTTTTTCTTATTTTCTCTTTTTAGATGCCAACAAATGAGTATTAAACTTAAATTGATTTTATTATAATGTTCGCTTGTATCCTCAAATTACTATGAATTTTCTTTCACATAGAACATGATCGATGTATGTTTAATATGCAAGAGGCCCTATCAAAACTTGTGCTTATTAAAACTCAGATATTAATCTTAAAATTCTTACCTCTGATTTTGCTTTGCTTTTGTGATTTCGAGAAGAATAAGCATATTTTAGTAGTTGATACTTTGTCAGACTCTTGCTAAAATGAATACTGATACTTTTATTTGCAAAAATTTAAGTGATGCAGTTTCAATTTTAAATTAAGATATTAGATCCAAATATATTAGATTAATTGTAACTAAGCAAATGAACGTCCACTCGATTTTGCTTCTTCATACGTACATAAAATATGAAAAATTAAAAGACTAAAAGTATAAAAGTCTTAGCTAATTAGTTAGACCGTTGGATCCGATAGCGTAATTGGCTTAACCTCACACATTACTATTTTGCCAAGACGTCAAAGCCTTTCAAATTTATTAACTATTTGTGTTTTTATTCTAATTCATTTTTTGGGTCTTACAATTTAATGGGTGATGGTAAAAAGTAATGCTTTTGTCATGTTAACGTATTAGAAACTAGGATGATAAAATTGAATGTTTAGAATTTCACGAAAATAAATCCAGATTATTAAATTTCTTTTATTCACTTTTTCATTTCAATTAAAATATTCAAGAAAATTTTTAATAAAATGCTTCTGTAGATCTATGGGATAGTTTGAAAAGAAGCTACAAAGGTGTCGGTTAGGAAAGGCGGGGGGAGGGGTGGCTTTAAGGCCTAAAGAATTTTCATGAAAAATACCAAATAACTTTTGCTTATTCTTTTATTTTATTTTGTTATTTTTTCGTTTTTTTTTTAATTAATTCCATTAATTTATTAATTTTTTTTAAATTGTTACAAAGAAAAAATTAAATTGTACGTTTATTGTTGTTGTTATTGTTGCTGATCAATTTATTAGGTAATCATGTTGGGAAAAAAAGTGCAATACAAGAAACAAAAAAAAAAAAAAGAAAAAAGTTAAAGAAAAAGGAAGAATCGTATGCAGCAATAAAAACCTGTTGTTAAATCATTTGTTATGTGCACGCGCCTCAAAACATGTGATATCCTTTCCTTAGAACAAAATCAAAGTATAAAAACAAAATAATACAAGAAAAGCTAAAAAAAAAATATGCAACATGAAGAAAAAAAACCAGTTTGCCAGGAAGAAATGCAATGGAGTCATTGGTAATGTAAGCCCACACGAACAAGCACACAAGCACGCACGCACAACCATTAATAACAACAATTATTTTAATATCTAATATTGTTGTTATTATTATTGTTGTAATGTTTTTATTTACACAATGACAAACTGTTAAATCGACAAAAGCAAAGCAACTTTAAATGGAATGTCAAGAAAAGCATTGAGCTGTTTTCCAATGTGAAACTAATCTAAAAAAAAATTACAAAAAAAAAAAACAATCGCAAACTATAGTTAAAGTATTTTTCCAAGATATTTTTTATTCTTATTAGTTATTCATTAAGATGCTTTAACTGAATAAAATAGAAAATTTGAAGGGCTTAAACTTGCAATGCATGTTAATGCCTCTCCATGATATTTAATTCATTTTCATCATATGCTTTCCAGACGCACTGTTATTTTTTTGTCCTCTATCTACTTTTTCTATATCTTCCATTTTCGTTATCATTGCTATCTATTGCCGTTACCTTAGCCATAGAATGCAGATGATCAACAGCATCCTTATTTTAGAATTTTTCATTTTGTTCTTTCATATTATTTTCGTTCATAGTTGCTGTTAATACCTTTTCCTTTACTTTTCTCTCTCTTTCTATCACTCTCTGTCTCTCTCTCTCTCTCTCTCTCTCTCTCTCTCTTCCTCACGCCTTCTCTTTACCATGGCTTATTTTTTTATAGTGAACAACACTTGTGATATTGACTACAATAAAATGTATGTGGGTGTATGTAGCATTCTTTTGGGCTTGAAGTAAATTCACTTTTTATACTCCAACCTACTTATGATTGAAGATATAATGGTTTCTTGGGCACATATGTAACAATATAAACGTACTTTTATTATATCGATCTATTTAGAAAGAATTTCTCAAATGATGGGCACACAATTTTGCTTTTTTTTTGGCAATGATCACCTAAGAATAGCGATATTTTATTGAAAATTTTTTAGCTGGATATAATTTAAGACAAATTTAAATGTGATTTATTGTGCCTAAACTTGGCAACTTATTGCAACGTCTCTCATGTAAGGCTCGACTTTAGGAATTTACTTTGAATGAAAACAATTTAGAATTTTTATATATTTTGCATATATTTCAAATGAAAATCGATTCATCTTAATGTAAATAAAAATATTTGGAAAATTCACTTTAGAACGGTCCATTTTTGAACCCACTTTCATTCTTTGACTTGACTTTTATTTTTCAAACTTTTTACAAACATTTATCAAAATTAATTCCAGTCGATTACAACATTTTATTGTAGATGGTTTTAAAATCATTTACCATGGATGAATACGTCAAAAGTTTTGATTAAATAAAGTAACTTTTATTTAATTAGCTTTCACGTGTTTGCTGAAACTAATTTCCATGTAAATAATTTTTACAATATTTTGATTCAATTAGATCAATTTGCATTGTAGTGTATTCAATAATTGCATACTTTCTACTAAAATAATTCAACTTGTTATCCCATGTATGGAAATAAAGTTTCATTCCTTTAGATGCACTAAAAATTGAAATTGATTATTTTATAAATTGTCCTTTGTGCTTTTCATGGTCTAAGTCTTTTAGTAATTTTGTCTTTAGACGATCAAGCGATTACTGCTAAATTGTGAACATTGTTTTAAATGTTGTTGTTATTGTTGCTTGTACATTTTTAATCGTGTACATTCACCAAAAATTTATTTTCAGGAAGGAATAACAACAATTTTATCGTAATGATATTTATAATTATAATTATAAGTTTTAATTTAAAAATTATTAGCGAAATTTTTGCATAAATTTTTTAAAACGATTAACTCAAGTGTCTCTTTACATATCTGGAGTTTAATGCAAATTGTAACATTCTCAACAATTAATTGCCGCTTCGGATTACTTATTTTGAAACATAGTGTCACATACAACTATTTGATAAACCTTTTTACGAATTTTTTATGTGTACTTAGGTCTTTATATTCAACAATGATCGTTACGTTTCCTTGAAATTAAATATTCGTATAAACTTGTGGCATATTTTAATAAACCAGTGAGTCTGTCTGTTCATTTACTTAATAAATATCCCATTATGGCCATAATGATATTGGCTACAATTTCAATTAGAGAAAGCCCAGTAAAAATGCTTGTGTGTATTATTTATACAAAAAGATCAGTTTTGGCTAAATCAAAATTAGGTTCTAGGAATAATTATGTATATTATCCGAATTTTTCCATTTTAAATTTATCCAAAAAATATATCCAAAACCAAAAAAAAGTAATCCATCTCAAATTTTTTTGGGTCCTTTTCAAATTTGCCTAAGCTCATTTTAACTTCAATTGTACCTGGTATAGCGTGTGAAATGCATAGAATTTTCTTAAAATTTAATGCTCAGTTCAATGACTTTTACTACAAATTTGAAATTTGAAAATATTCAATACAAAAAGTGCTTTACTTTTTCACATAGTCGTATAAAATGTCAAAATAAAATCCATACATATGATGATATACTTTATTTCTACTTTTTACACCCAACACCCAGAGATAGGAGGTATTTTCATTTTATCATTATTAGCAGAACCTACAGAACCTACAGAACCTACCTATATTCTTGAGCAGCAATAAATTTCGAATCAATTTACACATATCTGTCTGTCTGTCTGTCTGTCTATAAATCTTTCCGTGTGATTTTAATATTCTCCCCATGGCAAATAAAGAAATATCGAGCTCACATTCAATAGAATCACTGAATATTCCTGCAGGCAGGTTGATATTAAAAACGAGCAAAATTGGTTAAAGGACACGCCCACAGTGCACTGTAAACTAAGAACACTTCAATTTTTTGAAGCAAAATTTTATGATATCTTTGCTCATTAATTGCATACTGAAACAGGCTTTGAACCATAAAATCTTAATGTACTTGTAGTGAGTGTCCATGATTTGATCTCAGCCATAATTTTTTATAAATTTCACATTTTGTTATTTTCTTTAGTAATTTTTTTTTGGTCATATTGCAATCGACAATCAATAATTGAAAAAAAAAGTGCTGATTAAATTATTTGTCAACTTTTTTTTTTTGCATTTAAGTTAAGTGTTTATAACAAGAAGTATTGACATTTAATTACTTTAAATTTGCATATATATAAGAGATATATCATATTATCAAAAGTGTAAAGTGATTTATTATTATAGTTGTATATGAATATAGTGCATACATTATCAAATTAATTATGTATAAAAATGTGTAAGAAGAAAATAATAATTAATTGTGAAAGATACATATCATTTAATATATTAAATACATATATAAATATATAACATATATACATATATATATGTTACAGTGGATATATATATGCTTGTGAATAAAGGGTCTTTTTATTATTATTGTTCCGTTGTGCTTTTTATTTTTATTAGGGTTTTGTTTTAGTTTTGATTTCATAAAGATTTATAACTAAAGAATTTTCCCACACACTCTTACTAAAATATTATGGCAATAATAATAACAATGAGAACGAGTACGAGAACGAATACGAGTACGAGAACGAGTACGAGTACGAGTACGAGAACGAGTACGAGTACGAGTACGAGAATGAAAATGAGAACAACAATAAAAGCAAAAATAATAATAAAATTAAAAGACGAAATGTGACCTATATTGAGCTCATATAACATTTAAGAAGACCAAGCATGAAAGCGAAGCATAAGAATAATAATAATAAAGAAAAAGAAAAGAAAGCAATAGCAACAAAACAATCCAAATACAAAAATTTAAATACAAATGTAAGGAGCAAGTTATGTTTTGGTTGATATATATTATACTTTGAATACCCACCAATCATAAATATAACCAAATAAAAAATATTTAAAGATTTCTTAAAATATCTTAAGAAATTTTTAAATTCATTATTATTTATGAAGAGAAACTGCAAAAAAAGAAAATAAAATACAGTGAAAAATAATGCATATTAGTTGTAGTTATGTGATATAGGCGTGGCCTATATTCTTAATTTTCATTTTTGGGCACTGCATAATTAAGTTTAAAATAGACAATCTATGTAGAATAAGTAAGAAGAAGAATCCGGCATAAGAAGCATGAAAAAACTGAGATGCCATAATTTTATCATTTATTTATTGTGGGTGTGGACATTTTATTCATTTGCAAAGCTCAAAAAGTTAAAGTTAAAACTCTATCGTCCACAACAGGTACAGGCAGATAAATGGTCAGATGGATGAACATAATTTTCATCAATTCTTATTTGGCAACTTTCTTATAAATGTTACTAAAGTTTTAACAAAATTTATCTACCACAAAACTCTGAATAGGAAGTGTAGTAATGATGATGGCGGTGACGGAAAAAATACCAAAATTATTCGTTTTATTCTCTCTTTTTCTCTATTCTTTTTCTGCTTTTTAAACTAACTTGATCGAGTTTTTGATTAATGTTGTTGTTATACAGACAATTTTAATTTTCGTTTTTCTTCTTCTCATTATAATGATTATTGTATTGGGCACGCATAATAAAATATAAAGAAATTTTCAAGAATGAAAAACGTATGAAAAACCACCATAAAAGGGAATAAAAACAAAACAAAAGAAACTTTCGTAACAAACGACTTTTGGATTGGCATGGTATAAGTGTATAATTGTACAAGTATAAATGATGAAGATGATGGTGGTGCTGCTGGTATCGCATTGCAGTGCATACAAAATTTTATAATAGAATTTTGACTGACTGAATGAATGAAAAAAGGCGAATGAGTCACTAACTTTTATTATAAATACTTTTCTTATTTTATTGCTTTTTATTTTCAAACAACAAAAAAAAAAAACGCTGAAAGATAACCAAACGTTGCACACACACATATACACACACATTTACACACATACACATTTAAATAAAAGTGTAAAGTGGTCCGCTATTGATACATTTGTGGTAACTTAAAACTGTTGGCATCTGGATGCTGGATGTTGGATGCTGGATGATGGTAATGATAATGATCTTAATATGAACATTTATATATATTAAAATGTGCGTATGTGTTTGTTTGCGTACATATGTGTGATTAAAAATTGAACGATTAAAAGAAATAAACGTTTAAATCTTATAGTCTATAATTATGGACTTCGCTCTCCGTTTGGGCATCAAATTGTATCAAAAACAAAATAAACAACAACAACAAAAAAAAATCCAGAAAACGTAACGAAATAAAACTTTTTATGGCTTCCGTGTCTGTGTTCAAAATGATTTAAAATTTTCATTTTAATTTGTATTGACATTTATCAGCGCCAATTTTTGTTTCATTCCATTCCCTTTTCATTACTTATTTTTATTTATTATTTATTTTTAAACTCAGCATCTAGAGATTGGAGTTATACTCCTTTTGTCATTGTGCTTGCAACATAAACTTCAGAGATCTTATAAAGTGCATAGATTCTTGATCAAATTCAAATTCTGAGTCAATTGAGATATGTCTGTCCGTGTGTTTGTCTGTAAGTGAGGCTGTGTGTCCAACAAAAAAGAAAGACATATTGACTTCAACTTTGGCAGAAATATTGGTAGGTCATGTACATTAGTTGGGTTCGAAAATCGGTCAAAGGATAAGTCCACAGTCTAACATAAACTGAGCGCATCTCGATTTTATTAAGCAAAAAAACTGACATTTTGTAAAAATATTAAGATAGATTTTCAACAGGGTCGATATAAAAATCGTATAAATCCTGTAAAACGTATAAACCGATCACATCTACTCGAATTTATCTAACTACAATTTATCTGTTTGTCCCAAAAATATTGTTAGTGTTTGAATGGTGGGTATTCACGATGTTATCTCAGCCAAATATAATTTTCTCACTTGTTTGTTATTCCTCCTACTTTCTAAAAAAAAATATGAAAAAATACGAGGAAAGCCGAGGAGAGAAAATGAGTTGTGATATCTTTGTAATGCTGCAGACCGATTGTGAGTAGTTAAAGAAAATAATCATCGTTGATTTTAAGCGCACGAATTTAGGTAAAAGATTTTTGAAATAATATTTTTTTTTTTTTAGTTAGATTGAAATTTAGTATGTAGCTTAAAATTTCAAGGAAACTTTCAAATACATTTGATTAAGAGTAATATTATAACTCATAAATCATTTAAGAGTCAACATTTGGTAATGAAAAGTTTTTTTTTTAGTAAAGTCAATTAGATTAAAAGAAGCTGCAAAATATTCGTATAGTTTATTTTCTTAACTCATTAAAATATTACTGGCTTTGAAAAACTTAATATTAAAATTTGTTTTTATTTTTTCGAGAGAAAGAAAAAATGCGGGTATTTTTAGTACAAAATGTTTAATTGTGCCAAGTCCGTCTGCCTACCTTTATTACCATTTATCTATTCATATAATAAAAATTAAGATTTGAAGCGTTTTTATGAATTTTAAAAATTTTTGACATTAAAAATAAATCAAGTCCATTAAATGGCGCGATCTACCTCAACAATAAAGTATGAGCAGTTTAAATTCTTTGAGTACTTTTTAATTTATTTTTTATAAGGAAAAATAATAAATAAATAAATTTAACTGTCTTCGGCTTTGGCTAAACGTTTTTCTAGGCATTTTATGGAACTTTTAAAAGTGGTAGCAATTAACAATGGCCAAAAAAAATGTCCTAATTTGCCTTCAATTACATTTTAAGCTTATGGAATTTTTTTTTTTTTAAATTTTTTGTAATTAAGAAACCCCTTTTTCGAGACAACTTTTACAAAGCCTGCTTTTAAAAGAGCACTGTTTAGAAAATTCAATATCTCTGAAAGAAAATTGAAGATTTTATTTTAATAATTTAAAAAGATTTTTAGTTCGCATTATGAGTGAATATGCGTATCGTTGTACATTTATTTGATTTATTTGATTTAATTAAAATTTTACTTTTTTTTAGCCAAGTGAAAATTATGTTGGACGAGACCCACATCGAAATGATGTGTATGTTGTACGTTGTGAGAAAATATTTTAGTCTTTATTTTATATTACTTATTTTCTTATGTTATATTTTTTTGATTGAATGGAATTGATTTAAAGTGAAATTTTTGACATTTAACATGATTTTATTTTGCTTTTTTTTCCTGACTCTTATGAAAATTTTAAAAGAGCTCAAAATACAAAAATTGCAACTATATCCAAAATATTTACTAAATTAACTGCTTTTGCTGCAATACAATTTCATTTTGTTTTTATCATCTCAATCACTATTTCAGTTCATTCTTTTACAAATCATTCATCATTCATGTCATTCGTACGAATAACTCGAATTATTTGAGTCGTAAACAAACTTAGCAAAAAAAAAAAAAAACAAATGATGAAATACAATGGTATGAATTTTTTTTTTTTTGTAATTTTTGAATTTTTTGTAATTTTACTCAATATATATAATTGCCATTGGAAATAAAATATAAAAATAAATATTTGTTTTAAGTAACAAGAAAAATAGAGACAAAACAAACAGACAAAAATACAGTTCGAGCAAATAAAACACAGAAAAGCGGCAAAGTAAATATCAAATATAATAAATTTATTAATTACGCGATCGTGAGAAATTACAATTTGTTTTGGCATCTCCTTTGCTCTTTATTATTTATATATAAATATATTGGTTTTTTTTTTTTTACAAAAAAAATTCTAGTTAACGTTATCAATTTAACTATAAAATTATTATGAAATAAATTTTTTTTGTTTTTCATTCAATTTTAATGATTCATACTTAAATTTTATATCATTAAATTGTTCACACACAATAAAGTGTTAACAAATGTGATGAAGTAGAAGAAAAGAAAACAAAGACAACAACAACAACAACAAAAACAATGGCAGTAAAAACATTTATATTTATGAGCAGCAACAACAATAGAAGAAGAAATTCGTGCTTTACAGTTATAATTTATTTATTTATTTATTTATTATAATAAGCTTTCAATATTAGATCATACGAAAAGTTATGGCAACAATTTTTATGGCTACCAAAATTATGTTTGGGTTCCGCAACCAACTTTACACTGGGCCCACGTAATCTATAAACGAATAAACGTTCTTGGTTGATTGTTTAATGCTTTTTCTAATAGAGAGATTGGAACAACATTTTTTTTTTAATGTTTATCGAAAATCGACAAAACAAATTTTTATATTGTTTTGTGTGAAAAATTGAATTGGAAATTTGCATGTTGGGACAAGAGGCCCATTGAAAATCAAATATATAAATCAATAATTTAATTGATATAATTTAGTGAAAAGGTATAAGAAAGAGTTGTGCGAAAAGACTTTTCGCACAACTTAATATTGTTTTTTTTTTTTTATTAATGGCAACATGAGACAATTATGAACAAAATCTTTATGCAAACAATGAAATAATTCATGTAATTTGTTCAGTTTATCTGCTAAAATATTTAAGTATTGCGTACTTGACTTATAAACCATAATTTGTGCCATAATTTAAAATCTTAATCAATGAAATCAAGTTATAAAAAATAAGTAAGATAATAAAAAAAAAATTTATGAATTTGGTAATTGTGATATAATTTTATATAATTACAATATAATTAATATAATTATTATAAATTAATCATTGATAATTGATTATTGTTAAGAAAAAAAAATAATAAAAATAAAAATAAATAAAAAATTTTGTACCATTTCTTGTATTACACGCAAATAATTCAAAAGGTCCATTGTCAAAATGTACCAGCTTAATTTAATGAATTCATTGATAAGAGATAAATTTTGGGCACCCCTCATAAATATTGAAAATTGTTATTATTTTTTTTTTTTTACAATTATGGCAAATTTTTTAGTTAAATATTCGCGGGTGGAAAGGCGGACAGATGGACAGATGGACGACTAAATCGATTCAGAATTTGATGCTGATCACAAATAGATCACCTTAAATCTCTGAAGTTAGAATTTTTAGGCCTTACAAATATAATAGCAAAGTTAATATACCAAAATTCTGGGTGGTCAGTATTAAAAAAAGTTACATAAACTGAAGTATCAGATACTTAACAATTCTTAATCTCTTAGTAACATTAACAATACAAAAATTATCACGCTTTCCAATTTGTTTTACATCAATTCAATTTACAACTATTATTTTCATTTTATAGTGCACTCCTCAATTAGATTTTATGTGACAAGTAAATAGATAAGAAGAGAATGTGAGAATGTGAGAAATAGGGGAAAAAGGCAGATAAATTTGAGGAAATAGAAGAAAGCAAAAAAGGTATAACTTTTTCATAAAATGCTTAATTGAATAAAATATTTTTGTATTATGTTGTTTTGGTAAAATGATACAGTTTTTTAAAAAAAATCAACCACTTGAAAATTATAGGCATACACGGCTAAGCAAATATAATGACATAATTTTAATAAATGGCCATAACAAATATTAAGAAAAATTGAAGCGTAAAAGGAAGCTAGAAAAAAAAAGAAAACTAGAAATATTTGATAGACTGATACACTAATAGACGGATAGACGGACACAAGACAGGCCACACATTTTATTGTATTGTATTCATGTGAATTGTTCTCATCAGTAACAATGGAAATTATTATAAGATATGTCCGGTATATGATAATTTCAAGTTACTACTTAATACGCCATAATAATTATCATTGAAAAATGTGTAGTTTCAAGTTGACATGTTGTTTAAAAGGCTTTTTCGTTAGGGAGCATTGTAACCCTCTACAAACTAAATATCATATCATTCATTTTAGAGTTATTAATGTGAGCGATAGCGTGAATAAACTTCTACTGGCAATCTTTATCTATTATTGCACTCTAAATCATAGATTCACTCTTCGTACCGTCGGCCCATGCAAAATGATTTTCTAAATCAAACTAAAATGCATGCCTGTCTATTAACTAGACTGACTATTAACGATTTTAAATAACGCTTGCAATTGTTTAATAAAGATTTTTTTTAACAGGAGCATGAATTTGATTGCCAATACTCGGGGTTCAAGCATTTTACGGACTCCTAATCTTCCTACAAAATCATTATTATAAAAAATGTTAAAAGTTTTTGATAGTTTCAAGGTACTTGCTTGAATTTGTTAATAATTTGAATTCATTCAACAAAAATGTGCCAACACATTTCAAATTTCTTATGGCACAATGGACTTCTTTCGAAAAATCATTTGAGCCCAGCGTGAAATGTGAATTTAAAAATTAGCCTAACTATCAAAAAAATAAGTGACAACTTTTGTGAAGCCAGAAAATGATGGTATTAATTTCGCCAT
This sequence comes from Melophagus ovinus, assembly GCA_023089585.1. Lineage (NCBI taxonomy): Eukaryota > Metazoa > Arthropoda > Insecta > Diptera > Hippoboscidae > Melophagus > Melophagus ovinus. The sequence goes on from JAKKIB010000253.1 coordinate 4,076,012, forward strand.
ATTAATCAGTCACATAAAGTTTTATAATAAATAAAATAATAATCTATTGATTAATAAGTAAATAATTTACAAAACTACAAAAATTATTTTACCAATAAATTTAATAAAATAAATACATAAATATGCGAAATAAATTAATTTAATGAATAATTCTAAAGTGTTTGCATTTAATTATATTTAGTTTTATGTAAATAGCAAATTTTCATCATTCATTTAAGAGGCGCATTTTATTATTAGTATTGTGGATGTTTGTGTTGTTGTTATTATACTTTTTAAGTTGAACTAAAGTCATATTAATCGTAAATCTATTCTAAGAAGGCAAAAAAAAAACCAAAAGAATTAATTAATCATTTAGATCTAAATAATAATGCCGCCATTTATGGTAATAATCTCCTTGACATTCAATTTTACAACTAAACTTCTCTTTCGTTATGTATCAACGAATTAAAATATCACAATTTGAAAGAGAGAAATCTCTCATCAAAAGCCATTTAATGAATGTGATGGTATATAATTTTTTTTTGCTTCACAGATTCACAGACTTTTAATTGTACATGCATATATTTTTCATAGGTGACTGTTTATATCCATATATGCATTAGTAATAAAAAAAAAAACGAATAAATAGTAAAATGACAATCAAGAGAACAAAAAGAAAAAATTTGAAAAATTGAAAAAAAAACATAAAATGTTAAACTTTGTAAACCGTTTTAAGTTAAAGTTTTCAAACTGAAAATCATAAAATAAATTTTTGATTGTTCTACTAATTTGTATATGTATTTGTAATAATGACAATAACAATAACAATAACAATAACAATAACAATAACAATAACAATAACAATAACAATAACAATAACAATAACAATAACAATAACAATAACAATAACAATAACAATAACAATAACAATAACAATAACAAAACAAAATAACAATAACAATAACAATAACAATAACAATAACAAAACAATAACAATAACAATAACAATAACAATAACAATAACAATAACAATAACAATAACCAATTTAACAATAACAATAACAATAACAATAACAATAACAATAACAATAACAATAACAAAAATAACAATAACAATAACAATAACAATAACAATAACAATAACAATAACAATAACAATAACAATAACAATAACAATAACAATAACAATAACAATAACAAACAATAACAATAACAATAACAATAACAATAACAATAACAATAACAATAACAATAACAATAACAATAACAATAACAATAAATAACAATAACAATAACAATAACAATAACAATAACAATAACAATAACAATAACAATAACAATAACAATAACAATAACAATAACAATAACAATAACAATAACAATAACAATAACAATAACAATAACAATAACAATAACAATAACAATAACAATAACAATAACAATAACAATAACAATAACAATAACAATAACAATAACAATAACAATAACAATAACAATAACAATAACAATAACAATAACAATAACAATAACAATAACAATAACAATAACAATAACAATAACAATAACAATAACAATAACAATAACAAACAATAACAATAACAATAACAATAACAATAACAATAACAATAACAATAAATAACAATAACAATAACAATAACAATAACAATAACAATAACAATAACAATAACAATAACAATAACAATAACAATAACAATAACAATAACAATAACAATAACAATAACAATAACAATAACAATAACAATAACAATAACAATAACAATAACAATAACAATAACAATAACAATAACAATAACAATAACAATAACAATAACAATAACAATAACAATAACAATAACAATAACAATAACAATAACAATAACAATAACAATAACAATGACAACATCTAATATCACAAAATAATTCATTTAACTCAAATGTCATAAAGTTGCTTCATTAAAATGTTTTTACTTCACATTGATGTTCACATTCTAAAATTCATATATATATGTATGAGTATGTATTGTAATACTTATATATATATATATATATATATATATATAACGCATATATATATTTACATATATATAAATTATTTAATAAAATGTTAAACGAGTTAACTATTTATTAGCACGTTAATAGTTTCAATTTAATTTTTCAAATCAAAAGTAAAGACAAAAAAAAATGACAAACTACAAAAGTATGACAGAGAGAAAAAGAGAGTGAAAGAGATAGATATAGTTGTAATATATAATTTTTTAAAAGGTATAGTAATAAGTGATGATGGTGCAAGAGGTGATGGTAAAAGTGGCACAAGTTTGGCATGCAAAAATGCCAGAAGTAAAAAAAACCGATAAACATTTAAACTTGTTATTTATCAAAAAAAAAAAAAATTTAATTTTATTTATGAAACATGTGAAAAGCAAAATATGAATAATAATAAAAAAAAATAGTAACAATTTAAAAATCAAATTTACCAATAAAAATTTGGATATTAAATAAAAATATTTAGTTTACATTTATTTACCCCAAAAACAATTAAAATGTAGTTAAATAATTTTGGAAATTTAATGAAATTGTTATATGATTTTTGATTAATATTTTTACGATTATTTACTTAATTACCTTTAAAGTAAATGAAACTTAATTGAACAACATTAATGTAAATGTAATAATTTTCTTAAAATAATCTCCAAATTTTCTCTCTTCTCCTACTTGTTATTTATATTCATTCTAAACGACATGTGCTAATATGGACTATGAAGCTCTTAAGAATCGATGTTCTGGTATCAGATAAATCCATTCGAATTTATATTACGGTTACTTTTCGCTTTGTAAAAAGTATAAATGTTTAAGCATTCTGTTGAAGTCGTTACATTTGTTGAAGCGACTTGAGTCAATGGTGCTTAGGTTTACGGATCATGCAGCCGTAAAGAATTTTGCAATATGCAGTTCACCTAATATGCGAAACTTAACCTTCAGGGCCTTTCCAAAATTTCTTAGGTGTAGTTTTTTTAATTCAGGTGGCCTGGTCAGCTACCCATTTTATTGAAGAAATGGGATCCCGCAGGACAAATACACACAGGTATATTACTGAATGAGCACCACCCGTAATGTGGCCACTACGGTCCCCATGGGGGCGACCAATCCCGAGAAGCACCTGCTCAATTGGGAGTGGCTCATGAGATGGTTTCTGATCCATATCCATCAGGGGGCATCATGAGTTCACGAGATCAGATCCAAAGATTTAATTTGGTACCACGGGATCACCAGTTTCATATTTGCCCATGTGGTGATGTTGGAGTTGGCTTCGTGGGGGCTGTGGTGCCCATGTCGCGGGCGTAGCTCGACCTATTATGTTTATACCACAATTATGTTTCTGTCGAGCAGGGTGCCATTTCCCGAATAAAATGGCTAGCTGGGTAGGCTTATCGGGCTAATTTAATCTAAGCCAAGGGGTTTTAAGAAGGCCCCGAATCCTTACACCAAGGATTAAGCTAACTAGATGAGGTGCAATAGTGGCTTTAAATTGGAAGCTAGTCGTGACGGTGGCATGCACGTGATGTGACGTGTCTACCAACGCTAGCGATCATAAGTATGTTTATACCATGCATTTGAGCCTTCCAGGCAAGTATGCATGTAAAACACTAACTGTACTACGGTCCCCATGAATTTCACCACAATGGGCAATATTAAAACTAATGAACCCATGATAGCACATTAAATGAGCCACCAACAAGGATGGTCTTTCCAACGACCTTCTTATGAACCATTTCCAGTTGAGCAGGTGTTTCTTGGGACTGGTTGCCCTCAAGCTGCTACTAGGACAATTTGATTAAGCTTGGTATAGAGATTGCTATTATGGCTAAGGCCACATATTCCACAAATACATAAGTTCGACGTTAACTGCAATGATGATTTTACATAAGATTGTTTAAATTTAGCGCCTGCTAAAAATCATCATTATAAAGGTCTGGTATGGCTTCTAAACTTACTGCTGAAAATCTAAATCAGTACGCTTTAAGTACAATAAGTGTATCAGTCAAGATATTTGGGCATTTACTGTTCGACTGTAACGGCAACCGCTTAGATAAAACATCTACTGAACCCAAAGATCTCGAGATGTTGTCTTTTCATATTAAGTGTCAAATAATTTTATATACTTAAAGTACGTAAGAATAAATAAATATATATAAAGTAAATTATATTAATTATTATTTTTTATATAAAGTGAAATATTTGAGTTAATATGAACGTACAAACTAAAATGCGGTTTACCAAACATTTAATAATTAAGCAAAAGCAAAAGCAAAAGCAAAAGCAAAAGCGTTTAACACACAAAACCCCAAAAAACAAACTTAAAAAGTACAAATAAACAAAGAAATAGTTAGATTTTGTTTCTGCACATTTTTTTTTGTCTTTTTCTTTGGTTGGAGCTCTAAAAAAACCAACATAAAAAATTAAAATACTTCACATTCAATTTCAAATCAATTAATTATTTTTTTTTTAAAGGAGATTATAAAATCTTTAGAAAAATAATTATTTAAGTGATTTTAAAATGCATTACAAAAATACCCTACTTAAATGTAATTGATTAATTTAGAGGCTTATGTGGAAAAGCAAACACAAATCTTCGTTCAAATTTTTTTTACAGTTTTCTTAATTAAAAAGAAATTTGTAAATAAATTTGGTTCAAATTTAGAAAATTTTAACCAAAAATTTATTAAATTATGCATTAAATTTCAGAAAATCGACTTTCTTAAATTATTTAATTTCAAAATATTAAAATTATAATTAACCAACGAAATAATGAAAGACGAAACTTAAGTTAAAGAAGGAGTCACAATTTCCTGAGGCATGCCCATTTTTTTCAATTTTTACTATAACTGCATTTTAAGTGCAAACAAGTACGAACTTTGTAAGCGCCGGTGCTGCCTCTGGCGTATACAGAGAATCACAAATTAGAAATACAAAAAAAAAAAAAATTATAATTTCTCTATAATTTAAAGAATTCGTGATTTGAAAGGAGTTTCAAAAAATTGACCTATCTGAACCAAATTTCCTACACATATTTTTTTATGTCAAAATACAAGACAGTGCCAATTTTGGCTAAAATATATTCAAAATTGAAACATTTATTTGTATAATAAATTTTTTCGAAAAAGGCGTGGTTCGTTTTTAACCATTTTCAATAGAGTTCGTCTATGGGTCGAACCACACATATGTACCAAATTTCCCTAAAATATCTTGAAATAATAAATTTACACGAACGGACGGACTGATAGGCTTAAATCGAATCATAGAATGATTCTGAGTGGATTGATATAATAAAAAGTGGACCTATCTTAAGTCCTTTTGAGTGTTGCAAACATCTGTATAATCTAATCTAATAATGGCCTGCATTATAAGTGGTGTAGGGAAAAACCCAAGATAATTTCAGATAACAAGAAGTAAGGAAACATTGCGCCTTTTTTTTTTTATTAAATATTTTGATGTCTAATTCACTTGTGGTTTATATGTTCATAATACTTTATATGGATCTGCGCTTTAATATCTTTACAAAATAAGGTTTACAACAATTTTTTATATTTTAAATTAAAAAGTGTGTTTGTCCATTCACGTGTTACAGAAACTTAATTATTATACGATTGCAGATATATAAAAGTTCCTTGAAAAAGTAGAGATATAGTTAGGATACTTTACATTATTTGTAATACAATTTATAATAAGTTTATGCGGCGTCCTAATTTAGAAACCTATTTAAATAGAGCTATTTTTTCGACTTGTCTGATTGACAGGTTGCTTGAAGCATGGAAATATTTATGCAATTAAACTTAAGGTACGTTGTTAGGACTTAAGGTATATTGTTATTTTGGATGCTGCCTCGCTTAAAGCTTTATCTTGAGGGCTAAAAGTTTAAGTCTCTGAGAAATTGGAAAAAATTGCGCGCAGGGCTATTTAGTATAAGGTTAGAGATGGTAGTAGGTTAGAGGTGTAAAATTGACACTTAAGGTGGGCGTGTCTTTCACATATGGTTTTTATAAAGATGGAAAAAGATAGTTCAAGGTTAGAATATTTGGATACTTCTTTTTTTTTTGGTGTAGGTAGGCACAAGCCTTAAAAATATCTGAATCCCTTTTATTTTTGCAATATCCTAATATCGATATGGAAATAATATTAGAATAATTTCCTGCAGGCAGCAAGATTTTTAATAGGAAAAAGGGGGATGCGAAATATGTAAAGAAGACGTAAAAATAAAGCAATTTTCTCAAAAGCTCGTAATATCGTACCAGATGGTTAGTTGCTTTAAGAATTTGAAAAATTATGCATAAATATTGTACACTTTTCATTTTAAATTTATAGTGCACATCGATCCAGGATAATAAGCTTATTAATTAAATTGGCCGATTTAAAAGGAATGTACGGCCACAACGTGAACAGAGATGAGATTGCTTTTAATAATTTTGTGCAACTTTTTCAATATAATTGTCATGCATAAGTGTGTTTACACACACACACACACACACACACACACACACACAGACATGTACATATTCAATAAATTCAATTTTCTTATTGTATAAACAAACGGTATAATTTAAATGGTTTCGAAATATGCTTTTGAATTTGTTTACATTAGCTATAACAAATATGCAGCAAATATGTGCAGCCTTAAATGTTGTTAATGGATTTATTTTTAAAAAACCATTAATATATGTGGCATTGTTTGACTTAATTAACATCAAAAAAAAAAAAAGAAGCAAATAAACAAATTGACGAAATATAAACATCTAAATAAATAGAGACATCAAAATTTTAATATTGAGATGCTGCAATAAACAAAATTATTAAGATTTTTAAAAGATCTAAAATCTCTCTTTTATAAAATCTATCACATACTTTGTATTTATAATTAACAAAATGGATCATTTTAAATGTCACTTTTAAACGATTTTGTACAACAATTTGCATTAACATTAATTTGACATTATTGTTTCATATATGACGGTCTGGAAGGGGCCAAATTTTGGATACTCACCGCTAATACTTCAGAACATTACGATCCAAAATCTGATTCAGCTTTTTAGTTGTAAATTTAAAATATAAACATTAAAAAATTTGGTGTTAGATAATTTCGCAAAGTCGGGTCCGATTTGCATGAATTTAAGACAGACTAATATTATAGACCAATAGCTTTCCTAGTTGTGTAAAATTTTAACTTTTTCTGTTTTGCAGTTTGCAAATGATAAGTAAAAATCTAACTAATTTTGCTTAAAAATAAAAGTATTCTCAATTTATGTTGCACTGGGGTCCTGTTTTTTTAAATGATTTAGCCCATTTTCAAATTTCAGCCTGCGTGAGAGAACTTCCAATGAGTTTGATAAATTTGACCAGGATAAAGTTTGCATTAGGCAGACACACAGAGGAATATATATGTCTAAATCGATTCACAATATGATGCTGATCACAAATTCAAATATCCGAAGCTTTTTTTAGGCATTATACCCACCAACCTCTCTGGTTGCGATTCAAGTGAACAAGAAATCGTATTATTTCATTTGAATAAGAGATATTACATTTTTTAAAGATTCTGAGAGGCATTGCCTCAACTAGAATCAATATTATGGTTTAGTCAACGGCATTAAAAACTTGATAGAAGCTTATCATGCAAGCTGGAAATGAGTGCTAAAGAAGATGGCGTAAAGAGACTAACTGAGATATTAACTTAGAAAATTTATTGAACCCTTTCAATGCTACAATTTTTGCTTGGTATATTTTTTTAGAAAATTTTATAGATGATTTAAGGTCCCTGGTAGCATAACAAAATCAATTTCAACTGAAGATAGAACTTAAATAAAAGTAAAACAATTTTTAAATAATAAGAATAAATTATTTATTTGGAATGAGTTTGTGACAAAGACGCTGCTCATAATTAATAATTTTTCATAAACCAGCGATTATGGGTTTTTTTTTATATTGCTTGACATCATGTCCATATAAAAATAAATTTGTAATTTTATGATAAACAAAGAAATGAATTTTTCTATATTTTTTACTTCAGTTCTTTGCTTTGTTTTTATTACTTTATGTTTGTTTTTCATTTATTTGATCTCTTCTGGTTTGCCTACCAAAAAAATATTTTAAATTATATTAGATACGGTATTATGATTATAACGTCATTACAATTTACAACAATTATTTACACAAAAGAAGTACAAAAAATACTTCTCTCTCATAAAGAGAGAGTGTTCGTGTGTGCGCACTGTGCTTTGGCGAATGGTTGCTTGAATGTTATTGCTTGCTGTGATTATTATTAATGTTCTTATTGCTATTGTTGTTATTGTTGCTATTAATGTTGTTATTATTGTTATTGTTATTGTTGTTTTTAGTTTTTAGTTTTTAGTTTTTTTTGTTTCAGTTTTGTTTGGTTTTTGTTTGCTTCAATTTGAGTAGAGAGACTTCTCAAAGGATTTTGCAACAATTTGATGAGAACTTATTTTAAATAATTTCCAAGCAATTTACAAATATATTTGTTATTATGATTATGATTTATCATTATGTTTATAATAATAATGATCATAAAAACGTTTGATGAAGTAAAAGAAAAAGAGGTCAATTTAACTTGAACTTTGTTGATTATCTCAATGAACCGCATACTTCTCGCATCTCTTTAATCATAAAACCAACCAAGTTCAATATTTATGCTTGTATATAAATTCGCTATTGGTAAATAAGTTATTGGTCTAATAGCATTAGTTATTTTAATGAAGTTCAAAATTTCAATATTATTAGCCAATCATCAATTATAATAAATTTTAATTTAATTCTAAACATTTATCAGTTGATCTGATAAATTTACAAAATAATTTTTAAAGAGTGGTAGATCTAGTATCTGGATATATACGTTTCATTAAATAATTTAAAAGTTGTACAATTTTATCTGAAAATTTTATATTTTGCATAAGTTTCTTACGAAATGTGTTGTGTAATATTTTTTTCAAAATTTATGCTATTTGGCCAAATTTATTTATGACTTATGAAATTGACAAAGCAAGAAATGTGAATTCAAGACGACAATTTTAAAATGACGAAAAATGCAAAAAAAAAAAGTGTTAACTTTCAAGTCATTGCGAGTCTTGATACTTGTGCAATTGAATATAGAAATTCATAAAAAAAAAAAATTCAATTTTATTAAAACGAAAACTTATTAACCGACATGCCTACTTACATATAAATAAGTGTAAAAGCAAATATATATATATATGTAAAATTATATGAAAGCAAGTGTTGAGTATTTATTATTAGAAAGTAAAAATGCTAAAAGATTTAGCTTTAAATTTCATATGAAAATGATTGTTATGATTTTTTCTAAAATCATTTGGCACACATGTACAAAATATATTTTGATCATTCTATAGATATAAAAATATATGAAAAACAATTGATTAAGGTTAATTATTGAATTTCCACCATCCAGATGTTTATTATATTTAAACGATCTTATTCAATTTTGAACATAACTTGATATTTTTGAAAGGCACAAATAAAAACTGAATCCAAAAAATTAACGAAAATATGAAAATAAGTTATAAGCTCCCATAACAGACAGGCTTAGCCAAAGTCAAGTAATTTTAGCAAGCTATTTCAAAAAAAAATATTTTTTTTATTTAAAATCAAATTGCTAGCCCTTTTTTTTTTTTTTGAATATTTAACATAATAAAATTGCCTAAAATTTTTGTATGCAAGTTTCAATGGAATTTTTCTTTGCATGCTTGTTGAATCACTCCTTTCATTTAGGATAAGGGAATAATGTTGTTGTCCGCTTAGAAGGAGGTAATTATTAATTAAATAAATTACTAATTAAATAATGTTAATGAAAAAAGAAAATTGTTTAAACAGATTTCCATCTGAAAGATCAACCATTTTAAATGTGCACTTTAAAGGTTTCTGCAATTTTAAAAACTAAACGATTAGCGCGTCCCATTATCCATTACCCATTACCCATTACCCATTACCCATTACCGATTACCTAATACTTTTCCGATGCGTTCTTGGGCTTTAGTTACAAATCATAAAATTAACCACCAGCTCAATTCGTATAATACTGGAAATACGTCCCAATAGAACATTTAATCTTATTGCTAAGATCATTGTGATATTTTTTGAAGCTTCTGCACTGTTATTCTAGCTGGCTCTCAGGTATGAACAGAGCATAATAAGAACTTAACCTTATGCTTACTTGTAGTACAATACCAGAATTTTGTACCTTGCTATTAGAATCTGCTCAAACTCTTTAAATTAATTTATTTTACTGGCCTTTATTTTCAAGTATATTTTATGAGAAAAGCTGCAACTTCAACAATAACTGAAGCAACATCAATTGCCTAAAATAGATTTAGAATAGATTTGAAATTTCATTTAAGAACCTTAAAATGAAATTTCAAATCTGAGTCCGCTTTAAATAATTACACGTTTTTTCAAACATTTTTTTTTAAATAATTACATATTTATATATTTATTTCTTTTTGAATTCTCTTTTTTGTATAATTTATTTTTAGTTTTAGCTTTTTTGTTCTATTTTTTTTTTTTTGGATCATTTTGCATTTTTTTTTGTTTATTCTTCTGTATTTTTGCTTAAATAAATTTCACATGACGCTCATTTTTCAAATTCCTATTAACTCTATGGATGTATTTATGAAAATATTTATATGTACATAATATATAAAAGTGAAATACAAGAATGTATCATTAGTGTTTATTATTGTTATTGTAATAATTGTTGCATTGTGTTATTGTATAATGAATTCAGGCTTAATTATTAATAAATTCATTCCAAAATGTTTCATAAAAAAAATTTTTTTTTATTTATGTAAAAAAAAGGAATTCTCTTTTATAATCTACAATAATTTAAGACTAAAAAATAATGTACAATAGTGAAAAAAAAATTAATTACTTTAATTTAATTTAATTTAATTTAAAAAATAATAATAAACTACAATTTAGATAATAATGACTTTTAAGGTTCTTTCCGTATTTTCACTTTCCACTTATTTTACATATTATTTACGCTTATATCTATATATATATATATATATATATATATATATATATATATATATATATATATATATATATATGTGTGTGTGTGTGTGTGTGTGTATGTGTATGGGTGTACAAAAAATATATAAGATAAAAGTATATATAAAAAAAAATTTAGTGGTGAAAAAAAAGTTTTGTATCATGCTAAAGAAAATTATAAATAAATAAAAGTATAAAAATGATAGAAGTGAAAAATGAAAAAAAATTTTTTTTTTAAAAGAATTATACAATAAAATTTTTTGGTCGCTAATTTAATATAATAGTACTAATAATAATAAAAAAAATTTTTTTTGAAGAAACGATTTTTTAGGTTTTTTTTTTCATAAATGTCAAATATTAAATAAGAAAAGAAAAATGGACTAAATAAGTTCGTCGCAGAGAATTTTGCTTAAATTTTTACAAAAATAAAATCAATTTTTTTTTTCTTAATTTTTATCAAAAAAATTATTTTTACATGAATAATTTCTTGGTCCGTTTGGTTTGTTTGTTTTGCTTCGTATTTGTTTTTCTTTTTTTTTTTCTTTTTTTTTTTTTGCTTGTATTAAATTTATATCATCCGCTAAGTTAATAATTAAATTAAAGTTGTTTTTTGTTTTTAAAGGAGCAGCAATTTTATTCATAAGCGGGAAAGAAAAATAAACAAAAAAAAATTATAGAGAAAAAAATTAAATGAAAAAGAGGGAAATGCTATAAATAATTTTTGAAAAGAATGAAAATCGTTAAGAAACAGCAAAGAATATGAATTAAACATAAAACATAATAATTAATTAATTTTTTACTTAAGTCTAAAGTTTAAAGTATTTGTGTGTGTGTGTGTGTGTGTGTGTGTGTATGTGTGTGTGTTGATTTCTTGCTTACATTATCGAACAATCATTGTTATTTAAATAAAATATATTTACACAAATTTTGTAGCTTAAAACTAGAAAAAAAATACAATTTATATATTCAGCTCTAATACCAAGAGCTTAGCTTTTCTAAATGAGATAAACGATCACACTTCATGCTTAATTTAAAAAAAATATATATATAAGTAATAATCAAGAAAAAAAATCATATAATTATAATTTTAGTCAAGTAAAAAGGTTATGTAAGTGGAAAGAGGATAATAAAAAATTGTGAGAGATTAAAAAAAAACAGGATTTTTTCAAATTGAATTTTTTTTTTTGCGATTTTTCTAATTACTCATTTCAGTTTAAATTTAATAAATTTAATGAATTTACAAACATTTAAAGTTCAGAAATTATCCGTTAAATATAAATAAATATAATTTATGTATAATTAAATGTAAAAGGAGTAGGAGTAAATTAAGAAGCTATTAGCTATAATAAATTACAAAAACCAAAAAATCAAAAAAAAAAAAAAAGATTAAAGTTTTGTCATCTTATTTATCATCTTCTTTTATTTTGTTCACTTAATAAATTTATTAATATACAAAGTCGCTTAAATCCTTTTGTTTCATATTCTTTCGTTTCGCATGATTTTAATTTATTTTTTTTTTGTTTTACATTTCCTTTCAAAAAATAATGCAATACAAGAAAATTATTATTAGCGACCTTGGCCAGGAATGCCTAAGAAAGTTGAATTTCAAATAAATTTTTTCTTTTTATTTTTTCCTTTATTGGAATTATTTCCGAATCTTTAAAAACAAAATATTTTCTTTTGTTATTATTATTGTTGTGGGTTTCCATTTTTAGTAAATACGTCTTTGTTTTTGTGTACTTATCTCTTAAGTCAAAGTCAGTCCTGTGTTTTGCTCTGCAGTTTTCTTTTTTTTTTTTTTTTTTTTAGAAATTTTTTAATTTTTTGTTAATTTTTTTTTGTTTGTTATAACTAAATTTGTATATAAATAATTTACGTGTTACATTTGTATTTCTTTTTCCCCCATCTTTCCCTTCTTTTTGACCTTTTTTATGGAGGTGTTCGATAGTTTAAGTATGATACAGAAAATAGGAAGGAAGGAAAGGTAGAAAGAGTTTAGAGAAGAACTTTCTGGCTGCTTGATTTTATATTACACTAATTAAAAAAAATAGCAAATTATTTAAAAAGAGATCTCATGCATTTATATAATAAATTTAATGCAGATGTTTAAAATAAGAAAAAAATATTACAAAAAAAAAAAAAAGTAACTCCAAAGGAGAGTACGTTAAAAGTCTGAGTGCATTCAATATAAAATAACATAATTTTTGTGTCTTTTTTTTTTAAATGTATTTATGTTAATATTTCAACAGCGCTTGATTTCAGAATTTTTTTTTTCTTATTTATGCATATTCCACTTCTTGTACATTCTTGTTCCTTTCGCTTTTGTTGCTTCTTTATAAAAAAAAAAAGCACTATTTGAGAAATTATAAACTTTATACCCTAAATAAGTTATTCGGCGTTTTTTTTTTTGTTTTTTTTTTGTTCTAATTATTCACTTTAAATTATTTATTAGTATCTATAATTTGTAGGTTTTTTCTTAATATTTTGTTTTTGTTTTTGTTTTTGTTTTTGTATTGATATGGACTTTGAAGCGATTGGTGTAATATTGTGGCGTGTGTGCCAATCGTGTCACTTAAATGTGAGGTGTACCACAAATTACTGTGCGTTGAGTTGATGATGACAACCCGCTACTGGTAGCTGTCGTTAATTGACCAGTTGCTGTACTGCTACAACCGCCATTTGTATTCGCTAGTGATGGCCATCGTTGCGAACAGTAGGCACTTTCCCCTAATACGGAGATACGTTTACTTTCGTTAGTTGATGAAGGAGTAACTCCGTAATCTTTGGTGGTGGGATTGACGGCTGTATTAACAGCCGTATTATGGCTACTGGTGACGGTAACGCCGCCGCCACCTACAGCACCCATAAGCTGGGATGTGGTTCTATGGATAAGTGAAGGATCAGTATTTAATTGTTTTTGTGATTTAGCTCTCTGTAATGGAGCTATTTGACCGACACTGCAATACTCTGAATTAGCATTGTTATCGGCTGTACCACTGGTATAATTTGCCAAGGCTCCACCATACAATGAGGTATTCATTAGGCAATCATCTGTTGATGCCGAACTTGATATGTTATTCACTGATTTATCCCATGTATTCTTAATAATATTGGGATTGTTAGTATTATCGAATGTTAGACCTGAATTAGAACCACGTTTAACACCTAATGATGCCACCGCTACGCTACTTAAACCGCCACCTCCATTATGATGTAATGTTGCTACAGCATTCTGTTCGTTTTGCTTACGAGCTTCGGCATCATCTTTCTCCTGAGCTTTTCTATGACGTCGTTTCATACAGAATACTACGCATGCCGCAATAACAGCCACCACAGGCATAGCTACCGATAAAATAGCTATTAGTACAACTTGACCGCTTGTTAAACCATCGCTACGATGTTGAGTAGTAGCCTCGTATTGTCTAGCATCAAATGTAGCCGATGAATAATTCTCTTCTTCACATTGTATGCCACGAAAACCATTAGCGCAGACACAGTGAAAGCTGTTCACACGATTTACACAAGTGCCACCATTGATACAGGGTCCCGAACTGCATTCATCAATATCAATGGAACAATCTTTTCCAGTAAATCCTGCCCGACATGAGCACTGATAGTCATTATTGAGGTTAGTACAACTGCCACCGTTAGCACACGGTTTCGTTACGCATAAGTCGACTTTATCAGAACATAAACTCCCCAAGTAACCGGGTACACATTGGCAACGAAATTGATTAACCATATCAATACAAGTACCACCATTTTGGCAAGGATTACCTTGACAATCGTCGATATTTTCTTGACACATGGTGCCTGTAAAACCACTCGTGCATTGGCAACGATGGCTACCATTAGATGACATTTGACAAGTGCCACCATTTTGACATGGATTCGGATCACAATTATCAACATGTATTTCACACATAGTACCGCTATAGCCATTTGGACATTCACATTGAAAACCTTTACTAGTGTCGCGACAACTGCCATGTAAGCAAGGTTTATCCAAACAAGTAATCACTTTGTCTTCACACAAACGGCCCATCCAACCTTTTTTGCAGACGCATTTGTAACCACGTTTAGTTGGTTCATCAATACAAGAGCCACTATTTTGGCAGGGATTTTCCTCATTGCATGAATTAATTTCATTTTGACAATCGGAACCATTATAACCGGGTGGACACTTACAGGTGTAGAGGCCTTGACCAGTATTAAAACAAGTACCACCATTTTGACAAGGTCGATGATTTGTACAATAATTTAAATCTTGATTACAGAATAAGCCGCCCCAACCTTCATTGCATATACATTCCCATGGTTTAGTACATGTACCATGAACACAACCCGGATACGCTTCACATTCATTGCACAGTGGACCTTTCCAACCCGTTTGACAACTGAAATTATATAAAAATAAAATTTCATTATAGATAATTACTCAGGACATACATTTATCAATAAGAACTTTAAAAAATACATTATATTTTCCTTCATAAAATATTTCGATTAATAATAAATTGTTTCATAGAAGTTAAATGTTGTAAAAATTTTTTTGTGATTTATGGTGCAGAGAGAAATAAAGCGAGAGTTGCAGAAAGATTTGAACGAAATACTGTTGGTTTCTTTTCTTCTTTTTTTTTTTCTTTTTACCATTTTAGTGTTATTGTGAAAACAATAAAAATAAAGAGCCCAAGGTAGTTTATTGATATCAATTAAATGAAATATCCCCAATATACCCCACATATATTCAAAACAATTTAATATTGATAAAGAGAACAAGGAAACATGTTCTCACATCATCATGGTATCGCATTCAAGTGATTTTTATAACTATATCAATAAATTATTTGCTTATACAAATGAATGCATGAAAGAATATATAAATATTGCCACTCTCTGCTTTTGGCAATAATGTTAGTATTTTGCTGCTATTGAATTAATTACAACAGAAAGGAAAATAAACATAATGCTTTAAAGAAGTAACAGCGATCAGAAACAAAAATAAAAGAAACTCTTGGTTTCCTTTCTTTTTCCTTCTTACATCATAAATATTTTGTCCAGTTAATTGCTAATTATAATTTATGATCAATTATATGCATAAGCTTTCAAGAAATGTTTATAAACAATGTTTACAAAACATTTAAACGGTAACTCTCTTTTCTCTCTTGTTCATAATTGTTACTAAGACAGTTCACATTTTTCTAGAGTTATTTTCTTTTACTTTTACGCAAAATAAATTTATCTTTTTATTTAATAGTTGTTGTTGGCGGCAATTTTATCTTCTTAGTATTTTAAAATTACTTGAACAAAGAGTGCAGTCAAAGTATTTCTAAAAAACAAATCATAAAAAACAAAAACAAGTGTTCGACGAATGTAAAATTGTCTTGAATTTCTTCATGATTCCATAGAATTCTTTATAGAAAAAAACAACAACTACAATAATAATAATAATAATCAGAATAATAAAAGCATTAAAAAGTGAATTGAAAATCAATACAAAAAAAGCAGAACCAAGCCGAAGCAATTTAGTATGCAAAATCGTCACATTGAAAGAGCGGGAGCAGCGATGGCAAACGCAATGCTATGATGACATTTCAAACACACAAAAAGCAACAATAAAAGAAAAAAAGCACGCATAGACAACTTTTCAAATATCAATGAGAAGAGGAATTGGTAGGTAAAGACAAGAAATCATTAAAAAAAGAAGAAAAATTTGTAGAAAAACACTAAATAATATTTAATTTTTTTCTATGTTTTCATTTATACTTCTTTACAACAGAAAAATATTAAAGCAATAATAGAAAAACAGCATAGAAAAACAAAGAAGAAGAAAAACAGTATAATCAATATAAGAATAAAAGACAAAATGAAAACAAATAAAAGTAAATTAAAAGAAACAAAACGCATTGTCCGTTTTCTATTTGAGTTTGTATTGAGTGCATTGTGGTCATTTCTTGTTTGATCTCTCTCAGAAGTCACTTGTACTAATAAAAATAATATTCAAAAGAAGAGTAAGATGAGAAAAAAAAAACAAACGCAATTCTCACATAATGATCGGCAAAGTGAAGTAACGTTTCATTTGTTTTTGGGTTTGTTGCTTTTTTAGGTTGTTTTTTTTTTGTAGTTTTTCTTTAGTTTCTTTTTTTAGCATTACAAGTCATTAATTTTCAATTTTATCTATTTAAAAATGTTATAAAAAGTGTATTTTATACTTCTTGTGCGCTTGCGGGTGCGTTCGGCTCAGTCTTACATGTTTAACTTTATATGCAAATACATGTGTGTGTGTGTGTGTGTGTGTACGTGTGTATGTGTATGTATATATATATATTGAAATTGTGATATTGTGATTTTATGACATGTGTTATTATGCGTTTGGAATTATTAAAACATTCCCACACTGTTTCTATTTCTCTACTTTTTTTTTTGCTTTACAAGTTTTATTTTCAATCGCCATTTATATTTGCATGTTTGTGTGTACATGTCCGTGTATACATTTAAATATATAATCATGTATTTTATTATGTATGTATATGTGATATTGATTTGATAAATTTTATGATGATCGTGCGTGCAGTACAAATTTATTAGGAAACGATTTATTGGCCTCAATTTATAATTTTTCTAGGCAAAAAATGCGCATGTATTTTTTGAAAGCTCTAAAAACGTGTAGACATTCTCTCTTCTTAAAATTTGCGAAGAGGCCATAAATAAAATTTTAAAAGATTTTTTAAATCTCAAAATAATCATTTTTTTTATGGATTTTGGAATGAAATTTGTACGGTTTGACAAAAGAGATCCAGAGAAATTCTTTTAACTTTACGAATTATTAAAAAAGTGCCAACTTTAACAAAATTGCCTTCATTTTAATTTCATTTGACTTTAAATGACATATTGAAAACCTGTCAAAACAAAGATACATGTTGGACTTTGTTTTTGCATGAACTTTAATTTAAATTAATCTCTACTGCAAATTAACTTTAATTAAATGAGCATTTGATTATGGCAAACTGAAGTAGGGATAATATAAAATTCTCCATTATTGAGATCCCTTGATCTCTTGAATTAACAGACATAGATTAAACGAAAACTTTCATAAAACTTTAACAGTTAATAAAGACGAAGAGAAAAAAATAAAAATAAAACGCACAAAACATCAAGAAAAAAAAATAGTCCAATTCAAGCTATTTGAAATCAGGAAAGAAAAGAGAAATAATTAAAAAAAAAGCAAAAGGTGGCAAAAGGTGGAAAGCAGGCAACAGAGAAATTATTTTAATAGAATTCACATAATAAAATTTTAATTTAAAGCATCAATTAAATGAAATTATTTTATCAAATTTTATATAAAATTCATTTAATTCATTTAATTTTTAGGATTTTTTTTAAATCTTTTAACGAATAATATTTGCATAAAATAAAATCTCTCGATTTCAAGTTACTTTTCACAAAAATTGTATAATTTTTATAGTTGAAAAATGTTTTTATGGGCGTTTATTTATATCACTGATAAGCGATTATGGATAAAGATTTATAAATATGGATAATAAATGGATAAAATATTCAAATTAACAATTTACATTTGTAGCAGGAAAATCTAATGGAACTTAACTTATTATCCATGATTCTGGATAACGTTCTACTCTTGCGGATAATGAATTACTGTTATGAATGATGGTTCACTATTGCGGATAATATTCCATTACTAGGAATAATGTTTCATCAATATGGATAATCTTCTAAAGCTATGAATAAGGATTCACGTGTTCGGATAACATATAACGATTACGGATAATCTCAAATATCTGCGACAAGCAGATTTGCTTATTAATACTTATTATTTTATAACGAGGTACAGATTTTAAACATTTAAAATTAATTTTTTATTTTTATTCATTTAATTTTTTTACTTTTAATATAAACTACAATAAAATCTGGTTAATTAACTTGTACATATATAATTATCATTATGAATATTATTTTTAATTTAATTTTTGACTTTTAACATCTCTTCCAGCAACAATTTAAGTTTCATTTGAATTTCTCTTTTTTTTCTTTTTCTTTTTTGTTTTTATTTTTCCTTGGTACACCTGATTTGTTTCAACTGCATTTATAGTTAGTTTTTCATTACTTTTACATTTTCATCTTCATCTTTTTTAATACATATAAAATTATGTATCATCATTCTCTTCTTCTTCCACTCATCATTATTATTATTATTACAAATAACTTAATTTAATTTAATATTTTCGTGCCTTCGATTCTTTTCAACTTCCAACATTTTATTATTACTTTTGGTTTTGGTTTGTTTGTGTTTGTTTTTCTTATTGTTCTTTGATTTCTTTACATTTGATTTTTTGTTTCTAACTCTCGATAACTGAATGTAACATTTCAATTTAATGTGTGATTTCCGTTAAAAATGAAAAGAAAAAACTAACACAAAAAAAAGCAGAAGAAGAGAAAACGCAACAGAAATCAAAAAGAAAATTTATATTAAATAAAGTTTTCTTCTATTTATGCTGTTGCAGCTACTACTTCTTCTTCATCTGTCGCTTTCTACCTCTTCTTCTTCACCCTCTGCTTATTCCGTGCATTACTCATACAATTTCCAAAGCTAAAACATTTCACCGCATAACATTTTTTTGTTTTTCTTTTTTTTTTTTTACATATAAATTAGAAAGAGAATGAGTAATAGAGAGACAGAAAGAGAACGAGAGAGAAAGCGAATGAGCCTGTGAGATAGCAATAGAAAAAAAAATGGAAACCACAATAATTTCTTTTGTCGACTATTTTTATTTCTTATGACTCGCTGTTTTGTTTCGCTTGTTTTTTTTCTCTCCTTTTTTGTGTATTTTTTCATTTATTTTGCTGATTTTCATTTTTATTAAAACCAAAGAATGAAAGAAAAAAAATGAGTAAAGAAAGAGAAGGGGAAGAGAAAAATTGAATGTGAGCTGGGATAAGAGAAGAAATTTAAGAAATGAAAACAATACAATAGACCGAGTCAGATAATATTTACAACAACAAAAACAATAATAGCAAAAATAATAGAAAAAAAAATGAAAACGATTTTATAATAAAACAATAAAATTACGTTTAATAAGAGACTTCCCTTTGCATGGCATTGAATTGAATTTCCTACACACAAACACACAAGCACAACACACAATAAATGTATATGCAATTCTATAACTATGGAAATAATATGCACGATGTAAAAAAGCAAAATCATTAACAAAAAAAAAAAAAAAAACACAAAAAATAGAGAAAATAGAAAAAATCGATGTAGGTGAATATTTCATTTATACGCTTCTCGCTCATGATTTTGTTCTCGTCCTCATTCTTCTTGTCACACCATCAAAAATACAAAAACTAACGAAAAAAAACATCGCACGAATATTTATTGTATACATTGCAAAATAATATAAACGAAAAGCAAAAAAAAAAAAAAAAAAAAAAATTGAAAAGAGAAGCAAAAAGAAAACAAAAGCCGAACAAAAATCAGAAATTTTAAAGAAATATTTTACACCAACATAACTACAATATTATGTATGCATGTATGTGTGTGTGTAAATGTTTGCTCCTCCATACAAATCGAAATTAATGAAACTTTAAATGTGTAAAAGAGCAAACAAAGAAAACGCAAAGAAAAACTATTAATATAAATAAAAAAAAAAAGTAAAAATCTTTTAGTTTGGAAATGATTTTGAAGGCACGAAATTTATGTCCGCCTATACATTAGTTTTTGTTGGTTTATATGTTTAACGAATTCATCTTGGTTGTCCATAAGCAACTGTTGCAACAGCAACAGCAACAGCAACAGCAACAGCAGTAAAAATTTCACTAAACTGGACTAAATTGAATAGAGTTTAGTCCATGAAGTTGTATAAAGGAATAAAAAGTAAAATGTTGTTGCAATAATTGTTTCAATTGTTGTTGTTGTTATTATTCCTCATACTATAATAATTTTATTGTTTGTCTGCTTCTATGATCATACTTAGTGGTTTTACAAACAAAATTTCTTCAGAGATGAAATTTTCAGATTTATGTAAAATCAATAAGAAAATTTTTGGAATATCTGCATGCCCCGATCGTGGCGCCTGAAAAGCTCAAATTTTTAATTTAATATCTAAGAAATCTATTGCTGTAAAATATTTATATGAATGTATTAAAATTTTCAATCCATTTTATGTCGATTTGTTGTAATTTCTGAAAATGAAATTATGCTTCTTGTTTCTTGCTTTGCAGTTTCGTTCTTCTTTTTTCTTTCGCTTTTCTTTTATTTTGTTTTTTGAGTCATCTCATATTTCTTGTGCTAAAAAAATGTGAGAAAATCTCCAGTCCAATAATTTCTGGTTTTTATTTTTTAATTAATTTTTTTTTCTTTTGTAATTTTTAGTCTCATTGTTATTATCTCTTTTTAATGACATTTGTAATAAAAAACCTTAAAACATTTCAAGTTTGCTTTTTTCCTATTCTCTCAATTTTTTGCTTTTTATTTTTTAAGGAAAAAGCAAAGCAATAAAATTGTTTTTTTTGCTGAAGTTAAATTGTTTAAGATTGCCACGTTTTGTAAACAATCCGCAATGCAATTTATGATGCGCATCATGTCGTTTTTATCTCTTCGTGAATTTCACTTTGTTTTTACTTGTAATTTTGTAAACTTTTTAAGCTTCTTCTCTTTGTTTTGTATTTTATAAATACAACAATAAAAATAAAGAGTTTGATAAATAAATCAATTTAATTTTAAAGCTTTTCAAGTGTTTTCCTTTTCTTTGTTTTGTTTTTTTTTTTTTTTTTTGTATTGTAAATTTCATGGTCAATGTTGTTACATCTTGCATTTATTTGTTGCTGAAACATGTTGCTTGGACTCTTCAAAGCAAAAACTACTTTTATGAGAGAGTAATGAAATTTATTATTTTTTTTTTAATTTTTGAAGCATTAAAATCTTTTTCATAAAAATTGCATTTCAAAGATATTTTTTTTATTATTAAGCCGATGATACGAAAAAACCATTATATCTTATCAAATTTATTAAATCGCTCAGTAACAGCTCATTAAATTATTTAACTAAATAAGGAGGTTAAGATAGTACTGCGCCTTAATTAAATCTTCTATGAAATTAGCATATTTATTAGGAGTTTATATTTATGACGTTTCCACAAAATTATCGCTATACATGAATCAGATTATCTGTTCAATAGAATCCGTTTCACATGTTCTCCAAGGTTCAAACATATCATCCAGTTTCAACATATTTCACTCACGTCTTGAGCGCCAATTCTTTATCAATGCTGTGCGATTTTGGAACTCTCTTCCTGCAGCAAGACACAATTAAATGGACACCGCAGCAATTCAAAAAATACCTTTTAAACTTTTTTTCATTTTCCAATTTCTGAATTTACGTACACCTTTTTGAAATAGATTTATGACACACATATCACAACATGTATCACAACATATTCACAAATTACATCACAAAATTACTGAGTAATAAAATTTTTGATTCTGATAATTTCGAGCATGCATGAAAATTAAATCGCAATATGATCAAAATCAAATTTACTCTTTACTTTAGAATATGACTTAATTAAATTAATGAAATTAATGATATTTTGTGAAGTTATATCACAATTTGAAATCAGCTTAGAAAGTTTGTTAAAAATTATTAAATTATTCATTCAATTTAATTGTATAAAAAAAAATTCTTTAAATTTCTATTTCTATTTCTGTTAATGAATTTTTCTATTATCTGTTTATCCATTTTTAATAAATGAAATAAATTATTTCATTATTAAAATCCAATAGCAAATATTATTTTTGAATAACCTCCTCCTTACCTTCTCTTACTTGACTTAAAGTCTACAAACTATTTTAAAGCTTTAATTGAAACAAGAAATAATAAAAATGTATGAAAGAAAACAAAAAATTACCTAAAATAACGAATAACAAATAACGAATAACGTATAACGAATAACGAATAATAATTCTAGTAATAAAATTATTATTTGCATTTGCATTTGCATTTGTATTTGTATTAGTTTTATATTTTATAGGCAAAGCAATGTAAAGCCATGCATAACATTTTCTAATAATAAATAGCGTCTGCTTAAGGTGTGTCATGATTTTAAATTATTTTTACTATTTCCACTTATTATTACAAGAATCATTAATGGTATTGTTAGTGTTATTATTATTGTTGCTACAAACTCAATGACGAATTAAATATTCTTACGAATATTTATTTCGTAAAATAAACAATGAACAATAAAAAGCAAACCGAATTGAGAGAAAATTTATAACAACGTTACGTTATGAAAAATAAAGTGCTTTTTTTTTTTAAAATTTTTATATTTGTTTCATTTTATTTTGCGAAATTGATTTGAAATTAAAATCAATTAAATGTGAAATGTGAGAAAAACGTGTTGCATGAAATTTCAACAAAAATTTTATTCTAAAGCAATAAATACACGTAATAATCATCATAATAATAATAACAATAAAAATAATAATAACAATGAAAAGTGACTTGACAATAATTTTTCATATAAAAACAAAATAATAATAATAAAATTAATAATTAATGATTAAAGATAATAAAAAAAATAATTACTCATGACAAAAAAAATTTTTATACATATTTTTATGATACACAAAAAAAAACACACACACACACACACCCAAACATGCACGTTATTTAAATTAATTTTATATAGAATTTCGTGTTTGCCGGTTTGTGTGTGTGTGTGTTATGTATTTAATGAAAAAATAGAAAGACAGGTGGGAACAGGTGAAAATTTTGTAATTTATTTAATTAGCAAACTAATGAGGTGGTAGCGATTAGTGGTCTATAAAAATATAAGCGATCATAGCAACAACAACAACAACAATAATAATCCTAACAATGATAACATTGAACATTTTAGATAAGACAGACACAAATGGAGAGGGGTTGTACAGCAGAGGACAAAAAGAAAGTATATGAGAAAGCAGGAGATGTGGGGACCAAAAAGAAGAAAACTAAAACCAAAAAAAAAAAAAGAGAAGTAAGAAGAAGAAAATATTAGACTTTTGCCATTTCTTTAAGATTTCTTTGAACTTTGACTTCAGGCTTTGTTATGAGATATTGACCCTCACATAAAAGTGATAAGAGAAAACCAAAAATAAAAGAAAATGATAATAAAATGATAAAATGAAAAATTTTTCATGTGCAAGGGAGAAATGTGAAAATTAGAAAAAAAAAAAAACGAAGTGGATTTTGTTTTCTAAAGCCTTCAGAACGACTCTGAATGGTACTTCACTCAAATGTACTGGGCAAAATAAAAATTTTTAAGGTTTTTTTTTTGTCTAAAATATAATAAAAAAAAAAAGAAGAAGGAAAAAAACAAAGCAAAATTTAAAAAAAAAATGAAATGAAAATTTTCATTTCTAGAAATTATCAGTGAAACTAATCTAAAGTTATGCAGAATTCGAAATGCTTGCTACCATCATTTTTTGAATAGGTCAACCTTTCGAAATAGGCGTGAATTTTGACTAAAAAACAGACAGATGGGGAGAGAGCATGACAGAGTTAGAGGGTGAGGGATGGAGAGTGAGGGAAAGGGATAGTGAGGAAGGGGGAGAAGGAGAGAGATTGAGAAAGAGAGAGAGAGAGTGTTGGAGGGTGGGTGGAAGGGAAAGCGTGGGTGGGATTGGGGGTGGGAAGAGAGAGGTGGAGGGTGTGAGGGAGGTATAAGCTTATAGTCAGAGAGAGTGAGAGAGACTAATAAAAAGGGAACCAGGGAGAGAGGCACAGAGACACACAGAGAGAGAGGGATAGAGAGAGATATAGACGTATAAAGAATAATCACAAATTTATATAAACTAAAAATGACTGTACAATCGGAAAAAAGTGGGATAAAGCATTTCTAGGCGTAAACGCGTTTTTTTCTGTTTACTCAAATTATTTATATTTTTGTTCGATTTGAAAAATACTTTCCAAACGATATTTTCTTATTGCAATTCATTTTGCATTATTTCCTGAGTCATATGTCAAATTTCAAATGTCATGTTCTATCTTTTAAGTTTAATGTCTCTTAATAAAAAACATCAAAATCGCGTAAATTAAAAAAAAAAAAGAAAATAGAAACACCTTAATGGAAATTTTGATATATTTATAAATAAAATGATTGATATTGTCTACTTACATGCATTGATTGGGCTTATCACAATGACCATGTTCACAACCTTTGGCGCACTTTGCTGTATCAGCCACACAAAGAAAAATTCATACAAAAAGACCAAGAAAGAAAGAGACAGAGAGAAACATCAAAAATTAATATTATAATAATAATAAAATATTTATATGCGCACACACACACACACACCCATACAAGCACATGAAAAAAGAGCATAATTATGAAAAATATGGCTGATTTGCGATTGTTGTTGGTGTTGTCGCTGCTGCTAAAATTTTCATAAATTTTTATTTCATGAAAATGTTAACGGATGCCGAAAGCTACAAGCCAATGATTATACAACGCGTTTGTGTGAAGTAGAAAGATTTTAATGAAAATTTGTGCATGGCAAGCAGTAACCAAAAAAAAAAAAAAAAAAAAAAAAAAAAAAAAAAAAATCAAATCTACGATGCCATTTTTTTTAGTTTTTCTTTTGTTTTCTTTTATCTTATTTCTTAATTATTTGTAATTAATTTAATTAATAATAAAAAAAGTTAAAGTTAATCGCAACAATAACAACAAAATTATATCGAATTGAATCAAATTAAATTGTTAAAACTTTCCTTGTTGTTTTCTAGTTTTTTTCCGTTTTTTATTCTTTTTCATTTCAACGCAAAGCAGCGTGGCTTAGCCTTAGTAAACAGAACATCAAAATCAAATTCGAGCTAAGAAGAACTTAAACGAAATAAATTTATAAGAAATAAACCAAAAAAAAAAAAAACACAAAAAAAAAGCAAACCAAAATTTAAGGCTTAAAGAAGAAGAAGAAAAGTAAGAACCTGAACAAAGCTACTTCAATTCAATTCAAATACAAGAAAGCAGGGCAAATAGAAAAAAAAATGGGGGGGTACGAATAAGTAAGAAAACAAGCTTTAAAGCGGCATCTGTGTCTATGTCTCTCTCATTTTGTCTGCCCATTTAAGCCTCTGTAGTTTTTTTTAATCTCGCCTTGCATTTGGTTTGGATCAAATGATGTTGAGAAGATTTTTTGAGTACAAAGCGAGCAATTGCCTGGCAATTAAAGTTTAAAATAAAGATGGCAGGATGAAAGGAAGAACGATAAAAAGGACAGACATGCTATCACAATAACATAGACTATAAAACTTTCAAAAGGGATGAATGGATAATTTAAAGGAACTTAACTTTTGTTGTATTTTTTTGTTTTATCTGGTTTAGTTTTTTATACGTTAGAGAATAATACCAAAAAAAAAAAAAAAAACAAAAAGAACAAAAAAAGCAAACGGGCAAATAATTTTTGTTTTTCTTGAGTTTTTTGCTTAGACTTTTTTTTTCCTTTCATATTTTTTTGCTTAGTTTGATTAATTTGCCATAAAACAAAGCAAAACAAGTTTTTTGTTTTATTCTTTGCCATTCATTTATAAAAATTATTACTTTGTATAAGAAAAAATTCATAAATTCACTTCATTCAATAAAAATGTCTGTCCTTAGCATCTCTTGCCAAATGAGATTCATTGAAGAAATATAAGAAGAAGAAAAAAGAAAAATCATTGATTGATAACTGTTAATTATTGATCGATTCTTACACTTCATCTGATATGATTATAAAATCACAAAAAATTATGCCCATAATAAAAGCAAACGTAAAAAGTTCAATTTGGTATGATTCTTAAATCTCAAATATGGATTGATTTGAGCTAAAGTACACATGATAGAAGCCAACACAACATGAAATTCTTGACTCTCACAAAAAAAAAAAAAATTTTTTTTAATTGTGCAATTTTCTTTTTTTTTTTTTTTTTTGTAACAAATGAAACGAGCTTTTGATTACAAGGACTGAGTGGACTGGAAAGTGCTCATAGTTCTTTGGTTACTTAATGCCAATGGTAAATGCATTTAGTAGAATTTGTTTTTGAATCAAGTACAAAACTTCCTTAAAGATGGGAAAGATGGGCAGACAATTTTATATAGAGATAGTTAATGCTTTTCAGATGGTGTTTTAAGTTTTTTTTATCAAAAAAAAAAAAATAAATAAATAAGAAAATTTATTTGAAATCTTTCTGAGTATACGAAATATTCCACACAGCAAAATCTCAGACATTTTGCAATTCTTAGTCAAACATTTATTTCTACATTTATGTTACACAAATACAAAAAAAAAAATCAAAAACTGGAAGAAGTAGAAGAATAAGCAAAAAAAAAAAAAGAAAAATCTCAACATAAAACAAAATAAAAGAGATATAAAAAAGAAGTAAAGAGAAAAAATGTGCTTTATAAAAAAATTTAAAAAAAAAACAACAAATAACATCTATTTATCCAAGATCGTCATATAGTAAGAAAAAAGCTTTGAGAAAGAGAAACCGGTTTATTTGTTTTTTTTCTCAAATCTTAGACGTTGGAAGAAGTAAACAAGCATGGCCAACATGAAGGTGCAAAAGAGATCAACAGAATGAAAACAAGAGAGATATTAATTTTTAGTTAAGCGTATAATCTGTTGCTTATGCTTTGCGAAATAACAACGATTTTATGTTGTTGTAGCTATTGTTGTTATAATTAAATTGAATATTGATAGAAAAGGAAAATAAAATAGCTATAACAAATAACTAAATAAAAATGATTTTGGTTTTCCTTAAAATAACCTTAAAAAGAGTTTTTTTTTTTTTTTACTTGAAGGCAAATGCATAATAATAATTTGCCAAACGATTTCTCTTTCCTCTTCTCATCATTGTTTTCGCCTTGGAAATATCTCATATCTCTTCATATCTCTTTCGCACATAGGCATTACAAAAATTTGTCTTCTTTAATCTCTTCAATATTTTTTGTAACTCTCATTATTGAAAGTGAATATTCGTAATGTTTCAACAGAGAAAAGTGGTTAAGTTAGTTTTCCTTCACATCGATTTACATTTATCGAGACTTAAACATAAACTTAAATTGAGTGCAATAACAGCAATAACAGCAATAACAATAACAATAACAACAATACATAACTTAAGTTTTGATATTTTCATTTCATTAAGTAGGCGAGGCTCGATCTCTTATATAAATTTAATTTATACATAAATTTATTTAAGTCATTTAACGTGTTGTCATGTCGTGTTGTATGATGTCATTAGTTAGTTGAAGCATCTAAAGAAAAATCAAAAATAGATACGTACTTAAATGTGATGGATGCATTGTTGTCAAATTTCTTACAAATTATAACGATATTAATTTTTGCATTTGACGATGATTGCAGTAATCGTTGCACGCGTAATGTACGGGAAATGCGTAACTAAAAATTTTAGATGAGTTTAATTGCGCTGTTGTCAAATATCTTGTTTTTTTTTTTTTTGTGTGTTTAAGGGTTTAATTTGGGGAATCAAAGTATAATGAAAGAACAAGTATTTAAAAAAAAAAATAACATTTTAAATAATTTAATCTGTCGTTATATGCGTCTGAAGGCGAAAAAGAGACTGAGTTGTCGGCAAATTTCTTAAATATTGCTTAGGATAATTTTAATTTGTTTATTCACAAAAATTATTGTCAAAGTTAAATGTGCAAGCAACTTAATCATTCATTCAAATTTCCACCATGTCCATGTTCTATGAGTGTGCATCTTAGACAGACTTAAGCGTAAATTTCATAATGGAAACAGAAATACAATAGAAAGCAATAATCAGTTTTATTTTAATGGTGGAAATTTTACAATCTCATAGATTAATGGCCTGCAAGGAATGGCTTCTCACATGCCTTTTTGTAAAAGGCTTTAAAAAGAAACGTCTAAGTAAAGAGATAAACTGAAAGGCTCCTTAAAAGTTCTATACATTTTGAAAAAGTTGTTTTTGTAATATGGGTAAATTTTGCAACGCCATTTGAAGAGTTCACTCTTTTTTGGTTTAGACTGTAAGTCTTTAAAATATCAAATTTGGATACGAAAATTCCTTAAACTAAACGATTATATTTAGAACGTTTAATTTTAATTCTAATACTGAAAGTATTTAATGAATGATCTTTTTGTTTTGATATTGTTTTTTTTTCTTGTTTTCTTGGTTGTGTTTTTTTCTTTATGCTTTAGAATAAACTTCTTGATAAAATTCGAACGTGTGAGAAAATTTGTTTATTGTTTTTTCAAGATATGAAAGAAACAACAACAAACAAGAAGAAGAATAAGAACAAGATTACACACAACAACAACAAAGAAGAAAAAGATTGAAAGCAAAGGATGGCAAAGAATGGCAACCGAAACCAGTAAAATGTAAAAAAAAAAATCTTTTGTTTTATTGAAAAATATTTGTGCAAATACAAAAATTTAAACACACTCGCCCGAATAAATAAACTTAAACATTGCTGTTGAGGATTTTTGTGAATGATTTTTATTGTTTGTTTGTTTTGTCTTTGCGAACAAGAATTGAAAACAACACAGATAATAACAACAACAATATTTTTTTATAACATTCTCAGCTAATACGTTGAATATCCAATACCAATACAATCATCAAAATACCCTCAACACTACTACAACAATTATAATTAGAACAACAATAACAATAATGCTGACTTGATAATACTATTCCTTGCGCTGTGTTTTGTTTTATAGTACTACGCTGTTTGGCCTTTATTCGGAACATTTTGAGGAAATTTCTAACAAAAAAAAGCAAAAAAAAAAAAATAAAAAAGAACAAAAAAATTCCAAAAGCCACTAAATTCCAAGCAAAAGAAACGCAAGTAAAAAAGTTCAATTTCCCTTTTTCATTGCTGCTTTTTGTTCTACACTCCACACATATAGATACACACACACATGCACACACACAACGTGTATTGTCCATTCGTCTAATTCTTCATATTTCTCTTCAGTTCGTGTTTTTGTATTTTATTGGTTTGACTTGTTGCTGTTGTTGTTGTTGTTGTCGTTGTTGCTCATTGGCTGTTGGTTTCTAAACTTTTACGACTTGAGAGATAAATGGTTGTTTATATGTGTATAGTATTGATTTAGTTCTCTACCAAAGAAGGACTTAGTAGCAGATATCACCATCATCATCATCACCATCATTATAATCAACTTTGCGGATTCTGTCGGTTTATCATCATTAATATCAATGCTAATCTCATAATGATATTATGCATGCAGTTTGTTTAGCAAATGAAAGGGAGGTAGAGAGAAAGAGAATCAGATACAGAAAAACTTTGAGAGAGGATGCCAGAGAGAAAGATGAAGTAAAAATCAGAAAAAAAAAATGAAATCTTCCCACGCCAGTTTTATGGCTAGCTAAGTGTTAGCAGAGTAAAGTGTAAACATTAAAGTTATTCAACGTTAAATGTATATGGATTTATAAAAGCAGGTAAAGGTGTGGTAAGAAAAGAGAAAAACAATATAACATACATACACACATGTAGATTCATATAAAATTAAATTATTGTTTTTATTGCACAACGAAGTATTTACTGTTTACTGTTTAATGTTTACTGAAGACTAGTGTTAGACGTTTCGCTGTTATATTGCCGTTGTACCCTTAACATTATTAGCAAATCATACAAAATGCTAAAAAAAATATATGAAAGCAGAAATCATAAGAAAAAGGAAACGAAGAAGAGAAAAATGAGCAACATCATTCTCACACATGACTCTTTTCTAATTGCTTATCTGCTTATCTCTCACATTGTGTAGTCAATATTTGTATTCACTGAGCTCACTCATTTACTCATTTACTTACACAGTTCGTTATTTAGGTAGTTAGTTAGTTGGCTAGTGATTGCATTATCTCTCAGTATGAGCACACAATGTGAGAGTTATGGTATGAGAAAGAGAAAAAGAGAGATTGAGATCGTTTGTTGATTATGTAGTGGTCGTATTCAATTCCTTAATTAATCACTATCAAAACATTGAAATATGCATTTGAGCATTTGACTACACTTGTACTTAGACTGAGAGATGATTGTACTACGTTTATATTCTAATAAAATGTTACAAAATTAATAATAGCAATAACAACTTTAACAATTACCATAAAAACATTTCATATCATTAGAAGAAAAATGTGGCAGAGTTTCAATCAATATTGTTGAGTATATTTGTGTGTACCAAAACAGGAAATTGACGAACTCAAAAAGACAAAGAACATGTTTTTTTTTTCAATTTCTACTCTTAACGTTGAAAAGAAATTCCAAACTAAAGTTAATTATGTAAATGATGATAATAAATGAAAAACGAAAATTAAAACAGATTAGTAGTATATGTTTCCTAAATGGATTCTCATTTGAATTGATTGATATGATGGATCTTTAAGAGACTCAAACTCTATGACATCTGCTTATGTTTTGAAAATACTAAAATTTATACACACATACACACGCACACATGTATATTTATGTATATAAAAATTTTTTTTTTTCAATTTTTCTGAATACGGAAAATAACTTACGTTTATCACAATAATTTCCTTGCCAGCCCGATAAGCAGATAATCTCACCAGACTCGGAACATGTATAATGACCAAATTGATCGTCACGTGGTCGACATAGATTAGCGCAACCTGAACCATAATAATAAGGATCACAGGTAACACGAAAATCATATTCCAGCCAAGTGTACTGAGTTTCCGATTTATTCGTTTTCCATTCAGGCGATACCTCTAATACTTGTTGCACTGATAATCGTTGTATTAAAACATCTAAAAATAGCATTAGAAAAGAGAGAACAAAGTGATTTTTTTGTATGCTTTATTTTATATTTTTAATTTAATTTAATTTATATGCATGCATTAATTTTTATTTTGGTCATTTTCTTTTTCCTTCTTCCTTTCTTTTTTTTTTTTTTTTTTTTTTTGTATGCACAACCAGTTGCAGCAATTGTCTTGGCTTTTTCTTAGATCCATAAATCATAATTTTTTTTTTCTAGCATTTTGATTATTGAACAAATAAATCGGTAGTCAAATGGACAGATCCATCTGTCTTAAGATTTTCAAGTGATTTAAAAAAATTTCACTTTACACACTTTTATAAATCGGAAAGGACTAATTCTGATTTAAAATTTTTTTCATGAGTTTGTATTGCCCTAATAATTAGAAATCTTTTAACTCGCATTATCTCGATCTGAACGATCGGAGTGTAAATTCTTTTTTTTTATTATAAAATTAAACAAGTTACATGGTTATCCGAAATGATCGATCTATAAACGTCTTATTGAAAAAAATTTAAAATTTAATTTTTATGATTTTCTGTTAAAGTTTTATTGCCATCGACACGATTAAGAATAACAAAGATGATTATAATAATAATAATAATCAAGTTGATAAGTCGATAATGATAATTATCGCAAAGATTATATTTGGTTTTATTATTTTTTTTTAAAATTTTTTCTTTATTCTTTTGAATGTTTAATTTTTATTTTAATTTTTTTTTTCCAACAATTTTATATTTTGTAGGCATGTCTGAAAATTATAGATAATATCTTAATGCTTTTTTTTGCTGCACTTTATTTTGAATGTTTTTTAATTTTTCCCAAGGAAAAACATTGAAGGAACCCAAATAAAAAAAAATTGAAGAAAAAGAAGATATTAAAGCAAAATAATAATAATATGACTATGTGAAGGGAAGACCAACAACAACAAAATAATAATAATAATAATAATAATAATAATAATAATAATAATAATAATGCTAACGACAATAAAACTTATCTTTTGTTTTTTTTAAAATATTTTTTTCAAGGAAAACTGCATTTTAAAAATATTTTATGCTGTAAAATAAAATTAATTTATTTGAATGCATGTAACAAATAAAACAGTTCGAGATAAATCAGATTTACGTTTAATTATTATCAATTTATGCTAAAATCCATTGAAATCTAAATCTGTCCATTCGTCTTCGATTTGCAACATCGATTGCCAGCCAAAATGATGGACATTTCAACATATTTTTATAGAATTTTATATCGGCACATATATTTTGGTTTGCGAATCGAGAAGAATCGATAATTTTTATAATCTCTACATTTCATATTTTAATTTTAATTAATTTTAATTAATTTCAATTAATTTAACTAATTTTAATTAATGTAATTAATTTTAATGAATTAATTTAATGTTAATTAATTTAATTATAGTAATTTTAATTAGCTTAATTAATTGTAATTAATATAATTAATTCTAATTAATGTAATTAATTTTAATTAATTTAGTTAAGTTTAATTAACTTAATTAAGTTTAATTAACTTAATTAATTTTAATTAAGTTTAATTAATTTTAATGAAGTTAATGAACTTTAATTGATTTAATTAACTTTAATTGATTTAATTAAGTTTAATTAATTTAATTAACTTTAATTGATTTAATTAACTTTAATTGATTTAATTAAGTTTAATTAATTTTAATTAATTTAATTAATTCTAATTAATTTAAATTAATTTTAATTAATTTAATTCATTTTAATAAGAGTTTACAGGAAAAATTTACTTTCTGACAAAATGAGTGTCAGATTTTAAATCAGAATTGGTCCTTTCCGATTTATAAAACATTTTATATTTTTTCTAATTAAAAGAAAATTTTTTTTTTGACTTTTGAAACAAATTGGATAAAGAAAGAAAACCGGCCATTCAAGAAACGATTTTTAGTTTTAATTAAAAAAAAAATTCCTTTCAAATTTTTTTTTATTGCCAAACGTTTCTTCTGATTAAGTTATGAGGGGTATACGTGCAGCATGAGGGAACTAACTTTATGCGCTTAAATCTGTAGTTACCACAAAAAAAAAAAAAAAAGAAAGAAGGAAAAAAGAAATGAGAAAAATGAA